>JAFIRS010001993.1:0-265717 GCA_018342105.1 Gonioctena quinquepunctata
TTCTGAGACCGTTAGGCCAGAGGTACAACTCTCTCGATAAGCAATTCTTTCTCAAGAGAAAAGAAAATTACTCTCATAAACATATAGTTATGAAATAAAGAAAATTGCTTACCAGAGAGCCGTCCTATTAGTCACTCCAAACAATCAAATACGCCCTTCCTTTCAATTAGAATCCTTGGAACAATCCTCTGGTAGTATGAGGGGAGTAAGCTCTAGTCCATTCGAGATTACCAAATGGTACCTAAAAAATGCAATAGCGTAGAACTGATTTCCAATGAAAAAAATCAGTTCCCAATATTCGGAACAGATGTTACGTTAGCCACAATATGTACTATGAATGCTTTGTCAAAATGACCGAAATATCTATATTACTCAACTAAACTCCAGCAGTGAAACTTATTTACAAGCATAAGGAAAAAGAAGAAAATACTAATCAGCTACAACATTAATTGAAAGATAAAGAGAATAATATTACTCAACTAAACTCCAGCAGTGAAACTTATTTAATTTATAGATCTTACAAATCAAAGCCAACTCACTCAGTACATCTGCCTATCTCGACGTTCTATTCAAGAAAGAGAACGATTATCCTTTCGGTTCGACGAAATCACAGTTCACCTGTTTTTCATTCTCGGTTTCTTTCCTATTTAAAAAAACTTGGAAAAAACCAAACGCTCGATAAACGCGATCGACACGAAAATGAAATGTCACGGTCACACTGTCAAAATACCATTTTCTAGGGACAATAATGAACGCACATTCTTCACGACCTGAGCGCAGTGACTACTGACCCGTACTACCGTAAAGATAACCGGAAAAGTTATGAGAAATTGGTTATGTGTAAGGACGTAACGAAAATTCGTTACAAGTATAAGTGAAAAAAGGGCTTTAAAACACGCGCGATTATTCGAGCACGACGGCGCAGCCGGAGTGCTCGAAATAGAGCAAGTATTTTTAAGACCAGTTATCCACGAATACTTTACGCTATTTTTTTTTATTGGTGAACTTTGAAATCATATATACTGGTATTATTACTACAAAAAATAGAAATAAGAAGTAATACTGTAAAATGGTTGAATTCGTGATGTGACATCAGTATACCTTTCGTTGTCATGGAAATGAGAAGAACAGTTATTCATTTGCAATTTCTTATCAAAGATCAATATTTGTTGTCACCAGAGCTCAAAAATTAATTATTCTAATATCGATTTTTTGAATAGTGAGGCAGAATCGCTGTTGATACTGCAGAAATCCAGTGATATATATGAAAAAGAATATGAAAAGTTCATCAAATGGATGGAGGAGCAAGAGGTATCACATATAAATGAACGAGTTGTTAGTAATATTTTATTTGACGTTAGAAGGTACTCCTGTCAGATCAATAATCAAAAATTTTTCATTTAGACTTCACGTTTATCGATTTGTTGATGTTGCCATGGTTACTTTAAAAAACGCGCGCCAAGATACAGTTTTTGATGCTCAATATTGAAAAAAAGTTTTTTTGGGAATAATTGAAAAATGCGTATTCTACAGGGGTGGTTCCATTTTAAATGCACTGTATATATATATATATATATATATATATAATATATATATATATATATATATATATATATATATATATATATATATATATATATATATATATATATATATATTTATATATATATATATTTTGAAAATAAAAAAAATTAAAACAAAAAAAAATTTTAAAATTTAAAAAAAAAAAAATATATATACATACACACGATGAATAAAGATATACAACACATAAACATATATATATATATATATATATATATAAGGGGATATTTTCGTGACTGTTCGATAATTTTACATATATATATATATATATATATATATATATATATATATATATATATATATAAAATCTCAATACTGGTCAGTGTACCCCATGTTCAACTTCGACGGTCTCAATAGGTGCACTGATCAAATTATATGTACCTATATATACTTAGCTGTAAGTTTAATGTATTCTTACCCATCATTTTGTTTAGTTAAGTTTACTCTTTTATCTATATTGCCTTATATAATTATTGTATTGCTCAAACTAAATAAAACACATTATTATTATTATTATATATATATATATATATATATAAATCATTGATCTAGTTGAAATAAGCAGATTATCCTTTTGATATGAAATATGAAATAGTTTCTTATTGCAGAATTCTAGAAACAAAAATTTTCTTGACTGAAAATATATTTCATAGCTGGGTTGCGAACCTGGGATTCCTATTTGAAGATGAGTGAGTGTTGCCACCAAAATTTTTATGTTTGATCACATTTTCCGTTTCGAATCAATAAATGAGAATGAGTCTGCGTCAACTGAAAGAGGTTTGATTTTTTCTGTGTTTCTGTTCATGAAATCGCTATATTTTCTGAAAGATCAATGAATAATTTTGAAATGGAATTTTGATGATTTTTCCAGTATCCTAAAAAATATTTTTTTTGAATGCCTCTATGGTTCCTTCATTATTAGACCAGTGCTGGAGCCTTTGAAAATGGTAAAAAGTTAAAAAAATAATAATAGGATGAAACCCATTGGAAAAGGAAGAGAATATAACAAAAATGAAAATGAAAATAATTTACGGGCGATCTGAGACCGGGAAGTGGAAGGGGGTGAGTTTTTAAGGGTAAAAACAGTTTATCTCGATTTCCGACAAAACTACAAGTCCTATGGAAAAATTTGAATGACAAAGTTGTGGGTAATAAAAAGATCTACAACTTTTGTATCCACACTTTTTTCACATAACCTCAAAATTTATGTGAAAAATTCAAATAACCAAGTTTTTGGTTTTTTATTTTTATCTTCTGCAACATTTTTTTCCACAAAATCTGGTGAAAACTTCCTTCTTCATGTTCCAAACACACTGTAATTTTTTTGATTTAAAATATTTATTTTTTCACCTTATTTTGACTTAATATCGAAAAATCACCCTAATATCGAAAATTCTCCCGTCAAAATATCAGCTTTTTTAAAAAAGGCGGTGGGCTTTTTGTTCGTTGAAATCTCTTATTTCTGATGGTATAAAAAAAGTACATTACCATGACAGAAAATGCAAAGAAACGAAAAAAACTCGAATCCGAATTTAATAAGACATCTACAATATTTTGAGAAAGTTGTAGAATCTTCTTTAAATTATATGCGTAGATGCCTATTTATTGCTATTTCGAGATAACTTATATACCTGAGTGACCTACGGAAAATTTTAGCCCCTCAAAAGGTATTTCATAGAGAAGTGGGGAAAGGGCTAGGAGGGTTTGGGCCTTACTACCTGTTATTTCTTTGCATTTTCTGAGAACATTTACCATAGTAATGTATTTTTTTCACACTATCAGAAAGAAGAGATTTCAACGAACGAAAAGCCCACCGACTTTTTTAAAAAACCTGATATTTTGACGGGAGAATTTATGATTAAAAATTAGGGTGCTTTTTCGAAATTAAATCAAAATAAGGTGGAAAAATAAATATTTTAAATACAAAAAATAACGGTGTGTTTAAGACATAAAAAAGTAATTTTTCACCAAATTTCGTGGATTTTTTTTTCAAAGGTAAAAATAAAAAACCAAAAACTTGGTTATTTGAATTTTTCACATACATTTTGAGATTATGTGAAAAAAGTGTTGATACCAAAGTTGTGGATCTTTTCATTACCTACAACTCTGCTATTTTACTTTTTTCCATAGGACTTGTAGTTTTGTCGGAAATCGAGATAAACCGTTTTTTACCCTTAAAAACTCACCTCCTTCCACTCGTCGACCTCAGATCGCCCGTAAATTATTTTTCCTTTCATTTTTGTAAGAGTCTCTTCCTCCTCCAATGAGTTTCAATCTACTATAATTTTTTTTGGTTTCAAAAATTATCGACCCTGGTCTTTATTAAAATGGTGCTCTCTTGCATATCAATGAAAACTTACAGGGAGTTACAAAATGAAACAAACTTTTCATCTTTTAGCTTCTATTCTGTATAGATCTAGTCATTTGCCAAGAGGAATCCTCAGTTTGTTTCGCACCCCAGTTATGAAACACCTTGTATTTCAAGGCACCTAGGATAATGTTATGCAGCCAGTAATTATTGTTTCCAAGCATTACGATAATGCTTTTGAACATTGAATAGATGTTTACTGGTGATCAAAAGATGTACTCTCCTCATTCATAGAATATGCATTCAAATAATCGTAATGAGGAATGAAGTTGGTTGGTTGATGCACAGAAACATTGATGTTAATACACTCTTGTTATTGAACAATGGTGATAGAATAATCATTGTAGTCCCTGAAGGGATGTCCCTAATCGTTGGAATAATTCTATTGAACATTGTACCAATGCCAATTAGGGAGTAAACGAAAACTTTCGTTGATAAAATACATGTTTTGGTAATTAGTATAAGAAATAGGATTGATTGGTTAATGTACAAAATACATTGATGCCAGGATCGACAGTCGATGTTCAAGGGGATTGTATCAATGAACGTGGTCCTCAAACCCCTCATAGTGAACATATAAACACCTCTTCATTAGGCAATCAACAACTGAACATTATAGTGATCACATAGGGCATCGGTTGATACATAACGTCCGAATACATTTTTGTAATGCTTGTTTTCATTACAATCAGGTCACCTTTTCGTTCTCTGTAGGCAACACATTGATCACCGTGTTTACCACGTCAAACTCATAGGAAAATAATAGGGTGGATATTGGTAGTGTGGTTTTAACTGATAACCAGTAGCCTCAGAGGGTTAAGAGGTAGAATCTCACGCTATATAGTATGTAATTGATATAATCGTAAGAAATTGATTAAGATCCTTATGTTTCTATTGTTATTCATATTTATAAAAGAAGCTCCGATAATGGCAAACAGCCGAAAGCTTTCAGCCCAACCCAGCTTTGGAAATAAACCTTCGTACATCCTTAATACATTTTCGCAAACCTTTCATGCATTAGTCCCTTCCTGTACAAAAATTGAACTAATCTCTGAATGGAGAAGTTTCCGATATTTCAACATATTCGGCTTTATTTTGAATTAGGATTTCCAAAATATTTTACTTTCAGTTGTGCATTGCCAGGTTATTATCTGATACAAATATTGCCAAAGAAAAAAATCAATTAAATTAAAATCTGCTTTTCAAAATCATCAGGGATTTACCATGAAAGAATGATTCAGGTGAAGTGCAACATGTCATCGAATTATTTCCAGAGTGTTTACATCGATCATATCAGAATTGAACATTTTGAACGTAAGCTCAATTGTTAGCACGTTCGAATCGGCTGCAACAGAATATTTCAGCAATGAATGGAGGGTTCTCCAAAGATTTTGTAATATGCGTAAATATTCTGAATTCATGAATCCTATTGAAATTGAATACACTAAATATTCAAAAATATTTTCCTGGGAATTATATTTGATTTTCGGTATACATTCGAACCAAATCGCTAACTTGTCTGGTGTATGCGCTAAGGAAGTCCTATTTACTCATTGGTTTTTTTGTGTGTAATATAACTGAACGGTATAGACGCAATCACAATGATTATTATATGATATGAAATGTTTTAATATGTTTAAAGTATTTTGTGTATTTATTAAATATTTTTCAGAATTTGTATGAGCGTATAGATGTATGTTGTACAAATAGGTGTAGTAGTTGTGTATATGTATGTGTATATGTGTTGAATATACATTTTTATTTCTCAAACTTGGTCTATTTTAATCTGAAAGCATGCTATATATCGTTCTCATTGTAATAATTGCAATGACTTGACAATGTAAATTAGTAAGTGAACTAAATAAAGGATTTATATATATATAATTCTGGATATCGTCAAATGAAACCTTCCTTATATAATTGTTATACATGTATATTGAATCAACAGTCAACAATCATCAAAAACTTTTTAACAAAAAATAAAACCAACGAAAAAAGAAATTGAAAAGCAAAAAATAAAATGAACCTTTTTAGTCTTAATAACTGAGCTCCTGAACTAATGTAAGTAACTAATTTTGAGTCGGTGCCAAACAAACAAGCAAGCAAATTTATTACGTAAAGCATAAAATGATAGCAGTGGAGTAAGCGGCGGCGGCGCGTCCCATCGCCAGAAATTGCCAAGCATCCTCGAAATCAATATCAGCGATACAGCTACCCAAACGGGCCCACACGTGGAGGCACATGTCGTTGGGAGTGATCGTGCGGAGAGCGCATTTTTGGAATGTAATTTTTTATCGGTGGATATTTCACGGTGCATTTTCATGTTATTTTGTTTGGATCATTTCGACAAAGTAATTTGATGATCTTCGTTGATTGTTTGGCGCCGACTCGACATTATTTACTAACATCAGTTTAGGAGCTTAGTTATCAAGACTCAAAAGTTTAATTTTAATTTTGGCTTTATAGTTTCTTTTTTTGTCGGTTTAATTTTTCGTTAAAATGTTTTTATGTTTGAAGTTTTGTGGCTAAAATCTACTAATTGCTACCTACTTAATTTGGATTACTTTCAAAATACTTACTTACCCACCTTACTTCAACTAATAACTGTTATATACTATGACTAGCTGGTACCAGGGACTTCTTCCGCGTTGAACTTCGTATTTCTTGTGACGACCATTACAAGTTTACTCATCCCTTTAGGGACGGGATTTTGAAAAATACTGAAACATGTATTTCTTCATTTGTAAGAAATACCTCAAATACTTACCCCCTAAGGGTTGCATTTATGAAAACTCTGAAATGTGTATTTCTTTATTCCCTACAAAGGACGCTAATACCAATTTTCATGATCCTAACTTTTCGAACTACTTATACAGACTTCCAACCCTATTTTACCCTTCTGGGGTTCAATTTGCACAAACCCCGAAAAACATTTATCATTATTCGTGAAGAAGAGCCCAAATACTAATTACTATGACTTTCACTTTCCCCCCCCCTTCTCAGTCAACTTTTCACCCATTTATAGTGAAATATCAAAAAAATTTACTGTCAAATTTCAGCTCTTAGGTCCAGGGGTTTCATCTAGGCGTTGATCGTATACCAGTCAATCAGTGAGACAGTTCGTCAGGACATGTAATTATATATGTAGATATTATTCCAGACACGAGGTAGCTGCTGCGAACAGTTGAGGAGATCCGTCGACTGTCTTCCGTCTCCATTATCAGATCAATTCCGTGCCTCCATTATGTTGTAGTGCCATCAGAACTACATATGTGTCCAAATTTCAATAGAATCGGTTCACAAGTGTAAAATCAATGAATCATCCACTATTTTTCTACCCTCAGAGGTGCATTACTTCCGTGTCAAATCAATCATGCCACCCAAACGAGATAACGGGTTGACTGGAAAAGGGGGCAATGGGATAAAATGAAACAAGAAACGGGATAATCGAAAGCGGGCAAAGTCACATGCATGAGCTAGATGGAACAACACAAAAAAAACATAGAAAAAATAGAAATTGCACGCGGGCGAAATCTATATAAATAAATAAAATAAATGAATAGGCGCAAAGCTTCAATAAATGTTCAAAATGACCTCTCTCAGACTCTTCGCCTCATTGATTGTCGTATTCGCGCAAATATTCCTGGTGTATTTCTTATTGTCTCACAGCCGGCTATAATTCGATTCCTGAGGTCTTCAACATTTTCGACGGGAGTGGAATAAACTAATGACTTGAGAAGACCCCAAATGCAAAAATCTAGAGGATTTGAATCCGGGAGATCAAGCAGACCAATGTTCCGTACCTCCCCTACCTATCCAACGATTTTGATATAATGTATGTAAGTGATTACGTACAATAATGCTGAAATGGACTGGTGCACCATCATGCATGAACCAGAAGTGTTGTCTCAGCTGTAGAGGAATTTCTTCAAGGAGAACAAGTAACTTTTCCTGTAGGAAATTGAGATAAGAGTCGCCTGTTAGTCGTTGTGGGAGGAAATATGGACCGATTAAATGATCATCGATGTATGGCTGTACTCCAAGCCATACATTTACTGAAAACTGATGCTGAAAATGAGCTTCAAAGATTCTATGTGGATTTCCCTAAGCCCAGAGGTGATTGCTATGGAAATTTTGTATACACTGTCGTCCAAAATTAGCCTCGTCAGTAAACAAAACGCCATTTGAAAAATTAGGAATTTGAGAAATTTGATGAAGAGTCCAATGGCCAAAAACTAGGCGCGGAAAAAAGTCTCTAGGTAGTAGAGCTTGCACACGTTGAATATGAAACGGATACAATTGATGTTCTTTAAGAATTTTGAATACAGTGGAGTTGCTTACTTTCAGTATGTTGGCAATTTTCTAGTACTTGTTTCAGGTGACTCCGCAATTGACTCGAGAACTGCTTTTTCTAGTTGCACAGTTCGTACTTCTCGAGGGCAACTGAGCATACAATCGTCGAGTTTGCCGACCATTTCCATTACTTCGACCATAGACAAAATGCATGTCCGACAATTCCGCATTTGTTTAATTTTCCATTCTTTTCGATAAAAAAAAATTAATGACTTATTATCATTGATGTTATACCAATCTAAAAGCTTGAAAATGATGAAAGGTTGATTTGACATTTCGTTGAAATATTCGTATTCAACAGAATGTTGACAGTAGCCTACTAGCATCGCTACTAGATAATGTATTAAAGTAATGAGAAATACGCGTTAAGTTGTTAAATTTTGTTGCATAAAAACGGCGCACCTTTCGAAAAAAAGGTTGGAGAGATTTTTTGTCACAAATTGAACGAGAAATTGGAAAATGATTCTTTATTCTCAATATCCCAGTGGCGTACCATTTTTAAAAAAATTGGAATCATTACCCGTATGCGTGCCAATGATGAGCTTGAAAATGATGAAAGGTTAATTTGACATTTCGTTGAAATATTCGTATTCAACAGAATGTTGACAGTAGCCTACTAGCATCGCTACTAGATAATGTATTAAAGTAATGAGAAATACGCGTTGAGTTGTTGAATTTTGTTGCATAAAAACGGCGCACCATTCGAAAAAAAGGTAGGAGAGATTTTTTGTCACAAATTGAACGAGAAATTGGAAAATGATTCTTTATCCCCAATATCCCAGTGGCGTACCATTTTTTTTAAATTGGAATCATTACCCGTATGCGTGCCAATGATGAATATAAAATTATAAATTGTATTTAAAAAAATGCGCAATTACTACCTCTTGAAACTCACCAAATTTCATCAGCATATCAAGACCGGTTTCAGAGCAGTAAATAAACAGGCAGTTTTTAAGATAAACTTCAACACCCCGTATCTCGGAAAACGAAGCATTTGCGGACAAAAGTTATATGGCAAACTGTCATTATTTTTTCATGCAGAATAACACCCAGTATATGTATGTACAATCGAATTGTCTTAATCTTGCAAGTGTCACTAATGACATGACATTTATCAAAATTGAATATGGGGACAACCAGACGCCATATTGTGACAAAACTCAATATGGCGGCAACCATGCACCATATTGAGAAACATTCTAACTAAAAAGTGTAAAATAAAAGGTGTAACACCCTTTATTTTTGAACCCCAGATTTTAAATTATATGATTCAAATTTAAGAAGGTGAAATCACTTTGCCGATAGGCTGCTCAGATGGATACGGTTAGGCCGTGAGTAAGTTTCAATTAATGATTTTTCCTAGTTTATCAAATTGGGCCACTAAAAAAAATTATACATTAATCAACTTGACTAGTCCAAGAGTTGGGCGCCAGGCTTGCTAAAGACAAAAACCAAAGATAAATAAAATTAAATAAATGTCACCTAGCTTGTATGGGAAGGCAAATGAATATGCAAGAACACAACTTAACAAATTTATTCCAGACTGAATGGTAATTTTACTGGATAGAAAAGATATAAAAAACAAACGTTAGCAATGTATAAAAATTCTGTGCAAAAATTTAAAAATTGCATAGGGATTAAAAATATATTTGACTCTGATTGAATCTGAACATTTACAAAGTCCCGATTCCTCTAGCTGTTGGTGATACGGATATACCTGTGGAGGTCTTCGAGGAGGGAGATGCAAAGGCTGGTTTCTACGAAGCTGGTCTCAGCGGTACAACGATGAATTTGGTCTCAGCGGTACGATTACGAATCTGATCGTGGGTGGTTCTCTATTTGGTTCTTATTGGCGTGAATTTGGTTGATCTTCACGGACCAGGCTGAGTTGGATGTGCTGTATGACCTCCTAGGGTACCAGTCCTTCTGTCCCCGTAGGTGGCTTCACTCCGTGGTATATATCATGCGAAGAAGATGATAGGAATCAAAATTTGTACAAAAAGGGTAGAACAAAGGATATCCTTTGAACCTCGAATTTTATGATTCAAATTTCAATCTAGAGTCGAAAGATAGATGCAAATGATAGCATAAAAAAAATCTCAGTCTATATAGAAGACTGGAAGATTACAGTGAAAGAACAGAGATGATAGCAATCAAATCTGCCATCCTGGATTCAAATTTCCAAGTTAATTTTAATAATTTAAAAAATATTAACAATGAGAAAAATGTAAAACCAAACAAAACAAACCTCACCCAAAACGTAATGTTCAAATTCAGTTAAATTTTGAAACAAAGTAAGCTTTGATAAGGTGATTATATTCACTTGAAGAGTTCAGAAAAATGGAATAAGTAAAGGTATTTCAAAAGAAATATAAAAATTTTCTTAAAACTTTACCAGGGAAAAAATATAGTATTTCAAAGCAAAATACTCTGAAATTGCCAGAGGAAAAATCTAATATGTCCAAAGAAAAAAATTCTCTAAAGGTTGCCAGAGAAAAAATATAGTATTTTGAAGCAATATACTTAAATGTTGCCAGTGCAAAAATATACTATTTTAAAGCAAGTACCATAGGAAAATATAGCGTCATGAACCAAAATACTCTAGTAAGCTACAAAAAAAAAATAGGGTTCATGAACCAAGATATTAGTCAGAGCAGAAGTATACTCTTCAGTTAAGATAAGAAGAGAGAGACACACGTCTTTCAGTGAGCACAACTCTCCTAGATAAAGATAAAGTTAAATATTCCTTTTTATCGAAAAATTTTCATAGATAACCCGAAGAGGGACCCCACGTCTTTCAGTGGGCACAACTCTCTTAGATGAAGATAATTTTGAACTAGGGCGGCAATTCCCTTTTCAAATCGATAAGACAAGAAATTCTAAAAAAAGTTGAATGAATTTCCCTGCTCATGGCGACAAGGTAGTAACTGAAATGAATTGATTCCACAACGATCAAAAATCAAATAACACTCACTGTGAATTGAATGGAGTAAATTGATATAAGGAACTTATTAAACGTGAATCCAATCTTTATGCTTGAGGCATATATTAAATCGAGTGTTCTGAGACCAGTTAAGCCAGAGGAACAATCCTCTCCGGAAGCAATTCTTTCTCAAGAGAAAAGAAAATTAATCTCATAAACATGTAGTTATGAAAATAAAACAAAATTGCTCACCAGAGAGCTGTCCTATAAGGTACTGCCGAACTGTCCCGGAAAAGTCGAATACACCCTTCAAACGAAATCCTTGGAATAATTCACTGGTACGGTGAAGTAAGCACTAGTCTACCAATTATCTGGTACCTAAAAAAGGAAAAGCGTAGAACTGATTTCCAAAAAAAAATTTGTCCCAAATGGTCAGAAGGGATTCTACGTCAGACACAGACTTGTGCACTTAATGCTTGAGAAAATGGCCAAAATATATTTTTTTTTTGGGGTTTTTTCGGTAATTAAATCCAAAACACAAATCAACCTTGATAGAAATTAGCCATAGGGAGTATCATATACGATATGTTGGATATAAAATAATATGTAGATTTTTTAATCGGAAATTTACTGATAATTCCCAAAGGTGATGAAACTCTCACAGTATAGAATTTATACTTAACCTTCAAAAATCATCATGCAGTTACTCCAAGAATTCGAATATTACAAGTATATTAAAAGCAGAGAAATATGTTAATCAATTACAACATAGATAGCAAAATGAGGAATTAGGTATACTCCACCAATCTCAACAATGATAATCATTCAATTTATAGATCGTAACGTACCAAAATCAGTTCATTCAGCCCACCTGCCTTTGTAGAGAGTTTTTCACAAACCATTCTCGGTTTTTTCTTGTATTCAAAAACACTACGGAAAAAACAATGCTCAACTTGCCACGAAAACAAACTCGATCGACACGAAAATGGAATGTCCTGGTCACGTATTCAAAGCCGATAATGAAGGACGCATTTCAGCAGTGACTACTGACCCGTACGACCGTAAAGATAACCGGAAACATTATGAGAAATTGGTTATGTATAAGGAAGTTACGAAAAATTCGTTACAAAGGTTATTTAAAAATGAAAAAACCCGACTGCGTGAAAAGTGAATTTAAAAAAAGATGGAAACAAGATGACCAGAAAATATCAATCTCACGCAGTCGGAGGTGATAATATATATTCATATCAAATTGAAGAAGATGGCTCCGACTGCGTGGGATTGTTTACAGTATTGAGTTCAATCGTCAACCTCGTAAAACATAATTTTCTGACAATATTTTCAAGCCATCTTTTCAAAAGTTACTTTTTTACGCAGTCAGGTTTTTTCATGTTTATATCCGTGAGTGCCATGCAATTCACAGAGCACCAAGACCAGAGTAATGTCTTTGAGCCACGCGCATTGCGTGTGACTCACGTAGTTATGTCCATTCATGTTTCAATCTGCAAAAATTTCCGTCTGTATATGTAGCAATGCTGCTGCCAATCTCCAGAACGATAAGAAAAGTGGTTGGATTTTTTAAATTTGTTTTTTTCGAAATAGTTTTTTTTTTAAATAAAGCAATGTTCCTGTTTGATAAATGCGAAACTACGCCAAGATGTAACGCAACAAGTTCTGAAATATCGCCGAGAGTGCTGGAGAATTACAGCATTGCCAAGCGTTTTTCATTATATTTTTTTATAAAGGGAGCAGGCCGAAAATATAATGACAGCACTTGGTTTACATGAATATTATTCAAGAATAACTAAATCAAGAACAGCTATCAATTATAATTGCAATATAATTCAAAATCGAACTATCTGATTGGGACAAAGAGTCAGCAGCAAGTAGAAATAGAAGTAAACAATAAAAAAAATAGTCCTTGGCAAAAATGTACTCTGAAAGATGTACATTTTGCTATGAGATTCTGAAAGCGGAACATGGAAGAGAATATGCAATGAAAAAATGTTGACAGACCCCTTATAAATGTGAAGGTTGCGAGTAATCTTTTTGTGTTGAGTATTTTTTTCTGAAACACAAAGTCCTACAAATCTGATGGTAATTACGATCACAATGCTTATTATGTTTATATAATTTATATTATATAATTCAGTCTGAGATGCTAGAAAATTTCGTTTGTTTTCATTATTTTGATTGGAATAAAGTATCCATCTTCTGAAAGTGCGTACTGATTCCAATGATCTCCAGAATCAGTTGAAAAATAGAGCTAATTTTGATAATCCGTCCCTGGGACCATGCAAAAAGAGCCTGCATTCATATTACATGGTAACTGTGAAGCGTACGTGATTCACAGAGCGTGAAATCCAATGCATGGTTTGAGTTATATTCAATTCACGTAACCCTTAGACCAAATGCAGCGTGGGTTAGATGTAACTTACATGGCGTTCAACGTGTTAAGTTCACTTCCTTTCGATCTCTCGCCATAAGCCGGTTCTTCAGAGAGCTCTCGATCACAGGAAAATCCACTCCACGCACATTAATTGGAATCATTTAGATTTTCTATGTAAAAGAAATATTTTTATACCAGAAAATGATAAAAAACTCCTCCACCGTACGATAACAGATGGAACCCTTTTTTCTCAGGTAAATTCCACATCCTCGCCTATGTGGATCGCCCATAAAATAGATTTATTCGCGTTCGAAGAAAGCACATATCAACGTGGGGTTAGCCAGTTTGTCTACTTTGGTGCTTTATTGGATGCAAACTCACTTTCTCGGAGAACTATACTCTCATATATGTGATATATAGGCGTACGCGAAATGACTTCTGATGAAAACGTCGGTGCCATTAATTTTAAATGCTACTGTGGGGAGAAAGGAAGGATGATTGGTGGAAAGTTTTGGAGGTGTGAGTCTCAGTCATTTCTAGACATGAAAGACGAGGGAAGATTATGGAATATGGATGAGCGTTTTGTATATCTCTTATTGAGTTTTTCCCATAATGATTCCAATGTTTCTTGATCCCAGTAATTTGCTCAGAGTATCTGCTCTCGTGCTTCTTTTCATTCACCTTTGGTGTATTTCATCTTCTTCATTTGCGTCGTGAGACAATAGCACTTCTGAGTATATGATTTTTTTCACACTCTCGACTGCATATATGTTTTTATCTCGTGACTTGGATCTCTGGAAAAATTTTTGACAAAAAATTAAACCGACGAAAAAATCAACTGAAAAGCAAAAAATTAAATAAACCTTCTTAGTCTAAATGATAATTGAGCTCCTAAACTAATGTAAGTAACTGATTTTGAGTCGGCGCCAAACAAATAATTATCGAAGATCATTATCTATGAAAGAAGTCATCAAAACGCAGCGGTGCATCTCGCTGCCATCATTTTACGCTTCACCTAATTCAATTGCTAGTTTGTTTGGCGCCGACTCAAAATCAGTTACATTAGTTTAGGAGCTCAATTATCATTTAGACTAAGGTTTATTTTTTTTTTTGCTTTTCAGTTGATTTTTTCGTCGGTTTAATTTTTTGTTAAAAAGTTTTAATTTTTTACTTT
The DNA here is from genome assembly GCA_018342105.1 of Gonioctena quinquepunctata. NCBI lineage: Eukaryota > Metazoa > Arthropoda > Insecta > Coleoptera > Chrysomelidae > Gonioctena > Gonioctena quinquepunctata. The sequence continues at coordinate 14,792 of JAFIRS010001993.1, forward strand.
TCAGTTCCGTATTTTGTCGGTTTAATTTTTTGTTAAAAAGTTTTCATTTTTCAATTTTTCGTAGCTGAAATCTACCAATTACTACCTACTTGTTTTTTATTATTTTATTATTGTTATTATTAAAGGGAAACATTGAGAATGTTTCCCTTTTCAACATGATTATCTACTTTTACTAATTGTTGTAATATAATTTATTTTCGTTGTTCTGGTTAGCTCATTTCATAACTCTGTATATCATTCCATCCTCTCATAAAATATACTGATTTTGACGGATGTGGAACAAGAATAATGTCAGTAGCGATCTGTTATTGTCAACTACGTATGTGTGTGTTCACTAGTGAAAAATCAATTATCCTCTATTTTTCCACCCGTAAGAGTGGCTAATTCCCTTCGAAATCCAAAAATAAGGTATACCCTATCTATTGAAAATAGAATCCCCCAAATCGAAGAACCCAGTACAATGTTATGCCTAATAGAACCGGTTAACGGACCAGAATTCAGAGGGTGAGTGATCAATATCCTTCATTTTGCTACCCTTAGGGGTGGATTCCATCTTCCAAATTCAAATGGGACCAAATTCGAATTTCACCCTATCCACTGAAAAAAGAATTATCGGAATCGGACGCCTCAGTAAAAAGTTATGCGTGATCATACATAAAAAAATATGATGGAAAAAAAAATATACGGGTCGAATAGAAAACCTCCTCCTTTTTGGTTTCGTCGGTTGAAAATTATCGTCACTTCCGATTTCCATATATTTTGTTTCTTCTTCATTGAATATTGATCCATACTCGCTTGTCACTTTTCCAATCAAAATTGTTTTCATGACTTGCTACAAGTGCTTTGTCATCTAGATATGCTATACCCTGGTGTTTGAACTGGAAGGAAGTTTCTTTCATATGCTTATCACTAGTTTCCACACTTTTTTCTGGAATAGTTTCACAGTATCTTACGTAGTTTGAACAAGTTGTATCAACTAGAAGGTTTTTCATAATCTTTGATTATATTTTCCATTTACCGAATCATAGGCTTGTTGAAAATCTATGAATAAAATATGGAATACGTGTACATTACACATTGAATGTTTGAGTGTAAAGATGCGGTCACTGGCATCATGTGATACCAACCTTTTCGAATATTATGCATAATATTACATTCGACCAGTCATCAGGTATACTTCTGTAGAATATTACCTACAAATTGAGAACTTCAGCATCAATATAAGTTCATAAACTTCGATGGGAGAAATTAACTAGAACACATAAGAAAAAAAAGCAACATAACAAAAAATATTGATAAACTTGGTAATCAATTTGATGATTTTTCATATATTATTAACGTTACTTAAGTCAAATCTAAAATTTGAGAGAAATTAACATTTTCATTCACAAAAACATGGTTGGGCAACTAAGGTGGACAAAGTTGGACAAAGCTGGCAAAGCTGAACAAAGGTATATAACCTTATTTGTTTCCTTTTTCACTACTCTCACAAATACATCCACCTCTGGTGTCGACCACCCTGCCTAATCTCCACTCCATGAGTGGTTGAATATCATTCCTGAAAATTATCAAATCTCTACTTTCGTCGTTGCTAAAGAGTATGAAGATACTCCGAACTCGATCGATTCGAAATATTCTGTGGAAAATTTTGCATCTGTCAACAATTTAAGGCACTAAGTTTCGAATAGGCGAGTTTACAAAAATATCCGGGTGTCAATCAATCCATCAATCTTTATCATGACAGAAAAAACTTAACACAAATCAATATATGGAAAATTACACGATATATGAAATCATATTATGTATATGTTGAAATAGGATCTGAAAATACAGATTAAATACTACTATGAAACAAAATAATAAAAAACAAAATACAAGAGGTATGAAATTAATCCCACTGGGAAATGCAGTTGTGGAATGTGAGAAGGGATGATTCTTCGTATTTATGATGTGGAGAGCCGATTATTATCACTTATGTATCGCCTTAAAGAGATATGATTTTGTTTCCAGACCTTTTCTGGAAGCGCATTGTGGAATTCTGGTGCATGATAACAACATTTCCAGTTCCAGCAATATCGGATGTGCTATGTCGATGCCATTAGTTGATGATTATGCATATAAGTTTTCTTTCAAATATAGTAGGCACCTGAATATGAATATATAAGGAACAGTCATTATTCTGAGATTCACAAATGCTTGTTCGCAGTCTTCTCCGTATCCGAATCATGATATAACCATCAATGCTCTTCGTTGAATTCAAAATACCACTTTGACATGACAGGAATATCCCCATGCGATGATTGGGTGAGATATAGGTGAATGGATGAGACCGTAAAAGGCAGTTGCGAGTTGAGATACTACTTTCGAGAGGTTTCTCAATAGAAAAGTGTTATTAGAAGCCTTTCCAGCATTTTCCATACAATTTTCGTGCTAGGTCGACTAGTATATATTTCCTTCCCATTCGAATTTTAGGAAGAATTCCACCCCTGAAAGTAGAAAAATAGGTAATGATTCATTTTTCTCCTGTGCACCGATTCTGTTGGAACTTGGCACACATATGTAGTTCTAATGACACTACAACATAATGGAGATCTGGAGTTAATCTGATGATGGAGACGGAAGACAGTCGAGGGTTTATAGCAGCTACCCCGTATTTGGGGTAATAATAATAAATAAAAATTAATAGTTGAAGTAAAGTAGGTAAGAGTGTATTCTTGAGGAAACCAAAAATTAAGTAGGTGATAATAAGTAGATTTTAGCTGAAAAAAAAAGAACTTTTTCACAAAAAATTAGGATTAGGAGCATTTTGAGAAATCTTATATTTGGAAATATTGACATGTATCATTCGTTTCTGACGAGTGTTCTCATCATGAATATCACTGTTCAGAATGAAGTCGGTTTTGTTGGTGAATACATAAACTGAAAGTTCCTATATGAGACTTGTCAGAGTTAGAATATTCTGATTTATTAAAAGGGTATGAGCTTCGTTTGGGGGTGTCAAATATACAACGTGAAATGTTGAGTTGCCCCACAAGCAAACACCATTACGCAGCCTAGACTCAACCTGAGCATAATATACACTGATGAGTTGTCTTTTATTCAAAACCACTTTCAGATTCCTAAAGAGATATATGAGTGAGCACAATTTAGGAACCAGCTGTTCACAGTGTGGAATCCAGTTCAGATATTCAACCATTTGCATACCCAAGAATTTAACTGCATTATGAGAGCTTCGTATTATCAACCTTCAGTTGGAGTGCTTCGGTTTTATTCTGATAGTTATGAAAACGGATAACTTGAGTTATTTCAGCATTAAAAAATAAATCCTGTCTGTTGAAGTATTCAGAGGTTAAGTTCAGGATAGTCGTACATTCGTGAGTTAAAATATCAGTTTGCTTATAACGTGAAAATGCAACGTGAAATCTCAAGCGATAAACAATAAAATTCCAAAAGTGTTAGACCGGGTGCCCATAACAAATTCTTTAGATCTCATTTGTTCACACTCAGCAGTACAAGAACCATCCAAATCCTACCTTCCACTACCCGTAGGTCACTACGCCTAACGTAAACCGTGAACTAGCATGGTAGGGGCCACGTCGGGGAAGTTGTATTGAAAAACCCGTGATCTCGAATTATTACTAACCATTCGGCGTATGTCGCAAATTACTGTAATTGAAAAGAAAGTTTGGGCATTCGGCATTGCGAACGTGTAGGGTGGATATGAAGGGCAGAAGCGGTACATTGTTGTAAAAAATTATTAATAAAAAAAATTCCAATTTCTTAATGTTCGGCATTTTGTTAATTCATCTGATTATTCGCTAAAACTCGAGATAATATGATAGCCGAATATTTTTGTTGGATCGGGGGCTGACCACCCCCACGTACTTATGTCTTATGGGTATGAAGTACGCGGGTATCATGAATTTACCTTTAGAATTTTTATAGCAACTTATTACAATGCAAAATATTAATGAACAATTTGAATGGATCTGCAGGATGTAAAAAACGTTCGGCATGCATTGCATTTCACAGATGTTAATTATAGTAAGCAATTTGTCAATTTGCATGAAAAAATGATGGATATGAAGGAAGATATTCCAAAAAATATAATAAATATAGCCAAAGCGCATGGTGACGCTACTGTGGCGTTCATGAAATAAGTGATGTAAGAATGGTTGATCGAAGAATTTGAATGCAGCTTGGTGTCAGGAATTTCGACGTTTCGAATATTTACAACATGTTGGGAGAAGAAATGTGCGGCGTTTTGGCCAGGGTTTCACGCGTTTACCGGCTGCGATTTCAACCCTGCGTTTTATAGGAAAACAAAAACTTTTAAACAAAAAATTAAACCGACGAAATACGGAACTGAAAAGTAAAAAATGAAATGAACCTTCTTAGTCTCAATAACTAAGCTCCTAAAATAATGTAAGTAACTAATTTTGAGTCGGCGCCAAACAAACAAGCAAATGAATTAGGTAAGGCGTAAAATGATGGCATCGAGTTGCGCGGTGACATTCTGATAATTTTTTTGAAGTAATTTAATGATCTTTGTTGATTGTTTGTTTGGCGCCGACTCAAAATTAGTTACTTACATTAGTTTGGGAGCTTAGTTATTGAGACTAAGAAGGTTTATTTTATTTTTTACTTCTCAGTTCCGTATTTCGTCGGTTTGATTTTTTGCTAAAAAGTTTTTCCAACAATGTTCTGACGATCCCTCTCTTTGCCAAACTCGGATGGTTGAAGCTGTAGTTGAGATTTTATCACATTTGCGTCTTCTTTCTATAGACAGAGGGTGCGGATGTTATTGCCTGTTCTCTCAACATTCACATCAAGGAAAGGTAAGGTACTGATGGTTTCCATTTCCATCGTGAATTTGATCCAAAATGCCTGATGCTGTTGATTCTTCCTTGAGAAGTTACTTACATTAGTTCAGGAGCTTAGTTATTGAGACTAAGAAGGTTTATTTTATTTTTTACTTTTCAGTTCCGTGTTTCGTCGGTATGATTTTTTGGTAAAAAGTTTTTATTTTTCAATTTTTTGTGGCTGAAATCTACTAATTACTACCTACTTGTTTTTTGATTACATCCAAAATACTTACTTACCCACCTTACTTCAATTATTACCAGTTAAATAATATGATTATCTACTTTTACTATTTGTTGTAATATAAATTATTTTTGTTGTTCTGGTCAGTTTATTTCATTACTTTGTATATCATCACATTTGCGTCTTCTTTCTATAGACAGAGGGTGCGGATGTTATTGCCTGTTCTCTCAACATTCACATCAAGGAAAGGTAAGGTACTGATGGTTTCCATTTCCATCGTGAATTTGATCCAAAATGCCTGATGCTGTTAATTCTTCCTTGAGAAGTTAATTACATTAGTTCAGGAGCTTAGTTATTGAGACTAAGAAGGTTTATTTTATTCTTTACTTTTCAGTTCCGTGTTTCGTCGGTTTGATTTTTTGTTAAAAAGTTTTTATTTTTCAATTTTTTGTGGCTGAAATCTACTAATTACTACCTACTCGTTTTTTGATTACATCCAAAATACTTACTTACCCACCTTACTTCAACTATAACCAGTTAAATAATATGATTATCTACTTTTACTATTTGTTGTAATATAAATTATGTTTGTTGTTCTGGTCAGTTGATTTCATTACTTTGTATATATTCCATCCTCTCATAGGATATAATAATTTTGACGGATGTGGAATAATGACAGTAGCGATCTGTCATTGTCAACTACATATGTGTGTGCCAATGTTCTCAAGTGAAAAATCAATTACCCCCATTTTTCCACCCGTAAGGGTGGATAATTTCATTCGAAATCCAAATATGAGGTATATCCCATCTATTAAAAAAGGAATCATCCAAATCAAAGAACCCAGTACAAAGTTATGCCTGATAGAATCGGTTAACGGACCAGAATTCAGAGGGTAAGTGATCAATATCCTTAATTTTGCTACCCTTAGGGGTGGATTTCATCTTTTGAATTCAAATGGAACCAACCTTGAATTACACTCTATCTACTGAAAAAAGAATCATCGGAATCGGACGTCTCAGTAAAAAATTATGCGTGATCATACATAAAAAAAATTAAATATATGCGTCGACTAGAGAACCTCCTCCTTTTTGGTTTCGTCGGTTAAAAAACAAGACCTTTCGCTGGCTTGCAGAAAGAACCTGATTTCGAAATGCCTTGTCAGCCGTTGGTAATTCTGAAATTTTTGTGGATTCGACTAAATTGAAAACGCTTTTCGAATTCATTGAGAAATGTGTGTACCATATGTACGGTTCAAAGAGCGTCCATAGCGTGAATGAAGGAAGGCTTGCAATTTTCAGTAAAACTTTCAAGGCAAAAGAGCAGTGAGCAATTAAAAAAAGCGTGTTTCAGTTTTTCCAAGCAGCATTGAAACAACATATTTTGCGAAACATATATATCGCGCAAATATAGAAGAACATCAGGAAACGAATACCAACACTGTTGGAGCCAACCGACTATGGTTGGAGAACCGGAAACCGATGATACGACTTCAATTGATTTGACGGGGACGAAGTGCCCGCCATCCATCGGAGACGTTATAATCGTCGATGAATTAGAGTGCAAAAATTCAAGTAAAAAGCGTTCAATCTTCAACATTTTGTGTGTAGTTTCTATTCTGCATAATCAGGAAGGTCACATTACCGAGTAAAAGGAAAACACTACAATTTTCTTTAACTATCAATTGTTATATAACATGAATTCTTATAAAACCCCAATCTTTACATACCAATATGGGATGTCCTGAAAAAAACTTTCAAATCAGAGTGCTCATCGCTTAGGTCTGATGAGGGAGATACTTTCGAATAAAGCTGAGGACGAACATTCGCTGCAGTTTGACGCTGCTTGTTACCGTTTCGCATTGGTCTTCATTATGTTGTAGTGTCATAGAAACTACATATTAACATATACATTCCAATTTGTAATAATCTCACTTTTTTATGTGTGAAAACTAAAACCAAAATTATAAGAGTGGGTATTCAAATTAGTTACCTGAATGTCATTATATCAAATACTTATATTAGCCTTCTATGAAATATAAGAGCGAAACAACGATTTTTTTTCTAAAACAAAAATCCATTATACACCTGAAACCAAAATCCATTTTATATCCAATAAAAAACCTTTTATCAAAAAATTAAACCGACGAAGAAATCAACTGAAAAGCAAAAAATAAAATAAACCTCTTTAGTCTTAATGATAATTGAGCTCCCAAACTAACTAAGTAAGTAACTGAATTTGAGTCGGCGCCAAATAAAAAATTATTATATATATATATATATATATATATATATATACAGAGTGGCCACTTTTTTAATGGGATTGTATTGGTAACTTTTAAACCATAAGAGTTAGAAGGTCGGTCAAATGGAGAAAAAGTTGCATTCATAGAAGTATTGTCAAGCAGTTCAAACAAATCGAGATTTTCAGGGCCGGTTATTGAGATATCATGAGAAAAGTAAATTCTGTCATTTTGATTTTTCTTTTTTTCCCACTTTATTTCGAATATTATCAAAAAATGTCACGGGAGTTTTTTATTCAACAGTAAATTATCCTCATTTTGACATAATCAGATTTTGTATCCAACGTTTCGTACGCTCTGGGCCACCCTCAACCTCATTTTTTTCAATACGGACCTGCATATTTTATGAAACTTTTAGAAATAACTTTTAACGCTGATTTCAACGATATATCATACAATGTCATTCAAAGTTGATTTTCAGGTGATTTTGACCCTTATCCAAATTTCTTTGGGTCGGATCTGTATTACATTTAGGTACCTTCAGTTCAATTGACAACATGCAATACATTTCGATAATAAAATCAACTTACTCATCTTCAACCGGATGGAACGCAACAGAATCAAAGCAAGAAACAAGTAATAATTATTTACAAATTTCAAGAGGTGAAAAACCTAATTCATAATAATTAAACGAAACTATCATTTGAAGAAAGAAAAATCAAATGATTATTCGAAAGTAAATGATGAACATTAATGAAGTAAGTGTTCGAAATGTCAACAATTTTGTAAAATGCACTTTGCGGTTCTGGAACCCATACTTCTTATACATTTGCTTATTTCGTCTCCTTGAATACCTTCCAATACATTCTCAATCTTCTCGCGAGGAATCATTATTGTTGGATTTGTCATTTGTTCCGTTGAAACAAATTACAGAATCGAACTTTATTTTGAGATCATTACGATATAATTTTTGCAAGGCTTGATATTCAAATTTAAAATCATTGTATTCGCGTCTCTTGACTATTTTATTAACAGAAGTTTTTGATAAATTGCATTCACTGGCCACAGTTCTCGATTTTTTTCCTGGGATCAATTGAATTTGGGTCAGAACATTGATATCGTTGATAGACTTGTTTTTTCTTACATACACACAACTCTAGGTTTATTGAATGTATTATTTTCAAGAAGTAGGCCGTGGATATAAAAGAACATAACAAGAAATGTCATATTATTTGTCACTTCGTTTATTATTGTGTCACAAGAATTCGTCATTAAATACTTTTCTGAGTAATTTCAATTTAACTTATTCGATATGGTAAGATACGAAAATGAAGAGAAGAGAGATATGTACGAAGTGTACATAAAACTAGATGGAAATTCGTTCAAAGCACAACAAAGGTATGGTGAATTATATCTTGAAAGAACAACACCAAATATTAAAATGTTTCGACGTTTATCTACAACGTTACTTGCACATAATGCATTCATCAAACCTAGAGGTCCTTATGTACGACGAAACGAGCCTATCAATGACATCAATGTTCTGGCCCAAATTCGAATGAATCCAGGAATAGGATCGAGAACTATGGAAAGTGAATGCAATTCATCAAAAAGTGCTGTTAATAAAATACTCAAGAGACACGGATACCACGACTATAAATACCAAGCCGTGCAAAAACTATATCGCAATGATCCTGAGAGAAGGTTGCAATTCTGTAATTGGTTTCAACGGAAGGTGCGGAATAACAACAATTTTGCGCACAATATCATTTGGGGAGACGAAACGACATTCACAAATTCTGGCATGTTCAATCGAAGGAACAAACATTTTCATGCCACAGAAAATCCTCACTTAATTCATGAAGTTAGACATCAATATCGTTTTTCTTTGAACATATGGTGCGGTTTGTTGAATTCTAAATTACTGGGACCCTATTTTATTGACGGCAACCTAACCGGAGCAAAATATGTAGAAATTATAGAAGAAATGTTGGATGATCTCCCTATACGGTATCGACGTAATAGTCCATGGTTCCAACAAGAGGGATGTGGTCCACACAACTCAAGAATAGTCACAGACTATCTAAATCGAACTTTTCCCGATTCATGGATTGGAACAAGAGGTCCAGTAGCATGGCCTGCCAGATCTCCGGATTTGAATCCGTTGGATTTTCATTTGTGGGGATATCTCAAAAATAAAATTTATGATACTACGAACCCGACAATAGAGATTATTCGCGAGAAGATTGAGAATGTATTGGAAGGTATTCAAGGAGACGAAATAAGCAAATGTATACCTAAGAAGTATGGGTTCCAGAACCGCAAAGTGCATTTTACAAAATGGTGGACATGTCGAACACTAACTTCATTAATGTTCATCATTTACTTTCGAATAATCATTTGATTTTTCTTTCATTAAATGAAAGTTTCGTTTAATTATTATGAATTAGGTGTTTCACCTCTTGAAATTTGTAAATAATTATTACTTGTTTCTTGCTTTGATTCTGTTACGTTCCATTCAGTTGAAGATGAGTTCGTTGATTTTCTTATCGAAATGTATTGCATGTTGTTAATTAAACTAAAGGTACCTAAATGTAATACAGATCCGACCCAAAGAAATTTGGATAAGGGTCAAAATCACCTGAAAATCAACTTTGAATGACATTGTATGATATATCGTCGAATTCAGCGTTATGCAGGTCCGTATTGAAAAAAATGAGGTTGAGGGTGGCCCAGAGCGTACGAAACGTTGGATACAAAATCTGATCATGTCAAATTGAGGATAATTCACTGTCGAATAAAAAACTCCCGTGACATTTTTCGATAATATTCGAAATAAAGTGGAAAAAAAAGAAAAATCAAAATGACAGAATTTACTTTTCTTATGATATCTCAATAACCGGCCCTGATGATCTCGATTTGTCTGAACTGCTTGACAATGCTTCTATGGATGCAACTTTTTCTCCATTTGACCGACCTTCCAACTTTTATGGTTTGAAAGTTACCAATACAATCCCATTAAAAAAGTGGCCACTCTGTATATATATATATATATATATATATATATATATATATATATTACTTTGAAGAAGTAATCAAAACGCCGCTGTGCATTTCGCTGCCATCATTTTACGCTTTACCTAATTCAATTGTTTGGGACGACTCAAAATAAGTTACTCACAGTAGCTTAGGAGCTCAATTATCATTAAGACTAGAAAGGTTTATTTTAATTTTTTGCTTTTCAGTTGATTTTTTCGTCGGTTTAATTTTTTGGTAGAATACGTTTTCATTTTTCAATTTTTTTGTGGCTGAAATCTACTAATTACTACCTAATTAATTTTTGATTACTTTTGAAATACTTACTTACCTAGATTACTTCAACAATTAAATGTTAAATTATATGATTATCTACTTCAACTATTCATTGTTATGTAATATAAATTATTTTTGAAAGTTCTGGTTTGTTGATACCATCACTTTGTATTCTATCCTCTCATAGAATGTAATTATTGTGACGGATGTAGGAGGATCTGTCCATGTCAACTACATATGTGTGCCAATGTTGACAGGTGAAAAATCAATCATTTCCTATTTTTCTACCCGAAGGGGTGGATCATTTCATCCTCAATTAGAATATGATCAACTATGATGTATACCCTATCTAATAAAGAAAGAATCATCCAAATCGGAAAACCTATTACAAAGTTATGCCTGATAGAATCGGATAACGGATCAAAATTCAGAGGGTGAACGATCAATATCCTTCATTTTGCGACCCTTCGGAATGGATTTTTTTGTTCAAATTCGAATGGGACCCAATTCGAAGTACATTCTATCCATTGAAGAGAAAATCATTGAAATCGAACTGCTCTGTAAAAAGTTATGCGTGGTCATACATAAAAAAAAGTATACGCGTCGACTAGAGAACCTCTCCCTTTTTGATTTCGTCGGTTAATAAAAATATTATTCATCAATGAAGTACGCACATAGGAAACAATGTCATGACCCTAGAAATAACATTACCATGAAGTTTATAATTTTTATTCACTTCTGGGAAAGGAACTGTAACAGGTAGTCGCACAATGAAACCTGTTCACCAAGTTATGTTCAGGATAACTTTGAATAATCAATCAATCTTCACCTATTTTTCTACAGTTAGGGGTAGATTTTTCTGCACATTCAAATGGGAGTAACTTCTGAGTATACACTACACACACACTACACTTGGAAAATGATAAGAGTTTTGTTCATAAGTTTAAGTCAACAATAAAAAATAGATGGAATGTAATAATCGAAATGTCGAGTACACAGTTTGGGTATTTGGCTAAAAATAAAGACAGAATATTCATAGGGTGGTTTAGCTATAAATTCTTTGAGTTTGTTAGTGTCTTAAGATGTTTCAAGTGCTGGAAATATGGACATCGTGCAGATAAATGTAGCTCAAATGCGGTTCGTCCTTATTGTAACAAAAATCATAGAAAAGAAGAATGTAGAAGCACCGAATATGAATGTACAAGCTGTAAGTATGCTGTTGATACCCTAAAGCTAAATAATATCAATTACAAACACCATGTATTCGATCAAAATTGTGAAAGCTATTTAAGACAGGTCTCAAAAAATAAAGATAGAATTAGTTACCAATAGCAACCACAGGCTACCTCAAATGGCCTAGTACTATGTGTAAATATACAGGGCTTAACAACAAATTTTTCTCAATTAAGACAATTATTAATGGATGTTGAACCAGTTGTTGTAGTAGTTACAGAAACCCATGTGGCAGCTGATATTGCAGAATCTGAATATTTTATAAATGAGTATAACTGTTCAATAACCCTTCCCGATAGTAGGCACACTTGGGGGAGTAATATGTTATATAAGAAGTCATATTGAATATGGAGAGCTAACAAAAATTAGTGTTTCAAAAGAGTATTGGTATATGTTGCTTAAGGTTGCGGTGGGATATCAACACGTCATAATAGGTGGTGTGTACAGATCACCCAATGGCTGTAAATCTATTTTCCTAGATTGTTTTCGTGAATTTTTCGAAGAAAAAATCTTGGGTACTAATGATGTTATAATAATTTTGATATTGACCTTTCATCTGTGAATTCAAACGGAATAAGGATCATGGATATAGTGCACTCATCTGGATTCCGACAAATTGTTAAACAACCAACTAGAGTCACTCGTGATTCCAGTACGTTATTAGATTTAATTATTACAAATAACAAATTTCAAGAAGTTAAACGTGAATTTCCAAAGTTCAAAGATCATGATATTATAGGAATCGAAATTAATGTATGTTCAAAAAATAACATCAGAATTATCTACTCGAGATTTATCTCAAAAGAAAAAATGGACGGTATTAGTATGGACTTGATTCAAAAAAATTGGGATTTTACTTCTACTGATGTCGACGTCTTATATAAAAACTTCATGATCAATATTGAATCAAGTTTAAATAAAATAGCGTCAAAAGAATTAAAAAAGTTCTCTAATTCAAGTGGGTGGATTGACAATGAAGTCAGAACTTTACAGAGAGAGAGAGAGAGAGAGAGAGAGAGAGATAGGTGTTACAAAACGTTTCACTATAGGTACTTATAATCCATTGGATTTCGAAAAATATAGAAGGAAAAGAAATCAAGTTGTATCCTTGATTAGAGCTGAAGAGAAATAATTTTATGAAAAAACTATTGATGAATGTAAAAATGATAGTAAAAAAATCTGTCATACACTAAAAAGATTAGTAAATAGTAAAAACAGTAACTTCGACTTTAACTCGTTGGACCTAGGTGCAGAAAGTGTTGAGGAAGAATTAAATAAGTATTATTTCAATAGTATACAGAAAATTTCTGAAAGCATACCTGATCCTACAGATTTTGTGGAAATTAAAATTGTTGTAAATTCTAGTATTAACACGTTTCCTGTTATTTCTCTCAATAAATTGCAGAAAAAAGTAAACAATTTGAAAAATGAAGCAACGGGTGATGATGTGTTTACAGTGTCATTATTCAAAAATGTTTTCTCAGTGGTGGGGTATCCTTCATTGTATATCATAAATACATACGTGTTTGCAAACTGGTGTTCTGCCAGCAATCCTGAAGTGTAGCACAATAATATACCAAAGTCAAACAAACCTAGTAAGCCCGAAGAGCTGAGACCCATAAATTTTTCAGTTTTTTATTAATAATTTTCGTTGTTGCAGAATTGAATACTCAAATTAATCATTGAAAAAAATGTTTTTTTTCAAATATCATTAACGATCCGTTCTCATGTTATCAGAAACTGCATAGAAATAATTTTAATTTTTTTTTATCTTTAATTGTTTAAAAAATTGTTATAAACAAATGCGTTGTTTATAAGATAATTGAATTTTTTTTAATGGAATTTCAATCTTTGATACAAATAATGATTTTCAAAAGAAAAATTGTTCCATTAAAAAAAAATTATTGCTTAAAAACGCATTTGTTAATTAAGAATTATTTTCTCCAACTTCTAATTAATATTAAAGAACCATTTTTTCTTTGAAAATCATAATTTTTATCGAAGATTTAAATTCCATAAAAAAATTCAATTATCTTACAATCAACGCATTTGTTTATAACCATTTTTCAAACAATTAGAGATAAAAAAATTTAAAAATTATTTCTATGCAGTTCCATAAAAACGGATCGTCAATAATATTTGAAAAAAAAACATCTTTTTCATTGATTAATTTAAGTATTTAATTTTGCAACAACGAAAATTATTAATAAAAAACTGAAAAATGATTTTTTTTTCAATTTTTCCAACGGGGTTCTATTTTGAAGCCTTTTAAGAATGGGTCCAAGAGAGGAAAAAAATTTTTAATTCATAGTTTAACAATTATCACACTTACAATGTTCATGTTCAAGCAAAAAAAATTATTAATTGACTATTGAATAACTAATTGAAAAATTGTGATAACCATGTTTTTCGAGCGGATTATTGTTCATGCATCTGTTCAGTTAGTGTCTGAATTTTTTCAATTTTTTATTTTCATATTGAGTATGCTTAAATAATTTTTATTGTCAAAGTGTCCAAAGTGGGCGCGGCTTGCCCAAGCTAGAGTACCCGTTTTCGGCCGTATTTTCATCCCTCTGGGAAAATTATAAATATTGATCCTACAATTCCAGGAATCGGAATTTTTTCCAGAAAACTTCCTCCTCTTTTTTAATCTTATTTCAGATTTGGAAAATCTTGATTAGTTTTTGAGATATTTGCAAAAAACCAATGCCCCCTTTTTTTTTAGTTAATTGTTAATAACTTTCACCATGTTTGCAAGCGGAACTTCATTTTTTTCAAAAATCATCTAGATGTCATTCCGAATCGGATGACACCTCGATCATAATTTTCGGAGACTGCTGAAAAAAGTTGGTCCAAAAAGCACTTGTTGACTAGACTATAAACGGCATGGTCAACTATACTGATATTCTCAATCTGGAGGTAATGAAAAGTCAAAATTAGGATTATGTATTTTGATGAGTGTTGTTGCTCGGAGTCAGCAAAAATAACGACGATTCACTTAGCGAAAAAAAAATTAAAATGCGATGGTGCAAGATTGGAATTTGGGTAATAACAATAAAATTGGTTCCTCATTACTGATTCAATCCTGACAAAGAGCACGAGAACATATGGGGAATTGGCTCTCGGTCGAATTGGCTAATGTTATTATGTTATAGTAGGATGGGTCATTAGAATGAAGTGTGAGTTCAAATGATTTTGTATGTTTAGTTTCTGAGATATAAGCGGCCAAAGTTCGTAAAAACGTCGTATTGGGGTAGGATTGACAAAGAAAAAAACTGTTTTATGTGAGGATTAAAATGAATTTGATCGGAACTCATTAACATGTTCAATTATAATCTTATTGATGAAAGTACATTAGGGTGTATACGGGGCATAGTCAAAAAAATAGTCATTCCGGATTTTTTTCCAGCATTATTTCAAAACCAACAAGTTATATTTTGTTAAGATATCATAGTTTCAGTCTATTGTAGGCAAAAAAACGTGTTTTGTTTCTTGATGACTCTCTCTGTTTGAAATATATATATATATATATATATATATATATATATATATATATATATATATATATATATATATATATATTTTATTTTTATATCCCTATACTGAAAACAATTGACAGCTCGTTTTTGATTACAAAAAAAATTATTAATTGCTTCTGCCCATTGAATAAGATAGAGGGTAACCTTCTGATGAACTCAATTGTTCCATATTATCTTTCATACAGAAGAAGGGTGCGTTACAATTTTTTTAGGTCATTTACCATGTTTTTATTGAATATCTAGAAAACTGTTAATTTGGACCATATTTCACTCACAATATTTTGAAAATGTTGACTATCATATGCGATAGTTTTATCAATTTTGTATGATGTGTTTCTAAGATATGCATTTTTGAAGTTTGCGGTATTACGATATATGGGGTAACCTATCGATTTAACAAAATTTTATGGAACCATTCGACACATTGAATTCAATTATAAAACTTTTCGAAATCGATTATTTAATAGATACTATAAACAACACAAACCACACTCAACCAACAATTTGGAACTCAACAGTATAGAAAAAAAAATCGAATTATAAATAACGACTTCCAATATAAAAATTCAATTGATATTATGCAAATTATAATGTGTGGTTTGTGTTGTTTATAGTATCGAATAATGGATTTCGAAAAGTTTTATAATAGAATTGAATGTGTCGAAAGGTTCCCCAAAATTTTGTTAAATCGATAGGTTACCCATGCATATCTTACATACGAAGTTGATAGAACTATCGTATATAAAAGATAATATTTCCAAAATTTAGTGAGTGAAATATGGTCCAAATTAACGAAACAGTTTTCTAGATATTCCATAAAAAAATTGTAAGTGACCCAAAAGAAATGTAACCTACCCTTTATCTAAATGAAAGGTAATATTGAACAATTGAGTTTACCAGAATGTTACCCTATCTTTTATTCAATGGGCTGTAGCAATTAATTCCTTTTTTTGTGACCAAAAACGATCTGTCAATTATTTTCAGTATAGAGGTATACTCGAAAATTGAAAAAAATATATATTTCAAACAGAGAGAGCCATCAAGAAACAAAACACGTTTTTTTTGCCTACAACAGACTGAAACTATGATATCTTAGCAAAATATAACTTGTTAGTTTTGAAATAGTGCTGGAAAAAAAATCCGGAAAAACGATTTTTTTGACTGTGCCCTGTATACACCCTAATATACTATCATCAATAAGATTATAATTGAACATGTTTATGAGTTCCGATCAATACATTTTCATCCTTAGTTTGTCTTATTTTGACTAAAAAACAGTTTTTTTCTTTGTCAATCCTACCCCAATACGATGTTTTTACGAACTTTGACCGCTTATATCTCAGGAACTAAACATACAAAATCATTTGAACTCACACTTTTTCTAATGACCCATCCTACTATAACATAATAAAATTTCTGCCAATTAGACCGAGAGCCAATATCCCATATGTTTTCGTGCGGGGTTCTTTGACGGTATCATTACATTTCGCCTCACCTGGACCAATGAAGAGAACATTCACAAAGTAACACAACTGAGTTCAACATCAAACAATCATTACTCGAAGAAGTATGTGTATGGAAAAATGTGTTTGGGATATTTCTGTAGGAATTGTTATCAGCTTCAATAATTCATTGCAGACGATTCATCCATATTGAATATTTGCTTGCTAGCAAGGGCAATGAGTCAAGAATCAATATGAATCGGGAATTATTAAGGAAATTGGTAATGTTGTATAGTTTTTTCCGAATTACAATACTTCTATAAAACGTCTAGATTCTGAACAAAGGAAAAATAATTGCAATGGAATTTTTCATTCCCGAGTCTATTACAGAGTGAGTTGGGAGCGCTGAAAGGAAAATATTCACATCAATGGATCTATTTCTAGACTGCTTGGAATAATGTTGAGGTAGACGGAAAAAGCGTTCGCCTGAAAAATGTCCGACTTCACGAGTGGAATTTGTTAACACTCTGAATGCTATTCATTACGTCTGCAAGTCAAACATAGTGGAATAGAAGAAAATAGAAGACACAATTATATTAAACATTAGGTGTTGTTTTTGAGAACGATGATTATATATTGAAGTCGAACATTTTTCAGATGAAAGTATTTTCCGTCTTCCTCACATCATGCTACGTAATCGGGAAAGAGATGAAATGCTGGGAATATTTTATTTTCCGCGTTCTATTCTCACTCAGGAATAACACTAGCGAATAACGAATTCCACACGGAAAAAATCCTTTGTTCAGATTCGAAATGTTGGATTGGGGGAATGCAGGAAGAACTAGACGCATCATCAGTTATCCTGAAATTTTTTTGACAGTTCTAACAACCATTCAAATTTTGTCATTTTGTGTCATATGAAACAATTTACACTGGTGAATGAACTTATTCGATATTGTTTAGATTTTCGAGGGGACACCACCTGTTACTTCAACAGAGCTTCTCTCTGTGGTAGATGGCGCCGTCCAAAAATGTTTGTTTATATTCTCGCTCAATGTCAGAACTTAATTTCTGACATCTGCAGCAACTTATACGAAATTATTCTAGTGTTTTGTCGGTATCTATGCGTTTTCCATTTCTTTGATTTGAAATCTTGCATAGCGTATTCCTGAGTTTGTTCTTAAAAAAATCACTCGTTCATCAGTTCATTAGTGCGTGAGGAATTGTTTATTTTCAGGTGGTGTAGTGTGTGAAGATACTTTTTGTAGAATAGGCCACATTTGCATTTTGTGTGGTATGAAGCCCCAGATTCGAATATTCACGTGTATTCAGTACCAAAAGCAAGTACAAATGTTGACGAATGACAAATAATGATATTTTCATAGTTCATCATATTGTATGCATTTAATTTCATATTTTCTGCAATTCAATGACAATTTTATTTGCAATTCTCCGTCTGTCAGAATGCAGTTAACCTCAAATTCAAATGGTACAAAATACGAAAAACAAGACGACAGTGCTTTCTTTGTGCAATGTTCGGGGGCTTCTAATTCTAGCTTTGCAATTGGTGAAGTTTGACAGATGTCTCTTTTCAACCAATAGCAAAGCTAGAATTAGAACTCGCGAACAGTTCGTCACAAAAAGAAAGCAGGAAATGATTATACCCTGTTACTAAATTGAAACTAAAACGAAATTGGCGCCATCTGATACGCTAGTAATCTCTATTATCAAGTAGGCCAAGTGTCGCCAAGTCGATCCCAAACTTCTACAGGTATAAGTGCAAGCACCAGGGTTTTTAGACATCTTAATAATCACATTCAAAGCAATTATCAATCACTATGACAACACAATTGAGTTTGACAACTTCATTACAAATAAATTTCAAAATGTCACGTTTTGGCAATGCGAATGTTCAAAGTATAAATGCCCTAATCAAAGAAAAAATTCCTAGAAATACAACCTACAGTCACAAATATATTCGGGGAATACTTATGTAATTTTGCTGCGAACGAGAATATGAATTAAATGAACATAGAAGCTTAGAAGAATTGGTGTTGATACTAAAATATTGGGCGGTCAATATGAGAAAGAAAGACGGGACCGAATTCAAAGAAGCAACGGTGAAGACAATATGGAACGTTTCGTGCAAAATTTTGCAAGAAAAGTACTATAATGACTATAATATTATGATTGACCCGTTTAACAATACAGGATTTAAACCTACCCGAGATGCCCGCGATGCAATCAGGAAGAAACTACAAGCAGATCCATGTAAACGTAAGTCCAGTTCAGTTTCGTAAAATTTGTCTGAAGTTAACAAAATAATATTGCTATGGGGTGAAAATACTCCTGAAGGTCTTATGCGTAAGTTTTACCATATTGCTGCTGTAGAATTAGAGTGGCAGGGAGGAGATGCAGCTGCTTGTCTGGTGGATTTTTTTCAAATCCAGAAAAATAACGATGACTCTCCAACAAATCGCATCGAATACAATCCGGTGTACAGTGAAACGTGCCAAGGTGGTTTCAGAAGCTGTACAAGTAGTGAATGGTTGGTTTCCAATAGTTAAAGACAAAGCTGCCCTGTACGTATTCTTCATAAACTGATATCAAAACTTGGTGACAATATTACTTCATCACGACCAAATCGACACTGGAAAAAGATAACTGACAAATGGTACGATAATGTACCTGTTGGAAGAAATACAATAAATGGATGGACTGAATCTGCTGCTGAGGCAATTAGCTTGAATGTAAAGGACAAAAAGATAACGAATCACTCGAATAGATCAACTGCTGTTAGCGAATTGGCAAAAAGTGGTGTAGAAGAACAACAATTGCTGAAAATTACTGGTCATAGCAATCAAAATTCTATAAAACCATACTCAAATCTCGATCAAGAACACCACAACAGCAACGAATCTAATGTTCAGTTGAATTTCATTAATTGTACTTTCACTAACTGTACTTTCAATAAATAAATAAATGTTTCAATGTATTGAGTTATAAATTTTTTTGTCAAAAAATTTTCCGCCGAATATCCCTCAGACATTGACAAATGCCTCATAATTTTATGACAAATTTCTCGAACTCGTTGCTTGGTAACAGCCCTCAGCATTTGGCTTCGGGCTATTACCAAGGAACGAGCTTTCGATTGTCATAAAATTATCTCGTCTATAATCAATGTCCTAGTGATATTACTACTGATAATTTCCGATGCCCATTGTTGATTGGCAATTCCAATTCGATTTTTTCTGATTGATAAGTTCATTTGTTTTGGTCAAACGATCACGAATCAATGCAACAGCTACTCGAAAGAAATAAATGATTTGGTAACTAATACGAATAATCCATATTGAATGGATTATTCGTCTGTATTGAAATATTAATGATGATAATTTTTTCTGCATCCTTGGAAAAGTCGAAAATAAAAAGCCCTATGATCTTTAAAAAAAAAAATTGCTCAATTGGACAAAATGAGCCACACCGATAGATTCTGGATGAAAAAAAACCTTTTCCACCTTTATGCATCGCTTATAAAAATAACCAGCACCTTACAGAAAAGTTGAACGAATCAGCTCAGTATTTCTTTGTTCTAGAATCCCCGAAAAGTCCACGCCCAACCTATAGCAAAAATCCATCAATCAGCCAAAATACACTTAATGATTACCTCCACAAATTTTCCCAGGACACTTTCGTGTATACAAAAAACTGGTGCGGGCTGTGAATATTTCATCCTCGATCTGAATGTCCAGAATCAATTTCAACTGAACCCACTTATTTCGAAATGTTTGGTCGAAGCAATCAAGTATCTGGATCATCTGAAAAGTTGTCAAAATATCGTGCTCACTCTGGTCCTCGAAAAAATCTCAAACCCACTTGCCATCAAATATCATCGTCTCAACCCATCTATGCGTGATCTGAAATTGCGAGTCAACAGAATGCAAGAAAATAATTTTCATATGAACTTCATATCAAGACACACATAGGACTTCGTTCAAACGAGAAAGTTGACGAATTGGCTGAGAGGAGCATCGACATAGGTCCCCTCATCAACAATAAGATGAGCCTCGACGGAGGCAAAACCCAATTCAAGGAAAAACTCAAAGATGACTGGATACGTTCAAGGAAGCAATATTGTGAAAAATCTAACACCCGCTATACATTGTTACAACCTAATATTCCAGTAACAACCAAATAATCGTCAAAACTATATTTAGTCATGTGTGTCAGCCACAACACTGAAACAAATTTGCGATACCACAATCAGATTTATGTGAGACCTGTAATGAAAGATGCGTACCAAGCACAAAGATATTTTTTTTATGAAAAACTACCGAACCCTTCGATATAATGAATTCATCAGCACTGAACAATCTTTCTGTGTATATTATTTTGTTGGAATTTTTCATTAAGTTTCAGAATAGTTTAGATTATATCTCCTCTGACAACTCTCCTGACGCAATCAACAAATATTCAAATAGATATATACAGATTTCGAGTTCCTTCCATGAAACGATTGTTCTTGGCTATATGAGCACCGAATCCAAGGCCCACATTTTTTTTGCGAAAGAATATCAAACACATTTTCCCAGAATTATCATGATCTTTGTGTTATGATTGTTTGACGTTGACCTAGGTTTTGTAACTTTGAATTTGTTTGAACATTGGTGCAGGTGACACGAATGTATCAATTCCATAAAATTTATTAGAGTTGAGTTAATAATAAAAATTACTTCCATTGGATTTTCTGTATTCCAACCTTACCATCGCATAATTTTTTCTGCTGACTATGTCAACTCTACCTTTCAAAATACATAATATACATTTCCACTTTCTGTAACACGCAGATTGGGAATATCAGTATAGTGAACAATATTCTTCAGCAATACCTGTGATGTACATTCCATGTCACCTGAAGGTTTCGGTTTCTTCTTTTTCCATCACGTTCCAATATTACCTGCCTCTAAAATAGCTATGAGTTAGGTGTACGTTGAAGCATACAACCCCGAGACACGGCAAATGTAGAATTTAGCTCTGGTTTCATTTCAGATAACCATGACTGTGATGACATAATTGAGGTTCACTTACTGTTTGACAAGAATTCAATTTGAGAATTTTCGAAACAAAGTGAAGTTATACAATGGTCCGAAAATTGGGTAAAAAAATCGAAATATAAATCGTAAGAGAGGATGTTGGCATGATTAGAACATTTTCTGAAGTATGCAATATATTCAGTAATCAATCTCCACACTCAGAGCCACTTACGAAATTGGGAATTTCCAAGATTTGAAAAAAAGGAATTTGGGAATGTTAAAAATAGTTTTTGATTCGAAGGAAAGTGTCAGAGACATGCTCACGATGCGCAATACAGTCCAAATGTAAATTCTAAGAATTTGGCATCCAATAATGACATCAGTTGAAAATCAGTAATGAATTGTATGGAAAAACATAAATGACACTCCATTAAATTCAATATAATTCAGGTATCGAACAAAGATGACCCCAACCGTAGTTCAAAATGTTGCGACAAACACAATTATTTCGAAATAACCCTTTGAATAGACAAAACTGTCGATATTGTGCACCTACAACAAATTCTCACTAGATGATAGAAGCCCATATTCAATTCCTTCAAAAGACTAACAAGCAAACATCCCAAATTCAGCTTTATGGTACCAGCAATACAAAGCATTGTGCTGCGATCGTTTGTCATTATTCAAACGGATTATTTCCAAATCAATGGATTAGGTAGGGGAAGGGGGTAAATCCTATATTAAATAAAATAGAAAGTTTAGAAAACTGTAACCCGACTACGAAAAAAATAAAAATGAACTAAAAAGTAAGAAACAAGTTGGGTGTTGATTTCTATCATCGTCTTATAGTCTAGTTAACAAGTGCTTTTTAGGTCAAAAATTTTTCGCATTCTCCGAAAATTATGATTGAGGTGTAATTCGATTCGGAATGGCATGTAGATATTTTTTGAGAAAATGCTAAGTTATAAACAATTGAGTGAAAAAAAAGGGATTTTGGTTTTTCGCCAATATCTCAAAAACTATTCGAGATATTCCATAATCACCCTCTGGGAAAATTATAAATATTGGTCCTACAGTTCCGGGACTCCAAACTTTTCCTTAGGAAATTTCCTCTTTTTTTTGCATCGTTTCTCAAATTTGAATTATCTAGAATTGTTTTTGAGATGTTGGCGTAAAACCAAACCCTTCTTTTTTTTCACTTAATATATATTCATAAACTCTGAATTTTCTCCTCTTTCATTTGACATCTCACTCGATACGTTAGCAGGAAGAAAAATCCAGAGACTCCCACTTATTTTGATGTAACATCCGTCATTTTCATTTTATTCATATAAAATGTAGCCTATGTTACCCGGACCGTAATAACGAAACGAATGACATCTAATTCATCAAAATCAAATGAGTAGTGAAGACGCTACGGTGAAATAATTATGAACATACATAGGCTGCTAAAATCATTAACCTTCCTTATCGGCTATGGCGTAGTCGGGTGATGAAGGCGACGAAGATAATGCCAGAATTTTATCTTACTCAACTCACGTACCCAAATATCCATAAGACAATAGATGTTCCGCAAAGGAAAGATCCCCAATCATGCAATTTTAAGTAGATTTGAATAACAATACTACCTATTGAGGACGTCACCACTTCAGGGTTGAATATTTCCGCTGATCCTGGACCCTAGAACACAAAGATACGATCAATTTGAGAGATGGTAAAAAAATTGGAAGAAAATTCGATAACAGCATATTTGTGCTTTTCGCGCATTTGAGTGAAGATTGAATGTGCATATATGGTATTCCTCATCACGTGATGCAAAAAGTTTGTTTGATAATTCAACTGAAATATGCGAACGAGAAAAAAGATCTATAACAGAAGATAGACTGGTGAAACCATATGAAGATCCAATAAATCTCTTAATTTCACCATTTTGACGAGGTTGCGGTTTAATAATGCTTTCAAGGAACCAATCAAAAGTATTAACGGATGGTTGGCTACAGTATTCATTCGGACAATATCATTGTGGATGCAGATCTTATAGGCATACAATGGCGATCGTCTTTTTGAGAGGGACTTTGAAAAGTTAACAATTGTCGATGCTGTTGAAATTGCTAGCTCGGGAACGGCTGCAAATCGCCATAGCTCATCTGAGAATCCTGAAGTGAAAACTAGATGCAAAACTTTGTGTGGAGTCAAAAGTATTACACGCAAACACATGAAGAGTACATATTTTGTGGATATGCGCATGAACATTACAATTGACATAAATAAAGAATATTCCTACAGCAAGATTTCCCGGGAGGCGAATTTCGAAAGAATGAAGATCGGATTCATAACTGGAAGTTGTTTTGCAGATCTATTGTGGAGCTTCCTGTGTGTTCTAGAGCTAACTGTCTAATTTGATCTGCCTTACGAGACTGGAGTTTCTGCTCCATATTGCATTGACCCTGTGAGACCTTCACAGTGGCACAGCATGAGAAGTGTGGTTTTTTAGTTTTTCTGATAGAACCTGCATTGGGACTCTTTTTCCAGGCCTAGTAACCTCATGAGTCTATTGAGCCAACAATGCTCGGGCACCGTTATTCATATGGCCTTGTGAGGACAGCTGAACAAGTATTCCCTTAATTTGGGCAAGTAGCCCACGATAATCTGCCTCATTCTAGGGTGTTGATTCCACCATTATTGTGATTTGGCTCTCACCTACTCATTGATGGATGTCTTCACGCTCGCTTCCGGGATGACTTGAATGAGGACCAGAATTTCATAGGGGTTTTGTCGATTCTTCTCGGATCACTGCGTCAGCTTCCTAGTTGTCCCGAAGGAGCTCATGACTGCGCACCAGGGTCAGTGAGACTGTGTTGCTGCTCAGTTTGCTCAACGCACTAATGCATTCTCACATTGGTCTGGATTCAACCTGGCATGCGCTGAGTACCCTTATGGCCGCTAGGCCATCGAAGTAGACAGTAAGATTTTGCCCCCGACGTTCTTCTTCAATCTCTTCCTACTGCAGTTATGTATGACCACTTCCTAGGAGTGAAACACAATTGCATGTTGTACCAGGCTACTGGAAATTTGTAAATTGTCCTCAGCCTCGTATATATCGGTTTCGACGCCTTGATTCGTCTTTCAGCCGTCTGTTAGCCATGCCTGTTCCATTCAAACTGGTGAGCCTCTATCCCATTCCATTTGGAAAATATGTCATGAAATCGTTCAATAATCCGCTGACTTGTCCTCGATTCCTAGTATAGCTTCTGCTGGTCTGTTTTCTGTGTTTGGCCCATTGGGGTTCACCTCTGCATCAGCGTGTGAGTTACAGACCTTGCAACTTTCTGAATGAAGACATGTAGTGGTGATAGATCAAAACTCAGACTGGAAGAATACTCGTATCATTTTGCGGATTTCAAACCGTTGAGTGCTGTAACCGTGGACAAAGGAAGTTATTACAGAATGTATCCCAATAATAATTTACAAGGGGTGGAATCCATCTGTTCTTTGCCTCGTCATTGAGCTGGTTTGTCTAGTTTAGATTTCAGATTGTGACCAGCTCTCTACAATGGGTATTCATCTTCAAAAATGTGTATGTATGTATGATGCTGAATGTAATTGGGTGGTTTATTGGAAATTGTATTTGATTCGCCCAGTGTGCCCTACTTGGAGGAAAATGATATCAATAAGATTTGTATCCCTCATTTGGCTCTGGAGAAATTGCAGTTATGTTGAGAGGTGTGACTGATAGCTGAAAGGATATTCATTGCAGATATCACAAACTGAAAATATAATTTTGCCATATCTGTTGCGAATTATTCATTGAACTACGTATAAAGATCACACTCACAGCTGCACATTCGGCGAAAGATCCATGCTGTCATGAGAACGTACCCCGTTGAACTACTCTCGAACTTGCAATAACTTTAGTCGTAGAGTATTGATATAATTGCATGATATACAGGGTGTCCCTGGACTTCCCCTTTTCCTCTCGGGAATGTATAGATGTGGTCAAAATATCACCAGTACTTCATATAACTTTCGTTCCTAAAAGCCTTCGTTACCAAGTTACGGGCCTTCAAAGTTACAAAATGAAAAAGTTTTTTCTTTGATATCTTTCAAAGTGAATATTCAAAATCATCTAAATTTAGGTGATTGACTACACAAATGAATAACTTTGATGAGCTTTCATGCAGGAGTCAGTTGTTTTGCTACAAAGTCAGGAACGGACTACCCCCGATGGTCCACACCCCAAAAATTTGAAATGACAGATAATTTTTCAATAGTTTTCAACAAAATAAGGTTACGTAGACAATCTTCTGAATAAAAGTACTCGTGTGGAAAGTCGATCGGAGCAACGATTCTTAATAAAAATGCAGTTTTACTCGTCGACGTCAAACCCGATCGTCCACCATTATTTGAAATGAAGAATTTTCACAGTAGAAATACTAATGCTAACGTTAATTCAACAACATTTATAACTGGGATCATACAAAATATGCTAAAATAAAGTCCTGAACAAAAAGTACAGTATCTAGTTGAAAGTTTCATTCACAATGTAGATATTTTTTCAAATGAAATATCAAGTTATGTAGATTCGTGGTGTTTTTGAACTAACGAACTACTCCACTATGAAATATCGAATTCAGTCCAAATTTTGTATGAACGCGTGGAATAAGCACGTTTTGTGTTCTGTTATCTGAATCTCATAAAACTCAACATTTGGATGTTGCAAATTCGTATTCACAGCTTAAATGTTGAGGAGTTTCACTGATAAGTATAATTTCATGGGAGAAAATCTTTAACCTGAAGATAAATTTAGCTGAAAAAACGCACATCGGAACAAGTCAGTTAACTCATTTCATTTCAATGGCTTTTCTCTAAGTAGCAGTTATTGTAGAGGTGAAATGAAGGGTGGAGGTGTTGCTATACTGACAAACAATATAATGGGCATAAATAAACTTCTAGATGAATACTGTACTGATAGAGATTTCGAAGTTTGTGGTATTTCATATAAACTAGATTCAGTTAACACAATCATTGTATGTTGTAATGGGTCTCCTTCCGAGAACATAAATATTTTTTTGATCAGGATGTATTACCTACTTGTTGATATTTTCGAACCAAATTTCCATTTGTTGGTATGTGGGGACTTTAATTTGGATAGTTATTGAAGTCATCCTTCTAGAGATCGCATCAAATTATATAATGTATTTGAATCCTTCAATATGAATCCCATAGTTCATTGGCCAACGAGAGTAACGCAAAACACGCTCACAACTCTCGATCAAATATTTCGTGATTTCATGAACCACGGAACATGTTGTGTTGTGGATAATACGATTTCTGATCACAAATCAGTTTTGTTCGATTTCGGAGCGATGAAAGATTCCAACCGGATAGCTGTACAACCTAAACGTATACAGAGTGGCCACTTTTTTAATGGGATTGTATTGGTAACTTTTAAACCATAAGAGTTAGAAGGTCGGTCAAATGGAGAAAAAGTTGCATTCATAGGAGCATTGTCGAACAGTTCAAACAAATCGAAATTATCAGGGCCGGTTATTGATATATCATAAGAAACGTAAATTCTGTCATTTTTCTTTTTCTTTTTTTCCCACTTTAATTCGAATATTATCAAAAAATGTCACGGAAGTTTTTCATTCGACAGTGAATTATCCTCAATTTGACATAATCAGATTTCGTATCCAACGTTTCGTACGCTCTGGGCCACCCTCAACCTCATTTTTTTCAATACGGACCTGCATATTTTATGACACTTTTCGAAATAACTTTTAACGCTGAATTCAACGATATATCATACAATGTCATTCAAAGTTTATTTTAAGGTGATTTTGACCCTTATCCAAATTTCTTTGGGTGGGAACTGTATTACATTTAGGTACCTTTAGTTTAATTAACAACATGCAATACATTTCGATAAGAAAATCAACTTACTCATCTCCAACTGAATGGAACGTAACAGAATCAAAGCAAGAAACAAGTAATAATTATTTACAAATTTCAAGAGGTGAAAAACCTAATTCATAATAATTAAACGAAACTTTCATTTAATGAAAGAAAAATTAAATGATTATTCGAAAGTAAATTATGAACATTAATGAAGTAAGTGTTCGGAATGTCCACCATTTTGTAAAATGCACTTTGCGGTTCTGGAACCCATACTTCTTATACATTTGCTTATTTCGTCTCCTTGAATACCTTCCAATACATTCTCAATCTTCTCGCGAGGAATCATTATTGTTGGATTTGTCATTTGTTCCGTTGGAACCAATCACAGAATCGAACTTTATTTTGAGATCATTACGATATAATTTTTGCAAGGCTTGGTATTCAAATTCAAAATCATTGTATTCGCGTCTCTTGACTATTTTATTAACAGCAGTTTTTGATAAATTGAATTCACTGGCCACACTTCTCGATTTTTTTTCTGGGTTCAATTGAATTTGGGTCAGAACATTGATATCGTTGATAGACTTGTTTTTTCTTACATACACACAACTCTAGGTTTATTAAATGTATTATTTTCAAGTAGTAGGCCGTGGATAAAAAAGAACATAACAAGAAATGTCATATTATTTGTCACTTCGTTTATTATTGTGTTACAAGAACTTGTCATTAAATACTTTTCTGAGTAATTTCAATTTAACTTATTCGATATGGTATGATACACAAATGAAGAGAAGAGAGATATGTACGAAGTGTACATAAAACTAGATAGAAATTCGTTCAAAGCACAACAAAGGTATGGTGAATTATATCCTGAAAGAACAACACCAAATATTGAAATGTTTCGACGTTTATCTGCAACGTTACTTGCACATAATTCATTCATCAAACCTAGAGGTCCTTATGTACGACGAAACGAGCCTATCAATGACATCAATGTTCTGGCCCAAATTCGAATGAATCCAGGAATAGCATCGAGAACTATGGCCAGTGAATGCAATTTATCAAAAAGTGCTGTTAATAAAATACTCAAGAGACACGGGTACCATGACTATAAATACCAAGCCGTGCAAAAACTACATCGCAATGATCCTGAGAGAAGGTTGCAATTCTGTAATTGGTTTCAACGAAAGGTGCGGAATAACAGAAATTTGGCGCACAATATCATTTGGGGAGACGAAACGACATTCACAAATTCTGGCATGTTCAATCGAAGGAACAAACATTTTTATGCCACAGAAAATCCTCACTTGATTCATGAAGTTAGACATCAATATCTTTTTTCATTGAACATATGGTGCGGTTTGTTGAATAATAAATTACTGGGACCCTATTTTATTGACGGCAACCTAACCGGAGCAAAATATGTAGAAATTATAGAAGAAATGTTGGATGATCTTCCTATACGGTATCGGCGTAATAGTCCATGGTTCCAACAAGACGGATGTGGTCCACACAACTCAAGAATAGCCACAGACTATCTAAATCGAACTTTTCCCGATTCATGGATTGGAACAAGAGGTCCAGTAGCATGGCCTGCCAGATCTCCGGATTTGAATCCGCTGGATTTTCATTTGTAGGGATATCTAAGAAATAAAATTTATGATACTACGAACCCAACAATAGAGATTCTTCGCGAGAAGATTGAGAATGTATTGGAAGGTATTAAGGAGACGAAATAAGCAAAAAATGTATAAGAAGTATGGGTTCCAGAACCGCAAAGTGCATTTTACAAAATGGTGGACATTTCGAACTCTTACTTCATTAATGTTCATCATTTACTTTCGAATAATAATTTGATTTTTCTTCCATTAAATGATAGTTTCGTTTAACTATTATGAATTAGGTTTTTCACCTCTTGAAATTTGTAAATAATTATTACTTGTTTCTTGCTTTGATTCTGTTACGTTCCATTCAGTTGAAGATGAGTTAGTTGATTTTCTTATCGAAATGTATTGCATGTTGTTAATTAAACTAAAGGTACCTAAATGTAATACAGATCCGACCCAAAGAAATTTGGATAAGGGTCAAAATCACCTGAAAATCAACTTTGAATGACATTGTATGATATATCGTTGAATTCGGCGTTAAAAGTTATTCCGAAAAGTGTCATAAAATATGCAGGTCCGTATTGAAAAAAATGAGGTTGAGGGTGGCCCAGAGCGTAAGA
This sequence comes from Gonioctena quinquepunctata, assembly GCA_018342105.1. NCBI lineage: Eukaryota > Metazoa > Arthropoda > Insecta > Coleoptera > Chrysomelidae > Gonioctena > Gonioctena quinquepunctata. Next base: position 44,762 of record JAFIRS010001993.1, read on the forward strand.
AACGTTGGATACGAAATCTGATTATGCCAAATTGAGGATAATTCACTGTCGAATGGAAAACTCCTGTGACATTTTTCGATAATATTCGAAATAAAGTGGAAAAAATAGAAAAAGAAAAATGACAGAATTTACTTTTCTTATGATATCTCAATAACCGGCCCTGATAATCTCGATTTGTTTGAACTGATTGACAATGCTTCTATGAATGCAACTTTTTCTCCATTTGACCGACCTTCTAACTCTTATGGTTTAAAAGTTACCAATACAATCCCATTAAAAAAGTGGCCACTCTGTATATAGTAATGGCGCGATTCAAAAATTTGTCACTGATATCGAAAGTGAGAAATGGACAGGACTTTCTGACATAAATGAACTAGATCAAGCTTTTGAGTTCTTTTTTGGAATATTTTTATTGTATTTCGACATCCATTTTCCTAAAAAGTGTCATAAAATCGATTCTCTGAAAAACAAATGGATAAATGATGAAGTTAAATTATCCAGCAAAAGTCTAAAAGACCTACATATGTAAAAAATGAAGTTTCCGAAGTTAACAGATATGTATAGAACAGGAAAACAAAAACATGGTCATTTGATTACAACAACAAAAAAAGAGTATTTTCAAAATAAAATCAATAAATCTGACAACCCAACAAAATTGGCATGGCAAATAGTTGCTGAACTATCAAATAAAACAAAAACTGTTCGAGATGAAATTGAAATAAAAGTGGGGCATTTTGTGAAGGAACCAGCGACTGTAGCAAACTTATTCAAGAATTATTTTATAGGAGAACCCCGGAACATCGTCAACCAAATCGACTGTAAAGGTCCTGATTCAGATTTCTTTATTCAAAAGATCGCAACATCATGTGGCTCCTTTTTCCTTACCCCGTATGATCAGACTGAGCTATATGACCTACTACGAATAAAATTGAAAAATAAGTTTCCTCTAGGTCACGATGAAGTACACATGTTTCTCTTGAGAAAAACACTCCATATCCTATCCACTCCACTTTTACATTTGGTGAATCTATCATTTTCCACTGGCAATTTTTCAAATATGTTGAAAATTGAAAGAATTCCACAAGTATTCAAAAAGAAGGACAAACATTCAGTAGAAAACTATAGACCAATGACAGTTCCATCAAGTTTCTCAAAGGTTTTTGAATACGCGTTCTTGAACAGGCTTCTTTCTTTTTGTGATAATTTCAATATTTTCTCTAGAAGCCAACATGGATTTTTTAGTGAGAGATCAACCACAACAGCAGTTCATTCATACTATGATATAATAATCGAATTCATTGAGGCAGGCGAGTGCCCTGTGGGAATCTTCCGAGATCTTAGCAGGGCATTCGATTGCGTCAATCATTCTATATTACTCGAAAAATTGGATAAATATTGTATCAGAGGGCTACCTCTGCAATGGATATCAGATTATTTGAGGTATACATAACAGTATGTCACTGTGAACAACAAAAATTCTGAAATAAAGGACATTGATCTTGGTGTGCCTCAGGGCTCAGTTTTGATCATCTTTTTTATTAATGATTTGGGTATTTTATCAGTACCGGCATCATTAACTTTATATGCAGATGATACATTTGTGATCATATCAGATAAAACCGTCTAGCCTTGACATATAAATGCAACACAGTTTTCTCCAGATTGCACGAATGATATTAAGCAAATCAGCTGTTTCTAAATGTTGGAAAAACACAATCCATAAGATTTCATAACCGTCAAAAATTGTGTCAAGATATCACATTTGATGCCTCAGCGCAATATGTCTCTAGTAATAGTAACGTTATAACGTTTTTAGGTTTTCAAATCGAATCATGTATAAACTGGAAAAGTCACTGTCAATCACTGATATCAGAAATCAATTCACTATCATATCAATTCAGAGCCACTAGGAAAGTGTTGGAAATATAAATCAGCTGCTTTCACTCTACTATGCACAAGCTGAAAGTAGATTGCGATATGGTATATGCCTATGGGGTTTATCTGAATCCTCACACGATGTTTTTATTGCCCAAAAGCAAGTTTTGCGTTCTCTCGTTGGTATATCGGGTATGTCCTCAAGTACCATAAAATTTTAACACTTCCTTCATTATTTATTTTTGAAATCTCTGTTCACTCATTCGAGAATAGAGGTACTTTATTCAGAACAAAAAATGACCTTCATGTACCTTTTAATGAATTTAGCGTTTCATTCAACTCTCCTCCCTCTATGGCGCCCAGGGTATTTAATAAACTGCCAAAATATATAAAAGAAAGTGAATGTATTGGAATATTCAAAATACAATTGCGAGAATTTCTACTTGGAAATTGTATGTATAGTGTTCAAGAGTTTATGTCGTAGAACAGTAATGTTTTGTGTATATGCTTTCATTCTGAGATGTCGTCATGTTTCTTTTAGAATGTTCTTAGGACAATTGTAATTGAGGTTGATAATTTTAACTTCAAACCTGTGGTTTCAGCCTCTTGGTTTTATCTGAAAATTGAAATTCTGAATTTTGGAATTGTTGTGTGTTTCTATGTTTTTATATTTACCTAGATTTAAGTGTATGACTCTTCCTATGCGACGTTATGTTGTCTACTGGAAAATAAAGATCTTATCTCATCATAACTGATAAAAAGCAACGAATAAACTACAAAAACGGCTGCACATGAATAGGTGAAAAATATCCGGTGAATAAATTTATGTTCCATTTCTTCCACAGATGTTGACAAAAACAACTTGTAGAAATATATAAAATTAGTTTGGATGAAACATGACAACTGGAATGCGATTTTGTTTTGTTGAGTGGAGCGTTGTCATTGTATTGTCAATATTCTAATAGGACAGTTTGAAGTGTTTTGATATGGCCGAACAGTTAACATTCAACGAATATGCAAATATGCATGCATTGTATGGACGAGCATTCGGTAATGCTGCAGAAGCCCGTCGTCTGTTTGCCGAGCGTTTTCCCAATCGAACGCTACCGGCAAGAGGAACCTTCGAGCGTGTCGATCGCAGCTTGAGGGAGACAGGTGTGTCTAAAGGATAATTAATTGGAGTCTGTTGTTTTATTTCGATATCATTGTAGGTTCAGTATTGCCAACACGAGGTGGTGAGGGCGCTCCTAGGGCTGTGCGTACCGTTGTATCGGAGGAAAATATTTTGAAAGCTGTCGCCGATGATCCTTCAATGAGCATAAAAAACCTATCAGAACAGTTCCATACATCCAAGTCCACTATTCATAGAATAATTAGGGAACAACTGCTTCACCCATGTCACATCCAGAAGGTATATGCCATGACACCTGAAGATTTTCCAGTACGACTGGAATATGCCAATTGGTTCCTGGATAAAAAAAGAGAGGATATGACTTTCATTACTCGAGTTTTATTCACTGATGAAGCAGGTTTCAGTAGAGATGGAGTAATCAACTCTCATAATCTCCACATATGAGCCGAAGAAAATCCCCATGGGATATTGCAAACCAAACACCAACGGAAATGCAACGTGAATTTTTGGGCTGGTATCATAGAAAACCATCTTATAGGACCATTCGTTCTACATGACCGATTGAATGGAGAACGTTATTTGGAGTTCATTCAGAACAATTTGAATGGACTTTTGGAACATGTTCCATTGCAAACTCGAAGAGATATGTGGTTTATGCATGATGGCGCTCCTCCTCATTTTGGTTTGATTGTGCGGGACCATCTGAACCAGATTTTTCCCAATAGATGGATTGGTAGAGGTGGGCCATATTCATGGTCACCGCGGTCTCTGGATCTGAATCCATTGGATTTCTTTCTATGGGGGCATCTAGAAAGCCTCGTTTACGCTCCACCTATTCACACCAGAGATGCCTTGTTGAATAGAATTACATTACATTGTGAAGCCATACGAAACGACCCTGGCATGCTATTTCAATTGCAGAGAGGGTGTTTGCGCCGACTAAGAAAATGTACTGAGAGAGACGGGGGTCATATCGAGCAGTTTTTGTAGCGGATTTTGCATTTCTGTTTGCTGTTGAGGTTCGCGATTGATTATTTACACCATGAGTTTTGTAAGGTAAACGTGTTTGCATGATAAAAATTCGTTATGAACATTGTACCTATCATTTCTATTTTCATTACAAATTAATCTTTTTGAATAATGGTAGACATCTCAGGTTGGATATCGTCGAACAAAAATGATTTTTTATCAAAAATCGTTGCTCCGATCGATTCTCCGCACGAGTACTTCTATTCAGGAAATTGTCCAGGTAACCTTGGTTTGTTCCAAGATATCGACAAATCCCAGTCATTTCGAAGTTTTGAGGTGTGGACCATCGGGGGTAGTCCGTTCCTGACTTTGTAGCAAAACAACTGACTCGTGCATGAAAGCTCATCGAAGGAATTCATTTGTTTAGTCAACCACCAAAATTCAAATGATTTTGAATATTCACTTTGAAAGTTATCAAAGAAAAATATTTTTCATTTTGTAACTTTGAGGGCCCGTAACTTGGTGAAGAAGGCTTTCAGGAACAAAAGTTATATGAAGTACTGGTGATATTTTGACCCCATCTATACATTCCCGGTAAAAAAAGAGGAAGTCCGTATATGATGTGGAGTGGATGAAGTCTAATAAAAATATGTCCAACTGGCTAGCGGAAAAACCATTAGCTGATTGTCCATACTCAAATGAAAGGTCCAATCAGATGAAACACTATGTGTTTGACAAGAGAGATATCTGAACTTTTGTTTCCAAACATCTGTCTATCGCTACAAAGGAGGACAATATGTTGAAGGAAATTGTCAGCCACTCGAAATTTTTCATTACCGTCAAAATTAGAAGAGACTCTGCACCTATTTCATTTTAGAGGGAATACACTGATTGTTGAGAGGGGTTCACCACTGTGGATGATTGGTTAGTTCCAGGAGAGCACAAACCATCTTTTCTACGAGAATTTTATGATCTACACGATGTTGTGTCTCTTGTCTGATCCTATGGGTCTGTATGCGAAAGCCTCATGAAAGTTTCAAAAATATCATGTTTGTAATGCGACAAAAGGCAACCCACCAAAATTATTGTTCTCCAATCACCATCCGCTTCCAATTATTTGGATGTATAGAAAAGAACAAGTATTCAAATAGTCTAAGAGCCGGTGGGAGATCGACCTTCAACGATCTGATAACTCGATGAGACATATTTTTTATCAAATATAATTTATAAACAAATATGCCTATGATAACTTGCCTATCGAAAAGTGTTCATAGCTATTTTTAATTGAATTAATTTTAATCAATTTTTTTTCATCACCTTCACTCTTTTGATAACCGAATGAGTTTCATCTCAACTGATAGTTTTTAACACTCAGCATATGCCTACGTAGGCTTGCCTACTTATTTCTGTGCATGGCTACCTGGCAAGCAGATGTGAACAGGTAAGTCAATATAGGTAACTACACCGATCTGTTAACCAATCGAAATTGATATCATAGGTTAGATAATTTAATTACAAAACCAATCGTATAGCCTTGCCTGCAAAAAATCGTACATAAAATATTATTGCCAAGCTATAAAGTTTTAGAATTTTAGCTATTTTATAGGTGCGAGAGAGGAATAGAGCGTTCGAGGCCCGTGTGATAGAACAGGACACAACATAGCAGCTGCACGCTACCTGACCGTTGAATGTATCCGAGTGCGCATGCTCGTGTACAAGTGAGTGACAGTGACAGCATTTATTTACACTCGACAGTGATTTTGAACTCTAATTTATTATAACTAATTTCAAAATTTTTGTATTATTTCACACTATATATACTTACAGCTATGAAATTATCAAAAATAAATAATTTAATATATTAATAAATAAAAATAATAAAAATTGAACAATGTTTTTTTTCATTTTAAAGCTAAATTATAAAATTTAAAAATGATGAAAAAATTATAATTTTCATTTAAAATTAAATAAAGAATAATTTATTTATTATTTAAAATCAAATAAATGCCGTAAAGCGGGAAAGAATAAGTGTTACTTTCAAAATTCCAGTATAATAAATTTAAAAAATCATCGATATAGAAAAATAAAATTTAATACATTTATGTTGTTGAAATCGTTTTTTACGAAGCATATAAAAGAGTTCAAAATTACTGTCGATTGTAAATAAATGCTGTCACTGTCACTCACATGTACACGAGCATGCGCACTCGGATACATTCAACGGTCAGGTAGCGTGCAGCTGTTATGTTGTGTCCTGTTCTACACACGGACCTCGGACGCTCTACTTTCTCTCTCGCACCTATCAAATAGCTAAAATTCTAAAACTTTATAGCTTGGCAATGATATTTTATTTACGATTTTTTGCAGGCAAGCCTACACGATTGGTTTTGTAATTAAATTATCTTACCTATGATATCAATTTCGATTGGTTAACAGATCGGTGTAGTTACCTATATTGACTTACCTGTTCACATCTGCTTGCCAGGTAACCATGCACAGAAATAAGTAGGCAAGCCTACCTAGGCATATTCTGTGTGTTGAAAACTATCAGTTGAGGTGAAACTCATTCGGGTATCAAAAGAGTGAAGGTGATGAAAGAAAATTGATTGAAATTAATTCAATTAAAAATAGCTATGAACACTTTTCGATAGGCAAGTTATCATGGGCATATTTGTTTATAAATTATATTTGATAAAAAATATGTCTCATCGAGTTATCAGATCGGTGAAGGTCGACCTCCCACGGTCTCCTCTACTAAAAGATTTGATTGATTATATGAACAGCATGTTCATAAAATCAGATGTGCGACTGAAATATAAACTCAAGGCACTATCTTCCATCGTTCAAGATAACCTCTTTGGGGGGTGTTCGTGTTGGAAAGGAAAACATTCTCAATTGAATATTGAAATGATGATGTGTCCCTGCATACATTTTCAAACGTGGTGTACCGCCGCCCAATCTAGCTACGGAAAATGCAATCAGAACATTTGAACGAAGTCTGAGAGAAAATTTCGCTAATTAACAAACGACACTTGCAAACCTAATTGGACACCCTCTTATCAGTCCAGCTGAAAAATCAATGAAAATACGTATCACTTCAGAAGAGTCATCAAGAACTCGGTAGAGAGATGAAAAAGGGGTCGACCTCTGTTCAGGTATATTATAAAAGACAGAATGAGAGAAGAGTGGAAGCGGTTGATTAATGGGATATGGAATTAAACAGTTTTTTTTTGTTGCGGTCATCATGGTCAAATCCTATCATCTTAGCAAACCATTATGAAAGCGTTTCTACTGCTAGGAGAAAGGATCCTTCAGGAGATCCACGATAAATAATTTTAGGACCTTTTCCAGTCATTCATAAGCTTTAAACTTATGACAAAATGAATTCACTTCAGAGAATTGTTTCAACCGTAGTAGAGTTTGGAGGCCAGCAATGATTGTTGAATAGTGCTAGTGACCAATAATAATAATAATAATGATATGTCTTTATTCATTATTTGCTCATTAACCTTGCAATAGTAATTCGCTCCTTAACATTACAATAATAATGAAAGGGCGGGGTTCAGCTATAAAACTGCTTCTCAACCCTACCGGGAGAATATGCACATACACACAAACTGAATATAATCTCCATTAACCTTCGAACAGCTTCCATACTGAGCTGTAGCAAGTATCTCAGATGACTTCATAATACAAATAAAAACACATACACAGAAACCAAATATAAACTGAGTATATGTATATCATGACCAAGTAGACTATCGAGCTGTCGTGCATTGTTATTGCTGCCTTGCCTTGCAAGGCTTTCAACCGTTTTTTGAAATTTTCCAGTGAAAATTCCTTGATTTCTACCGGTACAGTATTGTAAAGTTTAGCCGCGTTATAGGAAAAACTAAATATAAATTTTTCTGGTGACTGACCATTGAGAATCTGGATAATTATCGACAAATTTTTTGGAAAGAGTAGGTCGTGTTTCAAACATACTGGGTAAGAAATAGTTTTTTTAACAAACAACATATACAAAATATCCAATCCCCTTGAAATACTTCAAAATAATTCAACTCAGCCTATTTAGCAGGTTTCGTAATTTTTTCTATATGCATTTGTTGCTATTTACCCTCCGTGATTCTTTCTTTTCTGTCTTCCAATTTTAATGTCTACAATGTATGGCAAATAATATTCTGATTCTTTGCTTCTTCATAATGAAAATCAATTATTCTTAATGTGCTTTAAAAAAAAAACTCGGTGTTTTGAAAATGACTCAATTGGTTTTGATTCACCACCAAGACAGGAACTAGGCGATATTTTAGTTTACCTAATTCCAAATCCACTCGTGGGACCAAAATAATGTGCTTACCAAAAGTAAACTTCATTAATCAATTGAAAAATATTGAAATTTCTCGACATAATATATTCCGAACTTTCGACAAGACAAAAACATTCTACTCGTTGATAGCAACACTAATGCTATAGAGTGATATAAATTATTATTGAGATATACACCCTATCTCATGCTCATTTTTTCAAGCGGTTCCGTTGTAGCCCTCCAAATTATTCCGTTTATAAAAGTTTCCTATAGAGAAGTAAGCATTCCAGTATATCTCAGTGGACCCAACTTGTTTTTTTTTTCATTTCCTCCGTAATGATAAAGTTCCATCACTCGACGTGAATCCGATAGCCCGTTCATCGTAGACAATATATCAACATAATATAAATGTTATAGGGGTCAGTATATAAGAGGGTGAATGGACCATATCATGAAATAAAGAAATCTCAGGAGGGTTGTGTAGATCGCATTTATCAGAGATACTCGTGTGAAATATGTTCCTCCTCTCTTCATCTGATAAATGGAAAATATTGTCGATTCAATTTATCGTGATCTGGAGAACTCTCTGGATTAAACATCATTGTAAAAAAGTAACAAGGTGTGAAAAATAATTTTGTTATCCGATGGTTTCCTTCAAATGTACCGATTCTAGAGCGACCCTGCTAAATAAGGCACGTTAACATAATTCATTCAAAGTGTATACTGAGTCAATTTCAGATCAATTATGTTTGTCCAGAACTGTTCACATAATCTCAATTCTCATGACATATCTGAAACCCAAACAGTGAAATGATAAAATTATCAAATAGAAAGAAATGCATAGAATATAAAGATTAAGTGAGAATTTCCGAGCACAATATTTTCCCTTTCATTCATCACTATTTCGTATGAATTTCCAGAGGGTATGTCAATTTGATATCACAGATGTGAAATACCCCTTAGATTTTGAAATTAAAATTTGAACAATATTTTCAATTTTTTTCTTCTGTGAACAGAATATTTCTGAAGTGAAGTGATGGTTCAATAAATCTTCGGCTATACAAATACTTCAGTATTTTTTGATAAATAACTTGGTTTTCGATTCCGAACTATCCATCACATGAGGATATATCTCAAGAGTGAGCTCAAAGGACTAGATGGTGATTTCAATCGAAAGAGACGGATACCAAAATATTGTCTAACGAATGGGTAGCTGTCGTTCTTCATGACGTCATTTTGTTTCCTATAATCTAAACAGAATCTTGAAGAACCATGTTTCTTGAAAACTAATACCACCGGGGTGGACTTGATGGTCTTGATGATTTTTCGATAACGCCATCTTTGGTTATTTTTTCGACAAGGTTTTCTACTTCCTGTTGTTTGGCAAATGATAATCTTCTTGGAGTTCGGTTCTAGGTTACCGGTCCAGACCAGGGAAACTGTGGCACCAGTGTATATAGTGCATATGATTCGATTCACCTTTCCTCTGATGGTCAAACAATCGGTGGTTATTCTTATCATGTTGACGTGGATGACCCTGGGAGCTTTGTTATCGCTATCGGGCCGATGACTCCCTAGATGGTCCTTCCTCGCAGGATAGTAAGAATGTGAAGGTGTTCTGGGAGGTGTTGATGATCGTGATGAAACCCCCACTTTGCAGTCCCTCTTGAAATGTACCCTCCTATCACATCAGAAGCAGTTTCCTCTTGATTGGTAATATCGCTTCTATTCCTGTGCTCCAATTTCTCTCACTGAACATCTGCTTTATGCAGTCACTCTGTGTCTCTTGTTGTGGTGGCTGTTCCATCGATACTGCCCTCACTTTCGACTTCGAAGTTTCGAAAGCCGCTTCCACTTCCAAGGATTAAACTAGAATTTCACTGCATTTCCTGAAGCTTGTTAATCTTAGGTTCCTTTGTATCAAGATATTTCTCAATACATCAATGAATACTTGAACCACCAATTGTTTCTTGAAATCATCTGGGGCTTCTGGGTAGGCCAGCTGAATGAGTCTCTGGATGTTTGCTTCAAACTCCTAAAGACCTTCACCAGATTTCTGAACCCGTGTTTCCAGCTGAGCCAAATACAGCTGCTTCCGATGTTGGTTGCCGTATCTCAATCCTGAAGAAGCAATAGAATCTTCATATTTGCGATTTGAGTCATTCATGATGGTCTGTAACATTGTCAAAGCAGGTGCCCTCTAAACTCCCATCAGTGATGCCGCCTTTTCTTCATCGTACCATCCATTGGCTGTAACTGCAGCTTCAAACTGCTCACAGTACAAGAACCATGGCGATGTGGCAACCCTCAACGAAGCAACTACCTTTTTCAGTTTTCTCATGTGCCACCCTTTCTTTGCTTCTTCTCGAACTGCCTTTACTTCGTTTTTCATCTCACTGTCCATTCCCTCCATCATTTTCCAAACTGTGCTGGTTTCTTTCTTCAGGCATACGAACCGCCCCTTGGTTTTCTGGATAATCTGTTAAATTTAATCTTCATAATATGTACAGAGAATATATAACAATTCTTCAACTTCAAGTAGTTTAGCCTCAAAATTATCAAAAACATTATTATTTTTTGCAACTGGTGGTGAAATTTACTTTTCTCCACCAGTTGCGAAATATTTTACTTTTCGCAACTGGTGATAAAAAGTAAAACATTTAATAACGTCAAAATTAGAAAAAAAAATAACAAAATCACCGGCGTGAGGACTCTCTAGAAGGTCCTTCCTCGCAGGAGAGTAAGAACGTGGAGGTGTTCTGGGAGGTGTTGATGATCGTGGTGATACCCCCACTTTGCAGTCCCTTTCGAAATGTGTCCTCTTTTCATCTATATGAAATGTTGTACAGATTGTACAACCAACCACTAAAACTGTTTTTATCCATATACTAAAATGTTGTATACTTACTTTTGTCATACCAAATCACCTTCATAAAATAGTCAATCTATCTGTTATTATTCAATAATATAATTATTACGTGCATATAATATTCATCTATCAGATGAGCTGCTGTCACCAGTGTCATAATGTCAAAAGACCATTTCGACACATAACAAAAGTTTGTTAGATTCTACTAGTGTTTTCCGATTGCCTGGCAAATCTAATTAGCAACCAATCAGAAAACAGTAAGTGATATGCAGGAGAATTAGTTTGAACATTATAGTCTTTGTCTTTTGCTGGCTCTTAAATTCGAACAGCTAGCTGTTCCGTGCGTATCTTGAAGAGTAGAAGAGAAGGGCTTTATGTCTTGTTTTTCTCTTTCTTGTACCTCCTTCTTCTCCTGTTTTTCTTTCAGTCTCTGTTCCTTCTCCTCTGTCGACGTTTCTCCTATTCGGCAAACTGCTGTTCAATAATTTCCATCATCGCCCCAATCTCGTCGTTGGGTGTATTTCTCGTATTCATCATTAGTTGTCCTCAAAAAGTCTTTGAAAATCCTCACTTCCGATACCAACTGTCACGAAACTGGGGTTCGTTTATTTCACTTTGTACACAACAGAATAATTCACTACAATAATCACAGTGCCAATACGCGCTTCACACTGTACTGTCTTACTGATCACACAAGTCATATCAATGAATGAACTGAACTCTGTCGCGTGCCTACCGCTTACATATTCAAACCATCATTTTTAGAATTCTCGAGAATGCTATTTCTAGAACCAACTGGCTTTTTGTCAATGATGACGTCATCGGAATCTCCCGACGACTCGGCCGACGAATATAGGTCACGGTTGTAAACAGCATAGGGGGGAATATTTCTCTGATTACCCGACGAAATAAAGAAGGAGGAGGTTCTCTAGTTTCCTCAACAATATTGTATTATAAGAATTAATGCGAGGGAGATATTATATTATAAGAATTCAATGAATATTCAGTAATTAATGGGATCATTGCAGAAGTAAAAGAAGTTTTACAGTGTTCCAGCTATGGGGTAATTGACAGTTTGAGGACCATTGATCAAAATTTGTGTGACCGTGAAAAGATTCCACGAGACAGGGTATGGCGTTATATTCTTGTATGGTGATCCAATGGTTCTCCTAGGAATAGCACACGATCTGAGAAAAGTTGAGTTATAATGGACCCAGTTTCAGAAGAGCCGAAAAGGAGTTGGCAGAAAATCTTAGGAAATCAATTCTTGAGAAACTGAAAGAATTCTGTATATTAAAAAAAATGCTTTTTGATCCTATTCCATCTCCGCAGCCGTAAAAACGATTGATCAAATGAATTAGGAGTTTCAAAAGGAGTATGTCCTACGACTGACTTATGTGATAATTGATCCAAATGAAGGCAGCCCACAAGATTGCTGATTTATTCTTTGGTGCCAGAAATATATCTCTCAGTCTTGCAACGAACCAAGTGGCCCAAATCTATCGAATAGAAAAATATACTAGTTCATGACCCGAATGCAATTTGGAATTGTTGGCTCAAAGGAAAGGAAAGTAGTTAGTTTGTAACCTACGAAATATGGAAATATCCGTGAAGTCAACGTGGTGACAGCAAATGAGACAGGTTTCGCATTTCACCCGTACAAAGAGACTGCAAAGAAAGAAGTAACTGTTGATGGGAGCAATAACTGGGTGAGAAATATGTTAGTGATTTTGAAATATAGAATATTTCATGCTGATATTTCCCATAGGTTCCGTTCATACTATCATATTTTTGATTTTTAAGGACTTGACTGGGCTTTCTTCAGCTACGTGTTTGGAAAAAAAATATATTTACGATCATTGATTGGAGAAAATTATGATTTCATTCCACTCATAGAAACCGCATATTTTCATTGAATAATCATCTCTGTCAAGATATGTACGGTATACTCCTTCATTTTCATTTATTTGTTATGGGGTATCAATTCAAAAAAAAAGTTCTTAACATGATCTGCAACCATTTTATTGCTCAATTTCTTGATGTTCCACGAGATCAGAAAGTTTTCATGAGTTATAACTCATGGAGGCCCACAATTTATCATTATTATGCATATAATGAATTTTTCTTGAGGTAGCATTCTTCATATTCTCTTCCTGTTGTTGAATTAATGACGTAAGATGAAAAAACTTTTTTTTTTGTCTGTTTTGGTTATTTTTCATTCCGGTAATTTTTGTATACTGGCGTGTTCTGAAAGATTATGAATCTTTCCATGATTTTTCCAAGGCGAACTTCATTTTCGTATCAAAATATGCATTGGATGTATCAAAAAGTAACTCGAAGGTAGCAGGCAATTTCATACATCGGGAGTCTGGATCGAATCACTAGGGTATTAAATTATGATTCCGCGTTTTTGAACGAGTGATGCGTTATTCATGAAGTGTAGAGGTGAGAGTTCATTCAGACTGAGTGATCATAAGCCCAAAAAAATTCTGGAAAATTTCTATAATTCACGCAACATTTCCTTGGAGAGGAAAGTCGAAAGTTCATACCCAAATTGTGATCTACCCATATTCACTTGCTAAGAATGACCAGTCATCATGTAAACTATCACCAACAAAAATTCCTCTTGTTTTTCTGCTGAATCGTTGAAATATGTATCAATCCAAATAGTGGATTTCTTGATATATTATATTGGTGTGGTGTTGTGAAACTTGTTTTGTATGTTTATCATATTGAAAACACCTCGCCTGACAACGACAAACAAACCTTTCATGGCCAGATTAGAGAATTCTTTGCTCAAAAGAACGACTGGGCAATATATAAGTAAATTATATAACAGCTGATGGCAAGAAAATGTTCAATTCGTTAGAGGGGAATACTAACAAACTGATATATAGTTGAGGTATTTCGAAACTTGAATTGTACTAGGAACTTTGTACATTTTCGAAATATTCTGAAATAAGTCAATCTGAATTTTTTGCAAAATTTTTCGCAGCATTCAAATTCCATATGGAAGGTGCAAATGAACGAGCTACACGAGTGGGATTTCTAGCTTCAAACTGTTAATTCGGCTAATTGACATGATATCTTTGACATTTGAAATTCTAAAGGGATTTTCGGAAAGGAAGATAACAAATACATTACAGGAATTAATGTAGTGTCATCAAATAAGAGTGCTTCAGGAGAATCTTCTCAAGGTTTGCCTATGAAAACTGAACCATCAACTATCCAAACGACAATTTCGGGAAATTGAGAGAAAGAAAACCAACAACTGAAGTGAAGTGTGGAAAATCCATGTTCTTGTTGTGAAAAAAATCCTTAGATTGTGAGGTGTGCATATATTGGGTTCAGGGTCATCTGACTCCCATGTGGCGATCAGAAAAAGAATACTATATCTATTGAAATTAATAGAAATAAGGAGCAATTCGAATTGAATTCACAATCCCACGATCATAACACAAGATTCCGTCATTCTTCCAGACCGGAAAGATTCAAATGCGCTAGTTGCAAGAAGAATACATCAGATGTACCACCATCTAACGGAAAACTTTAAGCAACTAACAGAGATAAAATTCAAGAAGTTTCTGAAAAACCATTTCGTACAAAACTGAGTTTACTCTGAAACAGAATACCAAAGTAATGTAGACTTTGAACTGGCATGATATGAATGGCGTTCTGCTGCATGCACCACCAACAGATATATTTATAAATAAAAATGATAAATATGTTTTTCAAATATCACTTCCAATAGTGTTTGTATAGCATACAATGTCTGTACTCTGTCACTGTTTTTAAATCCAATCCTACTTTTAATAGTGTTCGAATCTCATACAATATCTGTACTACGATACGTTGTGATCACAATACGTTTCACTTTTTTCCTTCTAACAATTGACCAGTCACAAACTGAATGTAATTTGATGGAAAAAAACTTTACTCTACTCATTTTGTTGGTCATACAAATGCGTTCACGTTGAGTTTTCATTGTACACTATTCAAGAGTGCTCTTGTCATCTTTTCCACACTCATTTGATACAAGAATCTGGAAACTTGTACGGCATACATCGCTGGAATCAATATGTTGATAACACAAGTAGTGTGTGGTCACCATAATGTGTGTAGTGTACTGAAAAAGCTCCTAACCAAATCAATGAAAATCGGAATGTCATTATCCAATGTTATTTCCAAATTGCAAAAATACTCAATAGTGAGGAAAGTGGAACAACATATAATATGAAATCAGTAGAAAACAACCGAACATATCATTCTGGGGCACGTGCAACGAACAGCATTTCAATGTAGTATTATTCCTTCAAAAGTTTCGATATCTATGAAATGTTGGGACTGGAGCGCCTTGAAAAACTTTCGTTCAAGCAGAAATCACCAACACTTTCTCCTTCATTTATTCTGGGAACTGTGTGCCTAGTACAAAAAAACAAATAATATTACGATGTTATCGTTGGTTTCACTTGCCATTCCATCATCAAATTTGAGGAAAAACTCGATTATCTATCATGCAGCCGAAATATATGCTTAAAAGATATCCAATCACTTGATCGGTTCAGGAAGTCCGTAAAACAAGTTCCTATTGGACAGGTATTTCAATTGTTCAATAATATATTGACAAAGATATGGCATATAGATAAAAAAATATTTGTTGCTATAAGCATTGTATACATTAATTTCGAATAGTCCCTACGATTGCGGAAATAGTTAATTGACTATGATTCAATCTGTTTTATTTACTAATTCATTTATTTATTTTTTTATAACTGCTCTATTTCCTTGTTAGAGTGTGACTATCCGACAATGAAGTATTTATTCATTGATTGATCCTAATGAAGACTGGTATAGTTTACAATATTGATCGACTACCACAATTGATACATCATTATTTTTTCCAAAACTTCAAATTATGTTCATGAGGAGTGATTTTTTCCAGAACAATATCCAGCTGAATGAGTATTTCTTATGTGATCAGCTCGAAAATTGGACATGAATTGAATAAATGAATAACATGTATGATATTTATTATATATTTCCCATATATTCAAGTATTCTCATGCCTTTTGAGTATCAGGAATATCCACTATCCACAGAAAATCTATAATTTTGGTTACCGTTCCATAGACAACCAGAAGACTCCTCAATCGATGATTACTTTCGAACGTTCGAGCCAATCAATTATAATAGATTCAGTGATGGAAAAATAGGGGATATTGAGTAGTTCATGATTGAATAGAGTGTTCAAATATGTGATCACTGATTACCATTTGGTATAATTGCCTCAATCAACACTTATTTCGACCATTTACCATTTTGAATCTTCACAATCCTTTCGGAACACCTAGTTTGATACTGAACTGGGTTTGAAAACGGTCCTGACATTTGAACATATGCATTGCATTTATTCCAAAACATTTTCTTTCCGCTCGCGTTTCTGAATGGAAATGGCGCCGTCAGTTTCGCTGATACACGTCTCGGTAATGGCACTTTTCCAATATGGTTAACGATTTGTGAGTGGGAACAAGAGAATCCGTCTGAATATAATATTTCCGTTATTCAAAGAGCATAGTTCTTTCAATATTCTTTACTGAAGGTACACAAAAACTGATGGTGCCCGTCAGTCAGATTATCTGTTATACCCTCTTGTAGTCACAGGTCGATAATTTTGAGATTCATCTGCCGAAAATTTGGAGTAAATTTTATTTCGTGCATAGATAATTCGAATTCGCTGTTTTTGAAAACATGTGGAAAGTGTTGATTTTTCTCGAATATTTTCACATTTGCTGGAAAGGTCAGTAAAAGTAATCATGTTATTTGTCGATCTCTAAATTGTTAACAAAAAAATTAGATGTGAAAAAAAATCAAACAAAATTTTCGTGTTACTCAGTTGTTTCTTCACGAGTGTAACACCAAGAATAAATAACTCTGTATACATCTCCATTCTGCATCCCGTTCTTATATTCTCGTAGCTCATAATCTTCATCTCAGCATCATTCATATTCCCAATGCTATTCGATGCTAGAAGTTCAATGGGTTTGATGTTTTCACAACCAATATGACATGGGACATGCGCACCTTGCATATTCGCAAAAAAAACATGTTAAGAGAAAGTATTGTACTGATTTTGATGAAATGTGCTCTTTGGAGTTTTTATTTGAAATACTCTCCACTGATCTGGATCCACCATATTTGTTGCATATGGTGAATCACATGAATTGAGTGTTATAGAGGGATGTAGTTCAAGATGGGTGGGGTGATCTGTAGTCCAGTCAGCAGAACTTACCTACAGATGATTATCAATACAATGAAAATGATAGTTATATGTCATTTGTTCTCAGATTGTGGTGAAATGAATTACATGTTACGTCTTCTCAAATTTGTTTATGTATTTCGAAGAATTATTATAATCATGAAACTTGCATCACAGAAAACTAGCATCCGAATCATAAGACATTTTCCATTGAACGTATCTTCATTTTATGCCTATTCGAAACGTATTGATTCATCAATAATAGGAGTGTAGTAATTACAATTTTC
Source organism: Gonioctena quinquepunctata (assembly GCA_018342105.1). Lineage (NCBI taxonomy): Eukaryota > Metazoa > Arthropoda > Insecta > Coleoptera > Chrysomelidae > Gonioctena > Gonioctena quinquepunctata. Next base: position 62,456 of record JAFIRS010001993.1, read on the forward strand.
AACCGACGAAACCAAAAAGAAGGGGGTTCTCTATTCGACCCGTATATTTTATTTTTTCCATAATATTTTTTTATGTATGATCACGCATAACTTTTTACTGAGGCGTCCGATTCCGATAATTCTTTTTTCAGTGGATAGGGTGTACTTCAAATTTGGTCCCATTTGGATTTAAAAATAAAATTCACCCCTAAGGGTAGCGAAATGAAGGATAATGATCACTCACCCTCTGAATTCTGGTCCGTTAACCGATTCTATCAGGCATAACTTTGTACTGGGTTCTTCGATTTGGATGATTCTTTTCTTTTAATAGATAGGGTATACCTTATATTTGGATTTCGGAAGAAATTGGCCACCCTTACGGATAGAAAAATAGGGGATAATTGATTTTGCACTAGTGAACATTGGCACACACATACGTAGTTGACAATGACAGATCGCTACTGACATTATTCTTGTTACACATCCGTCAAAATCAGTATGTTTTATGAGATAATGGAATGATATACGAAGTAATGAAATAAACTAACCAGAACAACGAAAATAATTTATATTACAACAAATAGTAAAAGTAGATAATCATATTAATTAACTGGTAATAGTTGAAGTAAGGTGGGTGAGTAAGTATTTTGGAAGTAATCAAAAAACAAGTAGGTAGTAATTGGTAGATTTTAGCCACAAAAAATCTAGAAATAAAAACTTTTTAACAAAAAATTAAACCGACGAAATACGGAACTGAAAAGTAAAAAATAAAAACTTCTTAACAAAAAATTAAACTGACGAAAAAATCAACTAAAAAGCAAAAAATAAAATAAACCTTCTTAGTCTAAATGATAATTGAGCTCCTAAGCTAATGTAAGTAACTGATTTTGAGTCGGCGCCAAACAAACTAACAATTGAATTAGGTGAAGCGTAAAATGATGGCAGCGAGATGCACGGCTGCGTTTTGATGACTTCTTTCATAGATAATGATCTTCGATAATTGTTTGTTTGGCGCCGACTCAAAATCAGTTACTTACATTAGTTTAGGAGCTCAATTATCATTTAGACTAAGAAGGTTTATTTTATTTTTTGCTTTCCAGTTGATTTTTTCGTCGGTTTAATTTTTTGTTGAAAAGTGTTTATATAGTACCCTTTTTACTGGGTATTCATTTGCTAGAGGAATATATGTTAGATAAATCTCCGAATATAATTCCGTTTTTGATATCATAAACAGGAATGGCAACAAGATCCACTCCACAAAAAATTGTTTTTGCATTTGAATGGTCCAAGAGAGCATAACACAATATGCAGCGCTAGACAATGTCTTGAGAATAAATTCCTGCTCTTGCAAATCTGGATGGGGTTCGTCAAGTGGCTGTTAGTGACCATTATTTTCATCATTTGCAGTGCACAGCACCAATTTTCCACCGACAGATGACAAACAAGACACATCAATTCCAATGCAAATTGAAACCAATTCATTTTCTGTTTTGAATTATTCTCAAAGTTTTGTAACATGGACCAAAAAGCAGGTGCTGAAGAGGACAAAAGTGCAAAAGGCTGAAAGTAGTACAGAAGATGACGAAAAGGCACAATACCCACCAAACGTCAAAAAGAAATCTGCGAGTGTCTTAGGTTACGAATCACATTCTGAACATTTGTATGGTTTGAGGCAAAACCTCAACGAAGAACTAGAAGACATGGACCCCTATTACAACCTGGAAGGATTGAATTCACGGATGAAGGGGTAGACAGCCGGAAGCAGGGCAGAATCACGGAAAGGAAAGAAAATGCAAATCTCGCCTTGGGATCCCAGGAGGAGGAATTGAGGATATCTGAGGAGAGGGTACCCTCGAGAGCAAATCGCACTTGATGCAGACACATGGTAGGATCCTCAGAGGTGAGAGTGGGTTCGAAGTGGAAAGCGATCGCGGAAGTCAGGGTTCTGCGAGTAAACCTCCACTATGCTGAGGAGGTGAGCGCTGTGATATGTAGAATTTTCGACGGAAATATTCTGGATCTGGCAGCCTTGAAAGAACTCTGGTTCGATGTAAATAGGGTTGCAGGCCGGCAAATCAAGCAAGGTGAGGTACTATACAAAAAAGGTATCGGAAAACTCCGATTTAATCGCATAATGCGGCTAATTAAAACATCCAAATGATGATGCGAATGCACACCATACTCTATGAGAATGCATGGACATCAACAAAAGAGATGAGTCAATACTGGAATTTATATGGAAGAAAAGGTTACTCATAGCTACTTTAGGTAATATAAAAATGAACCAAGCCTTATATGCCGATGATATCGTTATTCGGAACCAATCCGAAATTGACGTAACTGAAAAACTCAAGCTGCTGTAGAATTACACTTTCTTAAATCGTCTTTCAGTTAATACCGCGAAAACCGAAATTTTCGTTGTCTCTAGGGGCCCCTATGAAACAGACTCATATACATATCTGTGTGTTATTCAAATCTTCTTCCCTTTTTCGTGATATGGCAAAGCTAAGCAAGCTACCGTCGCATTACTCTCACTTCATGCTAAGAACAAACTTGAATCAATGCAAACCAGGATACGTCTTCTTGACTCTCTTGTCCTTACTCCTTGTCCAACTGCATTTCTGTCTGGAGTCTACGCTATGTCGACATCGTCGAGCAAGTACACACACACACGCTTCTTAGAAAAGGGTCATCTTTCACTCCCATTCCATACATACATCGGAATATGAAGTCATAATAGAATGTGGTCGTGTCAAACTTCCATACAACATTTTCAAATGGACACTGATCTTGCTAATGGAAATATTCGGAATGAATGACACCCGTTTACCGAAAATTATTTTGAAACGACAATTTCAACTTACTTACTCTGACCCAAAATATAACTGGATACTGCAGTTCAAATAATTTTTTACGGTGATACACGCCGATGATATTTGGGACAATCTCATCCTGGATTATATCGAATCCGAGAAGAAATATATCCCATTGAAATTCACAGAAAACCTTCATCAGGCTGATCTAATTTTTTTTGCAACGGTCATCATTCCTGACCATGTATAACTATTTCTCAATTCTACATAACTCCAGTAAGAAATATATTTCTTTGAGCATGCCCATCAAGAACATGAGAACCATTAAACAACTGGGATTATGTGATTCCATCTCGGTCAAATCCACCCACAATGGTTCAACTCATACCATTCATCCAAACCAGCTGTGCACAGTTTGTAACCAAGCTCAGATGGAGACTCTCGAACACATTTTTTTCAATTGCCCCATATATTGTGTAATGAAACCTTCTTTCCTAAACTCATTGACAAATATGACTGCTTTGTCCCATGCTCTCGAAACTTTCAGTTGATGAAACCATTGCTTCATATCTATGGAACGTTCTTAAACTACGATCTTTTCTAATCAATGAATGGAAATTATTCTGTGCTCACCAGTATAATACTCTCTACTATTAACTTTTCTCTAAATTTTTTTCCCACTCGTTTTTATGATTGTACTTCCCCAATATTTTACTTGATTTGTAATGTGTCTATGTATATACAGGGTGGAATCTGACCTCTTGCACACCCCTGAATGACGAGTGTATAATGCTATTTTATAACGAATTACAGTGGATAAAAATCTGAAAACAAATGTTGAAAACATGTTTCGTTCTTTGTAGAATCGGACAAAATTATGGGTGGAGCCACCCGCCCAATTTCAGGTGACCTACCGAGAGAAAAATATTCAACTCGACATTTGAATGAGGTAAAATGTTGATTTGTATGGTGAATGTATACATTGCAGTCTGCCTGAGATGAATATTCAATTTCAAAGTGAAGAAAACATCGACCCTTGTTATATCCAAACTGGTGATGAAGTCAGAACTTGACTTCATACTCTGCTTTGAGGCACTTATCATAATTATCAGTCACTGGTAAGAAACAAATGACACAAACACTATTGAAACAATTGTAAATTGTTTTGAAAAATCACGGCCATTGTAAATCGAAATGATTCAGACATTGGGTGAACTGAACACTGTTGCCAAGCACGATTCTAGCATGCACGGTTTACGAACAAAAGAGCCGAAAATTTGAGTAGCTCTTAAAAACAAAAATGAGATAAAAAAATCTTGAAAAACAACAACTACCCCATACAGTTGATAAACAAAATATTCAGAACTCATGAACATAATATTAAAAAGAAAATCATAGCAGACCAAAACCACGCAGACTACAAATACTTCAAATTTCCATACATCAGGGACTTTCAGAAAAAATAGTCAATCTCATGGGGAAAAATAGCCAATGTGTCAAATAAGCTTCCTACAACACACACACAGTTGCTTCGCTTTTCTCAAAATTAGGAGATGTGACCGCAATATTTCAGAAATCTAACGTTATGTACAAACTAAATTGTTTTGATTGCGAAAAAAGCTATATTGGAATGACAGAACAAATACTTCAACAATGGGTAAACCAACACACTTATGACTGCACACAAAAAACTGAGATAAGAAATAAAAAACGGCACTTGCCCATCATCACTTTTCTGAAAATCATAATTTTGATTTTGAGAATCCGAAAATTCTAGATACCGAACCTTTCTATAACAATATTCTGAACCTGTATAATAATAGAGAACAAATAAATTCCAATTAAATGAAAACATTGCAAACAAAAAATATCACAACAACATAAACCAAGCAGTCGGTCGACTAACATATCAATTCAGTTGTCTTCTAAAAGGCAACGGTTGAATATTTGTTTTATATTGTATTGTGTTAGAATAACCAGTGAGAAATAAACACATATTATTTTATCGTGTTGTGAATATAGAAGTGTATGGAGTATATCACGCTCGAACTCCGAACTTTTCAAATCGTTCTTTGTGGTCGACAACTTTGGTAACTTTTTGGTAAGTGTATATAGATATGTATCTCACTCTATTTCCATATAATGGGTTTCTTGTTTTATATTTGATGCAAATTTCATTTTTTTATTTATTTCATTGTTTGAAAAAAGTCATCGTCCTTATTGTTGTTTGTTGAAAACATGTGAAATGTGTAAACGTAACTTTGTGAGGTTTTCTTTGTAGCCCAAAAGAAGTCTGAATATATGGACGAAACGTCGGCTTAAAATTGCGTTGTTGTCTTATACCTGTCCTCTAACCCACGAACTCTTTTCGAGAAAATAGATAGTCTTCTGAAACCCTCAGAGGGGCTATTTGAAAAAGCAAAATCCAACAAGGACTGAACATTATACAGTGTGACCCACTTAAGACGGGAGCACCCTTATAAAATCTACATTTTCCGACTAATTGAATTTTTTCTTTTCTCAGCAGGAAGAGTATTGGATAGTCTACGTTTGACCAAATTTGCAAAATATAGTTCCAAATTTCAGGGCATACTATGATTTTTTTTATGTTCTAAATTGCTAAATTTCTTTAGCGATTTTTTTCGTGAAATTTCGACTTCACCACTGGTTTCAGCATCCTTTATTCAGATATATCCTTGAATTTCATTTGAAAATATTCATTGGCAACAAAGTCATAACAATATTAATTTTGATAACATACCATTATTTATGAATATTTCAGACAAATTCTGAGAATCGGCAACACTGTCAACACAAACGAAGAAGATCGTTGGGGATTCTGGTAGTAATTCAAATTCATAACACAAATTGTTCTCGAGTTAAAACATATTGTAGAATGGTATTTTTGGAAAAAAAATAATATCCATAACGTCGAGAAACTGGCTCCTCATGATATCCATTATTGGATCAACCAAAAATTTCGAATGAAATGGAAACTTGATTTTGATTTTAATTCCAAATTTTACGATGGCTAACAAATGACTTCGATAATACAACATTGAGTAATCTTGGTCCATAATTATCTAACCCTAATCGATACATTTCAAATTTTTGTTGCTTCCGCCAAACCACATACATTTTTCATAACTTTTTCGAATATTTATTACAGTATTTTTGAGTCTTTCGGGTGTTATTTTTCTCTACAAGTTTGACGTATTCTTTCACAGAACTCCTGTCTAGTTCTTGGGCAGGATTTGTAAACTTTTTGTACAAGAAGACCCCACAAGAAGAAGTCGAGTGAGGTCGAATCAGGGGACCTAGGTGGCCATCCAATCAATTCAGTGATGAGAAAACTGTTCATTCAGCCAATGTTTAATAATTCCAGCATCATGCACAGAGCATCCATCCAATTGAAAATGTGAGTTTATTCTCTCAACAATAGGAAGATCATGATTAGTATTCCATAGTTCAGTTCTGAAAAATTCTAGTAATTTCATGGAATTTATATTTCCTTCGAAAAAAAATGGGCCTTTGATTCGTTCATTCAATATTTTGCACCATACAGTAACTTTTTCCAAATATTCTCTTTTGCAGTTTATAACCCAATTAGGGTTTTCGGTTGCCCAAAATCTAGTGGTTTGAGATGAAACAACACCGTTGCTCGTGAAAGTGGCTTCATCGCTGAAATAAATACAATCTAAAAAACGTCTGTTTCTCAGGTATTCTCCTTGTGCCCACAAACGAAATTCTAGTCGTTTTTCTTGATCTCCGTTTTCCAGGGTATGCAAAAACTTGGGTTTGAATAGTTTCATTTTGTATTTTCTCAGGCATCTCCGTTTGTTTTCCCTTGGTGAACTCAAATCTAGGCTTGCCAGTCAAACTGGCATTTTGATTATTCCTAAAGTAATCTAATATAACCTGTTCGTGTCCCATCCTTCTTCTCACATTATTCCTCAGAATATTTTTCGATACAGCTCCTGTTTCATTGAAACTTTTATTTATTCTGTGCACTGTACTATAACTGATAGGGGGGCGATCTGGATGTCGATCATTGAATATTTTGCATACCTCTCTTTCACATCATTGTATCTAGAAAGACGCACAATTTCAATTTTTTTTTGCAAAGAAAATTGTAAAGCCATAACGTTATATCGTCCTATTGTAATTGAATATTAATTAATACCTTCCTCACATTCAAATTATGAGGCTCAATCTGTCATTGTCAGGGCTTACTTTTGTTTTACTCAAATAACTATTAAAAATAATAACGTCACAGCCTACCTTTCTCGAGTTAGATACATTTTTGAATTTTCAATTCAATAATGATATTTTGACACTAGCGAACGAAGGAGAAAACAAAATGACTTTGCGAAAGGAGTTGGATAGCCTGTATAAGGAGATAATACCAGAAAACAAAAACTCTGACAGTATCTTCCAAAAATCGTTTTAATTAACTGATTATGATAAGCTGTTTTTCGACGTCATTACTTTATTCCAAATGTGTACCCCTTTCTAGATGTTATAGAGAACAATTTGTGTTATGAATTTCTACCAGAAACCTCAAAGATCTCCTTCGTTTGTGGTGACAGTGTTGCCGATTCTCAGAATGTGTCTGAAATATTCATGAATAATGGTATGTTATCAAAATTAATATTGTTATAACTTTGTTGCCAATGAATATTTTCAAATGAAATTCGAGAATTTCTCTAATTGAAGGATGCTGAATCCAGTGGCGTAATTCCACGAGAAAAATCGCTAATGGAATTTCGCAATTTCGAACATAAAAAAAATCATAGTATGCCCTGAAATTTAGAATTAAATTTTTCAAATTTGGTGAAAACGTAAACTTTTTGATACTCTTCCTGCTGAAAAAATAGAAAATTCAATCGATCGTAAAATGTAGATTTTATAAGGGTGCTCCGGTCTCAAGTGGGCCACACTGTATAAAGTTACACTGACTCAATACGACAAAGGGGTGAGGAAAGCAAATAGGAGCGATACTCGAAGAAGTTCTATGGATAGGTGTACAGATACCCTCCATATGCTCTAGAATTCTCAATGGTCAAAGAGACTCATAGAGACATACTTTCTGGCCGCAACAATCTAGATGAGATGATAGTAGTTCCTTGACTTGTCTCAGCATCACCGATACTCAATCAGTAAATGGTCACTCATAACAAAAATATATGATCGGTGAAAGCCAGTTACTGATTATGTATATGCCATCTTGCGCAGGGTGAATATTAACATTTTCTCTTCGAGTACACAAATATGGTCAAACATGATTCCAATTTGAATGAAATGTTTCGAATTATTGATATTATTTCTTGCTGTGAAGCATTTCCAGGCAGTCGGAAAACACATTCAATTTTTTTTTTCATTGTAATTCAGTTTGATTCGACAGTTCTAAGGTAACTTCGGATAATTGATTTTTGTAGGACAATAACCGATTTTCTGAAAATAAACTTATCGTGAAACGTCTGCATTCGGTTATAGAAAATAAATAATATATGCCATTCCGAATCAAGAGATGATATATTTCAGTGAAAGAATCACTCTTGGAAAGCTATACCCTCATTTTTGACTGTTATTTCACCTATTAGGAATCTTCACTCATACTTAATCTGGAATATTGAATTGATATTCCATATAATTCTTTTTTTTTGTTTGCACAGATAATTACATGGGACCTAACTATCTCTAATTCTGTGTTACTAATATAATGACTAATTGTAACTCTGTAAGCCATGTTATTTCAGTTTTTAATGTGATTTAAACTTCATATTCCACAACTATTTCCTCAGAATACACCCTTCTTCAACTTGCTCGTCTTGAAGAATATTTTCAGTTCTAGACATTCTGCGAATTGCGTGGAAGACGGATATCAGGGATGTAAATTACTTTCAACTCCCAGCTCTCCCAGTATCTGAAAATTTTATTTCTCTCATGTGGTTTGGGTGAATGATGACTCTGAAGTTTTCACAGGCTGCAAATATGACAAGAAATATAATAACCTCGATATGAACTCACTTCCAGATTTCATGGACATGATGACAGTGACTCAACAATGTCAAACCGTAAGCTTGATGCAAGTGTTGGTGCTTCTATCGAACATGTCCTGATTTCTGAATTCGATTTCAAACATAACTTATTGATAAAACCACTAATTTCGCTCTGAAAATTGGGGAATCAATCTAGAAAATCAATTCCAAGATTCGTCTTTATTACAAGCTTTTATTTACTTTCACCCGTCCCGAATTTGACTTTCAAATGTCCGATCCACGTGAAATTTGACAGGTGTTCAAAGTTGCCATGACAATGCATAATGGAGAAATAAAACAGAATGGCGGCTCCAAGATGGCGGACGATATTTGTGTTTATGATCCGATTCGATTCAAAATTGGTATGTGGGGATTTTCGGTGTTGAATATTATGAATTTTGGTGAATATTGATAAAATCAAAATGGCGGCTCCAAGATAGCCGACAATCTCTGTGACTATGGTCCGATTCTATTGAAAATTGGTGTGTTGGGGTTTTCAGGGTCGGAGAATATCAATTCCCTGTCAAAATTTACAATTCCAAGATGGCGGACGAGTTTTGTAATCATGGTCTGATTCGATTCAAAATTGGTATGTGGCGGTTTTCGGGGTCGAGTATTATGATTTTTTTGTCAAAATTTATGATATCAGAATAGCGGCTTCATGATGGGGAACGATCTATGTGATTCTGGTTCGATTCCTATATGATATGTGGAGATAATGAATTTTATGTCAAAATTTATAAATTCAATATGGCGGGCGAGTTTCGTATTTATGGTATGTAATGGTTTCTGGACTCGGACGTTATGAATTCATTGTCCAAATTCATAAATTCAAGATGGTGGCCCCAAGATGGTGGACGAGTTCTGTGATTATGGACCGTTTCTATTCAGAATTGGTATGTCGGTGTTTTTGAGGTCGGAGATTATGGATTCCGTAGAAGATTATTGATTTTTTGTCAGAATTCATAAATTGAAGATGGCAGCTCCAGGATGGCGGACGAATTATTCTCAAGATGGTCTCCTCATTGAAGTACTTGATAGCTCAGAACTGACATGTATTAACAAAAATGCTTCGATTGAGGCGTACTTACTGAAAAGCACAAAATAAAATAGTTAATGGAAAAACCCTTTCAAAGACAAGCTTTTAGTCAAATGTTGAGAATAATTGATCTGGATGTGTGACGTAAGTTTTTTTTTCTCGGATACTGGTCTCGTCGCCAGCTGCACCTGAGCCTCTTGGGGTTTTTGTTTTACAGCACCCACTCCGTAACTCCTCTGTACCAGTCTGTATAGGTTCTTCACCAGTTGGCTACTGTATCCTTCGGGGGTTAGCCTTGGCTGTCTTGTCTTTTGCGGTCTGGTGCCTCGCATTCTGACTATATATGTTTGTCCATTTCTGTTTCTTCGCCACAATGTCTGCACGAAAGTTATCCATTGTACAGCCCCATTTTGTGCAGGTGTCCTCTCATTGAGCTCTGACCAGTGATAAGGTCCGTTATTGTTTTAACTTGGTTTCTACCCATCTTGAGTAGAGCTCCTCAGTTCCTCGTTTCGATGGTTCTATAATAAATGTTTTCCCGTGAAACATGAGAGAAGCTTCCTTCTGGCGCTCTCTTTGTTTTAGTTTGACCCAGTTTCGTATGCAGCCTCGGATGGCCGTTTCGGTCACTCCGAGTTCAGGCTCTGGGCCAATATATAGAGTTGTTGAACCCGTCCTGGCACATTCATCTGTTCTTCCGTTGTCCTTGATGCCACACTGCCCTGGAACCTACATGAAAGTCATTTTGTTGTATTATGTGAGTTCTTCTCGGTATTCCCATACCAGTTCTCATATTATTTTTGGGTTCCTGAGAGCTTTCAGTGACGCCTGGCTGTGCATATTTCGATCCGTGCATTGCGCACTTTCTTCATGTTTTTATTCCCAGTGAGTCGCTCATTTGGCAGTTTCTTCCCTAACTGTATATATTAATAATAATAATAAAACATTTATTATACACATATTATACAATAATGTTACAGAGTTATTACAATCTTTGACATATGGATAAATGGCTACAACTGGTTCAGTTGTGGATGCATCCACCCCTGTTCTTCCACCAGTGCCAGTGAACAAATCGAGTAACTAAATTTGGGTAGCAAATGATATTTGAAAAAGAGAGAACTGGAGAGAGAGAGAGAACTAGAGAGGGAGGAAGTAAAGAGTGAGAGAAAATAGGTGAGGAGGGGTGGAAGAAAGAAACGTGTATACATTTGTAAGATTATTTTTGTGATGATAAAAGATATTTTCTGTATTTAACTTTGAATGATTTTGTAGAGGATGATAATAAAGAAGGAACTTATCTATGCAAATTGTTGACACAGACCGCGACGCCAAAGGAGAACGATCTCTTGAGAATCATTTTCTCATGCCTCGGCACACAAAGAAGGTTTTTTTTCGGATATTCAAATTATGAACATCTGTTCTATAAGTAAGTTTGTTATGTAAGTAGGGGGGTGTCTTTGTCATATAGATTTCATGGGATAAACATGCAAAATGTAAAGTTCGACGGTTATACATATTCAACCATTCCATTTCCCTAAACTTCCCGGAGATGTGGTGATATTTTCTTATTCCATTAACCAGTCGGACACAAGAATTCCGAAGTTTCTGAATTCGTCTAGATTCATCACTGTCTAAGCAGGGGCCATAAACTACATCGCAATGATTGAAGTTTTCCATGATGAAGTTTTTTTACCAGCACCAGTTCCTTTCTTGGTCCTGGATCCGTCTGTGTACCATATCATCTCTCCTGGTTTACTCTTGATGGTGTCGTCTGTCCATTCCCTTCGGTCTGTATGATCAGTTTGAAGTTCGTGTCAAAGAAGTATGGAGTTGTGTAGTCCTTTGGTTTCTTTTCAAGAATGTTGCCTACCACTATTTCTCTTATCTTGTTGTGATCTGATCTATTGCTCATATTTTGTAGCCTTAGAAGTCCCATTCTTGCCTTCCCCATGATTGTTATGTCAATCGGTGGAAGATCCAGTAGTGCTTTCATGGCTGCTGTTGGTGTTGCTTTCATAGTTATGCTGAGGCAGGCAAGTCTTTGTACCTTGCTCAACTCAGTCGTGGATATTTTGTGGGTTATCTTTGTTCACCATACCAAAGAAGCATAAGTGATCATGGGTTTCACCACAGTATTCTATGTTTAATACACCATTCAGTGACAATCAGATTCCATTTGATAAGGGTTAATCTTACGCAACGGAAATCGATCAATTCTGATTTTTGGACACCCTAGTAATATTCGGGTGGAATGTAGTACATACTAACTGTTTTTTGTTGAGTTCTCGACGAATAACAATCCGAATCATATGTAAATCTCCAACCAATACTTCAGGCGCATTTTAATGAAGTATTTCCACCGATGCATATATGATTCGATGATCTCTTCATAGGAGGAAAATATGTTCGTTGTGAAGTATTCTGAAATTCCATTTCGGAACTCAGTATTTCTTCTATGGGTTGCATCAGGAATATTTTGATCATTCTGGAAAATTTTCTTCAGGCAATTTTGGCAAGTATGAATATTCTTCCATATTTCCGGTGGGAACGCCCTCTAGATTAAATATCCGAACCAGAGTCCATCTGAAAGTTAGTTTGCTCCTTGTATTTGATTTCTTGTATCACAGGAAGGCCTCAAATGGTGAGTGAATTAATATATTTTGAAAGATATATACAATTTCAGAATATTGTTTTCACTTTTATGGAATCATGGCTGATATTTCCGATATTCATGCCGTATTTCCGCTTTCCGAATCACTCATTATTGATTATTATTTGATCAAATCATTTTGTATGAATACCTAACTTGTATCTGAAAACTACATGACAGATCGAAAAAAATGCAACTGAAAATAGAACCATGGTTATGATTTTTCTAATGTAACATGCCTTGTTGATGAATTTCATTGAACACAATTGATCGAAAATATATAGATTGATTTAATTGTTCATAAATCGGTCTTACACAAAATAGTATAAACAGCACGAATGGTTGGATATTTTGCTGCGCTCAGTCTCCAAACATTGTTATCAACCAGTAAAACATCCTTACCGTTCTTGATATGACGTTCAGCGGTACCAACAAGTTCTTTGGCGTTTCATAATGGAATCAGTATTATTTTCATGTTATATATTTTATTGGGTATATATTGTAGAGTGCAGATCATTTTGAAGATTGTTTTCGAATAGTATTGAAATCGATTATTGGTATCATGAACCCTGGGTTCAAATTCAGATTCGGTATTTGGAACAAAAAATTTACTGCCGAAACGACTGTACAACTCTCAATTGACTTCCGTAAGTATAAGCTTTTTGCCATACTTAAGGAGTATTTTTGCGGATTTAGAATTCATCGTTCTGGAAAATCGAACCGGAGACAATTAATCATTTCGTACTGGAGATACAAGATAATATTAGACCGATTTCAAATTGAAAGATGTAGTAAAATTTCAGGAGAATTTTATATTTTTCTTGTTGGTCTTCAGTGGGGGATAAGGGGTTCCATTTCCTGGTTGGAGTGGTTCATAAGGTTTAGCCACTTGTACCATCTATGAATATCTTCAAAAGGCTCGTTGCTTAGTAGTACTGGTTCTATCCTTGCTGTAATAGTCAATAAAGAGCCTCTGAGCAATGAAATTCTCATTCAAAAATTTTCTATCCGCCCCCATTATCAATTTGTTTTCGGCTTCCTCCTATATTGTAATGCATTTGTTGAGTATAACTTAGTGCCTGGAGAGATTGAATGTGTGAGGAGCTTCGTTCAAAGTATTTCAACTATATGTGTGCGTGGCCTGGATAGACTCAATGCTAAGAAACATACAACCCCAAAGGAAGATACTGTAGTGGCCCGGGCGACCACAGGATGCCCACAGAGAAGAGTTTTTTCTCCAGTCCTGTGGAATCTGGTCATGGACGAATTGGGGTTCCTGCAAGAAATATGTCATGAAACCCTTGAATGTGTTGACGGCATTGTTGTCTTAGAACAGGGGAAATTCAATACCATGGTTGGGGATCGGAGACGGACGGAGACACTGCTGGGATTGCCTTCCCTTCACTAGGTGATACAGGGGGAAGATATGCTAGGTTCTTTCAGATAGAGAAACATACCAGACAACATAAACGTTGTGATAAAACACATGCGTATCATTAGCATCGTAACCAGAAATGTGCTAGACACGAGAATAGACCACATTGCGAAACGAACGATTCTCATTTGACAAGACATACAGGGTATCTTTACCAGACAGAACTGTATGGAATCACATAGACCTCAACACCGTTCTACAGGGCAAGATCTGGTATACAGACGGGTCTTAGATAAATAATGGTGTGAAAGCAGGGGTGTTTCCTAGGAACCCAAGCTGTAGAGCAATAGTAGAGGAACAGATCCACATTCTCTCAGATAGCCTGACAGCACTGAAATCTCTGAGCAGCCAGAAAGTGACCTTCCAACTGGTATGGACCTGCAAAGAGGAACCGACAATATTGGCAGAGCGAAACCGCGTCAAGCTGATTTGTATTCCAGGACACCAAAGTTTTGCAGGAAATGAAGAAGTTGACGAACTCGCCAGAAGAGGATCAGAAAACAAACAAGGATCAGGACAGACACTCGTGGTACTGAAGGGTACGGTACGAGCATCTGTAGAAAACTGGATCCAGGAAAAATACAAACCACACTGGAATGACATCCTAGGACACAAATACGGAAAAGAGTACATTGCAGGTTCGTGCCGAAAAAAAGAGCAGACCTGCTAACCCTAAACAGGGAACAACTGAAAATCATTACGGGGCTAATGACTGGACATGGGCCAGTAAACGAGCACCTCAATGAAATTGGACTGTTCAATGGCGACCTAACATGCAGATTATGCGGTTAGGAAACAGAAACAGTATCACACATACTATGCAACTGCAGAAGATCTTCGGGAAAACAACTGATGAACCGAGGCTGTACAGCACACACCCAGTAAATAACTTGTATAAACTTGTGCAATGCACGAAACTACTGGAATGGGTTATAACAACAATTTATGAGATACAATGGGCCAGCAGTCCCAAGTTTCATCGAAGGTCTAAATCAGACGTGCCTACTGGGTGGAGGATTTGGTGGGTAGCACGGTAGCTACAGCAATGTGTCCATAAAGGATTTCCTCCACCCTTCAAATGAAATAAAAATTTATTGAGATGGATGGTACAGATTGTTGGGTACTTTCTCTCTTGCAGGTTTGGGAAAATACAAGTTGAAAGGAGCCTGTTAACCAACTGAGAGGACAGGGAGGTCGACATCCTCTCCCACGACAGTATCAATCGATAATTTGGATAATTCGAATATGATTATCCGTGGGATTTCAATAATCCGAACAAAATATGAGATGAGCACATCCGGCAATGAAAATATTTGGATCAATGAATTCAAACATTCAATGACTTTCAAATGAATCTGGAATCTTTCCCAAAAACGAAGGAAACAATACCTAAGTTCGACACTGCACGTCTTGGGGACGATGTACAATATTCACGAAACATTTTGATTTTCTGAGAATAAATGCCTGTAGATTTTTCAATATGTTACTTGGGTACCCAAAAATCAAGAGATAGCGATTTTCGTAACACTACCTGGCATATGAACAAAAAAATTTTTTTTGTATTGTTCTGTTATAATATTAAAAGTTTAAAAAAGGTTTTTTTTTTTTTATGACCACATATTACTTCTGAGAGAGTAGTTCGATTTCGATGATTATTTTTTTTGTCGGATAGGGATTACCTCGAAGTTGATACCATTTGGATTAGAAACAAAAAACCACTCCTAAGGTCAGAAAAATGGAGTATGATTGTTGGTTCACTCACTGAACTTCCATTTCTTAACCAATTCTACCACGCAAAACTTTGTACTGGGTTATCCGATTCAGATGATTTTCTTTATAGTATAGGGTATGCTTGGAAATTGGTCCCGTTTGAATTTGGAAAAATCATATTCCCAAGGGTAGCAAAATGGAAAATGATTCATTGATTTCACACCTGTGACTCAATTCTGTTGAAACTTGGCATACATATGTAGTTCTGATGACAGTAACACATAATGGAGGTCCGGAATTATTCTGATAATGGAGACGAAAGACAGTCTATAGGATAACGACATTGACTAGTGTTTTTTGTGGACTGTATTCGTTTCATTTACACTTTAATATACACTTCACACAGATCATTTACAGGTGACTATGAACTATGTCTATATTCACACATACAGTGCTTCTCAAAAGTCCCCTCCCCCCTCTTATTTTTGGAACGATTATACATAAACAAGTGAAATTTGGAAACTGAATATGAAAGGTTGTAAACTTCTCTACTAGTGATGATAGATGACGAAATCGTCAAAGATGACGTCACAAGGCCATTGTGACCAATAATTTCAAATGGAACCCTACGGCAAGCGACACCTCTTTTAAAAGGTATCGAAAAAACCTATTCAATGATATAAATTTTGTTTGTGTTTATGGCAGTTTTGATGGCTCATTAGTAAACATTAAAATTTAAATTCCATTCAGTATGATATTAATTACAGATTTAGGAATCAGTATCTATTTGAAGAAATTGCTTGAAGTGACCTCCATTTACTTCCCGACAGTGGAATATCCTATTTTTAAACTCTTCTCGTACTTTTGCAAATGTGTCTGCGGAAACAGCCCCACATTCTGCAACAAAACGTTGTTTTAAAACGTCAATATTGTCAGGTTCAGTGGCGTAAACCTTCGATCTAAGGTACCCCCACAAAAAAAATTCAAAGGTGTAAGGTCCGATGATCGAGCTGGCCATTCCGTTGAACCTCGTCTTCCAATCCATCTACCAGGATACTCCTCATCCAAATACCGTCTTACTACACCGTAAAAGTGTGGAGGAGCACCATCCTGTTGGAATGTTATTTCCAAATTGCCGAATTCATTTGGATTATCTTCCAAAATTTCAAGGATTAACGGTTCTATTGCGTTTTGCAACAGCTCCAGATAATCCTCACCAGTTAAATTAGTACTTAAAAAAAAAGCCCAACGATGTGGTTTTCCAGGATACCTGCCCAAACATTCACCTTCACGGGAAATTGGGTATGTGTTTCACGAAACAGGTGAGGATTTGCGTCACTCCAATACCTCACATTCTGTATATTTACATTTCCATGTAGATAGAAAGTACTTTCGTCACTAAAACAAATTGTTTTGACATAGTCTGGCTGTTGGTTAATGTTAGTTTCCATATTTTCACAAAATTCTAGTCTTCTGTCTGGGTCGTCGTCTGAGAGTTGATGAACCATTTTTAATTTGTATGGATGAAATTTGTTTTTTTTTTTAACAACCTGTGTACTGTACTTCGACTGACTTCACAGGTAGATGCAACGTGAACTGTTGAAGAAGTAGGATTACCTATTACTTCTGCCAGTATATAAAAATTTTTCTCATCAGAAATTTGTGGTCTGCCAGATCGTTTCGCATCATTGATACTACCCGTTGTTTCAAACTTACGAAGAAGCTCCCTTAAATAAGTCCTCGAAACGGGGCGATCGGGAAACCTCCCATTAAAAATGCGTTCTGCTGCATGAATATTTCGTCCAGTTTCACCAAGAATTAGGATCGCTGCTACTTTATCACCTAAAGCACGTACCATTTCGCTTCTTGAAGCACTTAAACGTTCGACTCACAACAGTTTAACAAATTATTGAAATGTACAAAAATATTAAAAGTACCAAAAGCTGCTAAAACAGTTAAACGTTCGATCAACACTACACAAATTATTGAATGTACAAAAACTTGGACAATTACAAAAACGTCGAATTATGGAGACTAACAAAAACGTCAGCTCATATCCAGAGGCGGAGCTTGAATTTGGAATTTTAGTATAAACTGATTTAATTCATCACAGCTTTGCGTTTTTTAAAAGCGAGTTGCCAAAACTGCCATTAACACAAACAAAATTAGTATCACTGAATAGGTTTTTTTGATACCTTTTAAAAGAGGTGTCGCTTGCCGTAGGGTTCCGTTTAAAATTATTGGTCACAATGGCCTTGTGACGTCATCTTTGACGATTCCGTCATCTATCATCACTAGTGGGGAAGTTTACAACCTTTTATATTCAGTTTCCGAATTTCACTTGTTTATGTATAATCATTCCAAAAATAAGAGGGGGGGAGCGGACTTTCGAGAAGCACTGTATATACAATAATACAAAGAAGTTAGAGCAAATTTTTGTCATTGTTTCAAAAACATATTTATATAACAGACATTTTCGTTTGTTGTAAATCTACGGTGACAAACATGGTTCAGCTGATACTGGGAAAATCAGACTGTCTGAGATAGGTCGCGCGCAGGTGATGTTGCCAGGGTTGCCAGCTCAAGAATATTTGAGGAAACCTTGTTGGATTATGTTTCCAACACAGTCGAGATATCTCCTCAACGGTTCACAGCAGCTACCTCGTGTTTGCAGTGATATGTACATATATAATTACATGTCCTGACTAACTGACTCACTGATTGACTGATACGATCAATGCCCAGATCAAACCGCTAAGTCCTAAAATTTTGACAGCAAATTTTTTTGATATTCCATTCCTTGAAAAGGTGGGTGAGAAGGGGAGTGAAAGTGAAAGTATAGTTGGTTTCGAAAATGAGTATTTCGGCTCTTCTTCGTCGATAAAGATAAATATTTTGGGTTTTTAAAATTCCCAAGGGTTAAGTTAGGGGTGGAATGCGGGTGCTAAATTGGGATTGGAAGTTTGTATAGGAAATCCGTCAGTTTTCAAATTGGGTTCATAAAAATTTATATTTGGAGTCCTTGTTACAAATAGAAAAAAAATGTATTTCAGTGTTTTTAGAAATTTAATTTGTAATAGTCGTCACAGAAAATACAAAGTTGAAAGCGGACGAAGTCGCTGGTACCAGATAGTTATAGTATATAACAGTTAATAGTTGAAGTAAGGTGAGTGAGTTAGTACTTCAGAAGTAATCCAAATTAAGTAGGTAGCAATTAGTAGATTTTAGCCACAAAAAATTCATTAATTAAACTTTTTAACAAAAAATTAAACGGACGGAAGAAGAAACTGAGAAGCAAAAAATGTTTAGTCTTGATAACTGGGCTCCTGAACTAATGAGTCGGCGCCAAACAAACAATCTACGAAGATCATCAAATTACTCTAGAGAAATGATAAAAAAAAGTAACATAAAAATGCAACGTGGAATCGCCAGCGATAAACAATTATAAGAATATGCTCTCCGTACCCAGCTGCCTTCATTTCACGATTCACGTAATGAATTTGATTGCTTGTTCATTTGTTTAAAATTAGTGACTTACATTAGTTTAGGAGCTTCGTTATCAAGACTAGGAAGGTTCTTTTTATATTTTGCTTTTCAGTTCCTTCTTTAGTCGGTTTAATTTTTTGAAAATAATTTTTTTTTCGTCAATTTTCAATTTGCTCTAGCTCCTCATCTTGCATTAAATTTTTTTGTTTAGTATGAATATTGCATTTTGTATACTTCAACTTTTTATGGGACATTATTTTCCATAAAATGCATTGTTTCAAAATCACGGCCAAAAACTGAAAACGGTGCAAAAAATTTGTTGGGTTTTCATGGATATTTTAAAACGTTTCATGGCATTTTATCAGCAAACTTCAAATTTTGATCACCCCAAAAAACAAATAGAACCGCTGAGAAACCGACAACTTGAATTTGGTCCACGAGTTGGGATTTTTCGCTACCATTTTACTAGGTTACTTGTGCTCGTTGTTGGATTATTGTTGACATGCCGCCCTTGTTGCTACTCCGAGCACTTCGTAGAGCTCATCCAGTATTGAAACCATGGACGTATAAATAAAGATGGACCCAGTTATTTACATTATTAAGTGAAGCCGCTGAACGGCTACATTCTAAGGTCATGCTGTTGAGTTGGGCGTTGCCATTTCGAGTCTGTGATGATTCTTTATTACCCACCAACACTAGCTTAAACTTTATCGCCAACGAATTCCATTCAGTAACTGAACATTACTATCCTTTACGATTCATGGAATGAAAATCGAAAGTACACATTCCAGAATCTAAACTAGAGAAATGAATTTGAAAAATTGTTGTGGGCTTCCAAAGAATTCTGTACAGTTCCATTGCAACGCTGCACTGGCAACGCTGTTGAATTCTTACCGTATATCACAAACATCGTATCATCATCCTATGCTGTTAACAAATTTGACCAATTCATGTTGACATTTTCTGTGGTGTGCAGTATTTGTTGAAATATTGTTTTTTGTGTTGTGTATGGATTATATAGTGAAAGAAAAATAGATAGAGACTAATAATGGTGCTTCACTGTTGGGTTTGCAAGCAATCCAATTGTTCTAATCAAAATCTTAGCTTTCATAGTACATAGTTTGTTTACAAACATTAGAGATTGGCGTTCATCTTTGTCATAGGCGTCACAGTGGGTATCAAATTTCTATACATATTACAAAATGAAATAGATTTATTGAAATCTTGTTATATGAAGGTGATGATCGACAATAACAAAAAAATGATTTACAAACAAATGCAACGTTGTAGATGAAAACTCATTGATTTTTGACTGAAATATTAGTGCCAACAATCAATGTATTCCAAATGAAACTGATATTTACCGAATAACAACTTTTATTTAACTTCACCTGTTAGTTTGTTAGTTAGTCAAATCTTGCAAGTGAAATTTGACCAAAATCTAATTCTTCCACTTGAAAAAAGTGTTTAGTACCATAAAATTTAAAATAATATCAAAATTGAAAAAAAAATTAATACAACCTTTTATTCAAATGCCCTAAAAGGTACAAAAATAATGTTTTCGAATGTGTGACTTAGGTTATTCTGTGAGTAACAGATTCAAAAGCTTGTCGCTTTTGTATTCAAACTGAAAACTTTGCGTAGCAAACTTTTGAAGTTGTTTTTACTTTTAATTTTATTATACATTGTTGAAAATAATGTCTAACTTTGGATTTCCATTTATGTTTCCAGCTGATGCCCATGAAAAAGCTGTTTGGTTGGAAAAGCTGGGATTGAAAGAGTTCACTGAAACTGTTTCGAAGTATGCTAGAATTTGGTCTATTCATTTCGAAGGAGAAGCTTTTGAAATGAAACCCAGTGGAAAAATATTTCTGAGAAAGGGTGCTCGTCCCCTTTTTTTTAATGAAGAGTATATTCCAACAACTGAAACTGCTTCAACCTCGAGGTAAACTAATCATTCAACAAAATTATTAAATCTCAAACTATTTTTAATATCTTTCATTTCTTCCAAACATAAATTTACCTTTTTTCAGATTAGATTGATTTTGACAAAAAATTCATAATCTTCGATCTCGAAAATTCCCTCATACATATTTCGAATCGAATCGGACCACAATCACAGAACTCGTCCGCCATCTTAAATTTATGAATTTTGACAAAAAGTTCAAAATATCCGAGAAAACCCCGCATACATATTTTGAATCAAATCGGACCATAATCACAAAACTCGTCCTAATCTTGGGGACACCATCTTGTATTTATGAATATTGACAAAAATTTCATAATCTCCAACCTTGAAAACCCCCGCATACCAATTTTGAATCGAATTGATAATCACAAAACTCGTCGTCCATCTTGAGGGGCGCCATCTTGATTTTATTAATTTTGACAAAAATTTCATCATTTCCGACTTAAAATCTAATCGAATCACAGAACTCGTCCGCCGTCTGCCAAAAAATTCATAATCTCCGTTCCCGAAAACCCCCACATAACAATTTTGAATCGGATCATAATTACAAATCTCGTCCGCCATCTTGGAGCCGCCATTTTGTTTTTTTCTCTAACAAAAAATCCATAATGCATTGCCACCGTAATTATATATAACAAGTGAAACTAAATAAAATCTTGTAATAAAAAGTATAATCTTCGATATGACTATAGAATATGTATATGAATCTAAAAATATATTCAATAAAATACTAGAATTGAAAGTTGTTTTATTGTCCCTCTTATCTTTTTCAGTTCTGTTTCTTATATTAAAAGTGCAGTGTAAATTTTTCATTGCTTCAAATGTAGAAATAATAATCATTTTTCTCTTAGAATCGGCCTATTTAATGAAGACAAACACATATTTTATGAACACATCAGATCTGTATATTACAAGTTTTGCCAAAGTTTTCATAATCATATGAAACTCCACATATTTTTCTTTTAATCAATACCTATAATAATTAAATTGCGTGCGCCACTGTCGTTGGAGAAAAGGTTACAGTCTATCGCAGGTCTCCTCCTTCCTCGCAACCCGCGCGCCTACAAACTGAGCGGCTTCAAAACAATCTACGTTGCTAGTATTGGATTGCTGAGTCCATTATATATTTATACGTCCATGATTGAAACGACCGTTTGGTAGGTAGAGAGGGGGAAAACACGAGTGGACACGATTTGCTGTGCTACGGCGAATCTTCACCAGTGTCTTGGCATGCAGCGTTTGAAAGGTTAGGTTTGTTTGATTGATAAATAGATAGTGCAGTTATTTATTGAACTTTGCAATAGTTTACTCGTTACCTTGCCAAAATGCCCAGTAGCAGTACTATTCAGTAGCGGAAAAAGAAATAGGAGTGTTAGGAAAGTTATAGGAGTGTAAGTTCTCTACGTCTCGTGAATCGCCTATACCAAATAATTTGGTACGCCTATGGAATTTCTATTGATAGCCACAGTTAGACAATGGTCGGGCATCTTCGATAAAAATTGGTTGTTGGGTAGGGGAAGGCCAAAGTGGTCGTCTCAATACTGGACGAGCTATATCACGACACATTTGGAACGAATTTACACCCATTCATAGTTTCGGGAGATTTCTCAACACAAACATTGCA
The DNA here is from genome assembly GCA_018342105.1 of Gonioctena quinquepunctata. Classification (NCBI taxonomy): domain Eukaryota; kingdom Metazoa; phylum Arthropoda; class Insecta; order Coleoptera; family Chrysomelidae; genus Gonioctena; species Gonioctena quinquepunctata. The sequence continues at coordinate 85,205 of JAFIRS010001993.1, forward strand.
AAAACTGCACAGAACCAAAAAAATGAGAAAAAAATATAATTCTATGAGTGGGAGAGTACAGAATGCCTTTGAAATATGCCACACTTCTTTCATCCAGAACTGGGGATCTAGAGAACGCCCGCCCGCAAACTCCAAACGAATTTTCAAACAATCGAGAGCTGGAGGAGAACAGCCATGCGATTTCCAATATAGTTGCGTCGCTCCTGCTCTATCTGACGCCAGAATTTGCGCTGGAACAAACCCTTCCACAATTCGCTGGTCGCAAGTCGCAACAGTTTCGCCCTCAGTCTTTCGCGGATATTGTCGTCGTGCGGGTCGTGATTTTTCCGGAGATCCTCGCATTTCCGAGCAGCCGCGGCGTTCTGACTTTGTGCATTCTCTTGAAACAATACAAATTTATTGTTAGTGTTGTTATTGTTGTGTTAGTTCGGTAATTTGATCGTTATGTAACTTTGACTTCTCTTTTCTAGTATTATCACCTCTAGGAACTGCAGAATACGCGAATATGCTGTTCTGGCTATAGAGACGGTTTTTCAACTACTTATTATAGGTGAGCTCATAATGGCGAAGATTTATTATTTGTTGAAAAATTTCAGATCTTGATGCTATTTTTAACAAGGGTCCTTGATTGCAGGAACACAAGTATTACTTGAATAACAAACAAAAAAATGATTTCTCGATTTGGAAGTTGAAAGGAACATATTGTTCAGTTACAATAGTGACGTACAAAGAGGTACTAAGGTACTTCCTTCTGGATTTCATTAATTTTTCGATTATTTCATTCAGTTATTACTTCGGTGGGAATAACCCAAGGTCATTGATAATTGTTCGAAAAAAACTCATGAATATTGAAAGCAAACAAGCTTATAATATTTATTTATTATAAAATTATTGAGCATTCTGATGCTGTTAATATTTTGATTATTATGATTGAAAAGGGAAACATTCCCAACTGATAATGGAATAGAAAGATTTTTCTGTGAATTGAAGAATTCACGATAAAAATCAAGTTATTTTTTGTGAATGTCTAACAGAAAACAATTTCTTTCCCGGCAAAGCAATCGACTAAGGTTTATCTTTCAGTCGCAGATGATTCCACATCTGATTTTATGAACATCCTGTTCATATTTTCAAACAAAAATTTATTATGATGTTCTGCGTCAATATTCAAGTAAGGTTTTATGGAGCTGGCATTGTTATGACCCCTATTTTTTCATGAGGTCTTGCTCCTGAACACCATTTTTTGCCAATCGAATGACCGCAGTTGATCTATTGGAGTGATTAGTATTTTTTTTCCTTAGTATTCAAGCCACTTGCTTTGGCACACGATTTTGTCCAATTTTGAATCATTTCTTCTGTGATCATTTTCGGCTTTCCAATGACGATTTCTCCTTAAGAATAGTCCGATAGTTTTAATATTTAGGCATTTTTTGACATTAATTTTTCAAATAATCTGACTGGACAAAAGTTGCTGTCATTGTTTTCTACTAAAAATTTGCATTGTGTACACATTCTCGAACTATCTTGGCAAGCCTTGCTGAATACAGGATTAAATTCAACTCGATTTGTTTCAGAACCATCGCTATTTGTTTTGATAAAAAAAGTCGGTCAAGCAAGCAGCAGCTTCCTCACCTCGCCAATCTGATTCTACCGCGGCTATTTTATCATTTTGGTTATTTCTACTGAACTTTATTTCCTTCTACAGGGATCCCATTGCAGTTTTCGTCGTCAATTATAACTTTAAAATGGTTTTCTTGTAAACTCTAAACTCTGTACCATCTACTCTTCATATATTCACAGCCCAATCCTTTAAAATCGACGCCAATTCTTCCACGGTCCGATTTCCATCTAATTGATACTTAAATGCCGAGGGGGAAACAACTACCCAAAATATGTACACCATAATCAAATATGTGATGATGAACAATATTTGAAATGAATTTAAAAAAAGCACCAATGAAATATTTAAAATATATTTAAGATAGTGATGCTATTTAATGCACTGAAAATGTATTTGAATAATTGAAGTATACCGAAGCTATTCAAAGTAAGAGAGGTATTGATGATAATTAAAATATACCGAGGGTATTGAAAATGCTGGAATTGTTCTTAGGTTTGAAATGTGATGAAAATAAATGGAATATAGTGAATATTTTATTTGGGGTGATAAAGGTAGGGTGAAGTGGGGTAAGTGTAATCAGAAAAACGATAGTTACACTTTAAATTTTAATATCAAGATACCCAAAAGAGATATGCTTCTGATTTTTCACAGTAGTACTACCTATCTAATAATTAAATAACTGAAGTAATTTATTTTTTTCTACTAGGCATAGAAATTTTTTTATAAAAAAAATAATAAGTTATGTTCGCTGATTACATTTACCCCAGCATTCGGGGCAAATGTAATCATGGTTTGTAATTCCCATATGCATCGTATGCTAGAGTATTTGGGGCAAGTTTAACAAAGTAAAAATTATGCAGTTTCACCAAAAACATTTTTTATCCTAATAGCTCAATCCATAAGGACGTTATAAGCTTTTTTGTGGAATGTATACAATTCGCCTGTTTGTCTTAGAAACGTTTATTGAAATATGTGAACATAACAAACTGTACAATGTAGTTTTTTCGTTTTATTTTACATTATATGAAGCGAAGGATACTGGAAAAATTAAATCTCCTCTTCGCCTTAAATTTGGTTCGGGCAAAACTAACTCGATGTCTGATGCAGACACTGAGTGATGGTCAATTTGTTCAGGCCAATGAAAAATCGATTGTTGCGAGTTTTGATTGGATTTTTTCAGAAACATGATCAAAGCTGTTTGACCAACATAAAAAAATATATTTTTCTTTCCTTCAAATGAGACCAGAACCCAATTTCCGACATCAGGTTGTTTCAAGTCAGTGACTAACAATTCGTCTTGTTTATAGGCTTCCACTTCTTCATCTAACCTTTGTGAATACGTTGCAAAATCTTCCTCTTCCGACTCACGGTGGCTCTGAATTTGGGTTTCGTCCTCTTCAGCAGAAGAACTTGATAGAACAATATTTTTAAATTTCTTTTTTCTGGTTTCAATTTTTTTCTTTTTTGCTAGGTCTTTTGCTTTCTTTGATTCAATTTTTGCTTTTCTTTTTTCTTTTTTTTTCTTTTTTCTTCTTTATCTTGCTCTGCTTCTTTTCTTTTTCTATATTTTCCTGTGCTGTGATAATTTCAGCTCCAGAAGCTACCCTTTTTCTCTTCTCTTTCTCATGAGGTCTGGGGGATTGTCTACGGTGTCTAGCAACAAATCTTCGAATGACACATTCTTGGTGGTTGGGTTAAACAGGTAAAAATATATTGTGACAAAAATGAGATTCTAGACTGGGGAAAATGTAATCACTAATTATATTTACCCCAGTCTCTGTGATTACACTCACCCCATATATATTTTTTGATTGGGTAAGCGTAATCGCTACTATGTTTCTTTTTGTTGGCATCCAAATCGAAATCTGACAGCAAAATCCGATTCCTTGTTGGAAATAATCTAAGGAAGCAAAATACCACAATATTATTGAATTATTTGTAGTAGCAATATGAAATTAAAAATTACAATCGATACTGGCATAACAAGTGAAAATACAGGGTAATATATAAATAACTAACATTTTGAATTAAAAACATAATACTTATAAAGGCAAAAAATGAGTTACACATTCAAATTTTAGATAGAAAAAATTTAAAAACGATAATACAAAAATTAGGGAGTGCCCGATTACACTTGCCCCATGATTACGCTTACCCCACTTCACCCTAATAAAAACGTGATGGAATTATTGAACATAAGGAATAAACTATTTTGCTATAATTCATCCCGTGATTCTACAAAAGTACCTGAAGGGTATATCTGTTGGTGAGAAAATAAAATGTCAAGTTATTGAGACATATTATATTTCATTCCAAGATCTTTTATTTGAGGATCAGGAAAAATAACAGAAAAATTTAAAGTGTTCCAAAATAAATATTTATTAATAAATAAAATTAATAATATAATGAATAAAGCTTCAAATGTCAAACTAAAAACAAAAGGTATGCTGATAAAACATCAGATCAACCCTGGGAATAATCTACCAGAAAAAAATTACCGCTGTGTTTGCGCTCCAGTTTACTTATGCCTACACTGAACAGATTGTTCATAGTTAACTGAATTAATTAATAACTAATAAATTATTTATTCAATTAATTAATAACAAATAAGACGGGAAAAGCAAAACGAAAATGTTTATCTGTTAATATGACTTAATCACTTCAAATGAACTTAAAATTATTAATGAATAAATTTTTGGTAATATCACCCAACAAATGATTCTATTGGGAATGAGTTTATATCGTTGATTAGAAACATATCGACCTCAAACAAACTATTCAATTTTTACTAGCTGACCCGTCAGAAGTCCTGTCCAAATCTCTATATTCCTATAAAAAAAATCCTTAAAACTCTCGGCCGCCTGAAATTTCTTTTTCCTGTTTTTTGTGTTGTTTTATCCATGTTATGCCTTTGATTCTGCCCACTTCCCGTTTTTCGTTAACCTATTTTCCGAAAAAAATTAGCCAAATCGGTCCAGCCGTTCTCAAGTTATGAGCTTACCATCACAATCAGACTATACCGGGTGAGTCTGAGAGATGGGGCACCCCTAATTTTGAGAGAAATAATCCGATTCAAAACACGAAAATTCAGAGGGCTATTGAACAACTAAAATGTGATTTTTTGAAATAAAAATTAATTCTGTAGCACTTCCGGTTTCGCCAGAAATGATCTGAGTATTAGTTTTTCAAATGGAACACCTTGTACATTTTCACTTTTTTGAAATCTAGAGCAAATTCTGAACATGATTTAATAATTTTTATTTTTTTTTCAAAAAAGTTTTGTTTTAAGGATGTTTTTTTTTTTTAACTTCCTCCCCCCAAAAAAATTTTTTGAATGTGACAAAATCACTTTTTTTCGATTATCTCATGTTTTTTAAATGGCATCTCTATGGGACACTTTCTGCAACAGATTGTTTCGAAGGAAAGGAATCGAATGATACCAAAATTTTGAATATCTGTCGATTATTTTCAGAGTTATCACTATTATAAAAAAATGTACCACAAAATAGTGCAGCCGCTGGACTAAACAACACCAGAATGATGGTAATTTTTGAATATCACTTCTACTCAATTGTCTCATAACGATTTTCAACATTGAAAATTATCATACGTTAAATTTATTATTTTGAATTTGAATACGCGATTTTGAGGATTATCAACATTTATTACAAATTTTTTAAAACAACAAATACGTAGCACAATGCCCTAATACTCTTACTATAAAAATTGCTCAAAATGTTGGCCATTATGTTCCATTCATAATTGCACCCTTCTGACTGCTGCTCGAACTGCTCTAGTTAACTCTGCTGGGCTGATATTATTGAAAGCTGTGATGACTTTTTGTTGCAGTTCCTCGCGTGTCTCACTAGAAGTTGCATATACATCATTTTTTTATTGTTCCCCATAAATAATAGTCTAAGGGGGTTAAGTCTGGTGACCTAGGTGGCCATCTGATGGGACCATGTGTAGAAATTAGTTTATTTCTGTAAGCATTATTCAGGTGATTGATTACCATTCCATGATTATGAGGGGGTGCACCGTCCTGTTAAAAATAGAAATTTTGCAGAACCAATGGAAGGTCGTCAATGATTGGCTCGATAGCATCCCGAAGAAACGTTAGGTACCTCGCTCCAGTGAGTGATCCATAAAAAAAAATTGGCCCAATGAATCGTTCTCCAAGTATACCCATGCAACAGTTAAATCCGAACCTTTCTTGAGGATTACCTTGATGTAAAAGCCTTGGATTCTGCTGTGCCCAATATCGAGTATTATTCCTATTGAAGAGCCCTCTATTGGTGAATCTTGTTTCATCTGAGTATAAAATTCTCAAAGGAAATTGAGGATTTTCGCGAACATTATGAAGAAACCATCGACAGTATTCGAGTCTTCTTTCATCGTCTCCACCATAAAGCCTTTGATGTATTAGATATTTATACGAGCGAAACTTATGCTTTTTCAAAATTCTCTGTACAGTCGATTGACTTGCGTCACATTCATTAGCTAATTCTCGTGTTGAAGAAGTCGGATTCACCTCTACATATCCTTGAACGTCTATCTCTTCATCTTCGCTGACTATTACATTTACATTTCGATTTCGAATACGTCGGTTGTTTGGCTCTTGTCTCAACTGACGTTCAAGTTTCACGAAGTATGTCCTACACGGATGTCTTCTACCAGGAAACCTCCGTCTGTATAAATTTGATGCAGCCGTAGAATTCTTCAGACACTCACTGTAAATTAAAAGCATGTAAATTTTTTCATTTTGGCCAAATTTATCCATGACACAGTTATAATGATTGAGATAACAGTTATTTCGTATTGATACTTATTTGACAGCAGATATTCATTTATTCTTTTATCCAAACGCGACTTTGACAAAATTTGGAGTTGACGATGGAAACACATTCCTTTATTGAAACAGATTTAACTATTAAACACTTTCAGAATCTGTGAAAAATGGATAGTGTAATTTCTGTGTCCCTATCAACCATAATGGGTCCATCATGGGAATACTAGTAATTAATCTTTCTGAAGACGAATTACTTTCAAAATGTGAATTATAGACGTAATGAAATATCTGCTGGTAGCAAACCAGAATTTTCATTACATTTTTCTAGAGTATGCATCTATTAGAAATACATACATCAAATTTGCCAGCTGTTCTTATTGGTATAGTAAGTGAAATTTCAAATAATGTTATTATTTGGGATTTTTATTAGTCCAGCGGCCACAATACTTTTTGGTACATTTTTTGTGATAGTGATAAATCTGAAAATAATTGACAGATATTCAAAATTTTGGTATCATTCGATTCCTTTCCTTCGAAACAATCTGTTGCAGAGAGTGTCCCATAGAGATGCCATTTAAAAAACAGGAGATAATCGAAAAAAAGTTATTTTGCCACATTCAAACAGCGGCTGGTGGCAAAGTATTGTAATTAAAATGCTAATTTCATTTTCTCGGACAACATGGCATCGGAGAGGAACGTTCAACATGTAAAAAATCATAATCCTTAAAAAAAAATTTTTGAAAAAAAAAAAAAAATTATAAAAAATTTAGCTTATCATGTTCAGAATTTGCTCTAGATTTCAAAAATGTGAAAATGTACAAGGTGTTCTATTTGAAAAACTAATACTCAGATCATTTCTGGCGAAACCGGAAGTGCTACAAAATTAATTTTTATCTCTAAAAATCACATTTTAGTTGTTCAATAGCCCCCTAAATTTCCGTGCTTTGAATCGGATTATTTCTCTCAAAAATAGGGGTGCCTCATCTCTCAGACTCACCCGGTATATTCCTGAAAACTTTTCCAGGACAAAGAAATTTGCAATAATTTTCCTAAAAATGCTTTCTTCCCTAAAATCCTTATTCGGAATATAACAAACATTAAAAAAAATGCCAAATCGGTCCAGCAGTTGTGTTTATAAAATAAAAAATAATGTTACCCCGACCGGGATTAGTTCCTGTGACCTTCTGCTTGGTAGGCGACAGTCTAACCACTGAGCCATTTCCTTTTTGGTAATAAATGACTCGATAGTCTTTTTCTTCGTCAAATTTCTTATATACCCAATTTTTTCAATTTCCGGATAACTTTCCTGATTTTTTTTCGTATTATTCATCCTCGAGCTATTAACGAACATTAAAAAAAATTATCCAAATCGGTCCAGCTGTTCTCACGTTTTGCGCTTGATAGGAATCGATATTTAGTTTTATTATATATTCCTTGAAACTTTTCCAGGGCAAATAGATAATAGTAAAGAGTATATAGGGATTAGCTGTCGATGAGCAAACTCACACAACACTTCATATGATTTGCAGGGCAATAAAATTGTTAGTGGTTCAGGAGAACTATCCATGCTTCAATTATTAATTGCATGTGCCCCACGTTTTTCGTTTAAAAGCTTACAACTATTTTCATATTTATTAAAAATTCACAAACACAAATTTTCAGGAAAATTTCTATGGGGTTAGGAAACTTCATAGGTATATAAATCTGTATGGGGGCTACGATAAATTATTTTATACTTTTTAGTCCGTATAATAAACGTGGTATATTAAAAAAAATATCTAAATAATTATTCATTTTATTCAACTCTGTGTCGTTCATGGTCCCTATGAATTTTCCTTTCTGGGAAATCGGATTGTTTGGAAGTGTTCTTCCGTTCCATTTTCGGGTTTTTTATATGTTTGTTCCTCTTGCCTATTTTCTGTAGCTTTAAATTTTTCTTCATCTTTTCCTTTTTGATTTCCATTTGTTACAGGATTTTTCTCGTTGGTTTTTTCGGCTCGTTTAGATTTCCATCTGTTTTCTGGAATTTTTCAGAGTTTTCTAGACTTTAAATACGTTTTTATATTGTCCTCTTTTTTGTGTATCTTTATCTATTACATTATATACTTTTTTCTTAGCCGGTATGTTTTCAATTTAAAATTTTATTTGCAGAATTTTGGTTGTTTTGGCAAGTGTGGAGGACAGGATTTTATCCGCTAAAGCCATTTGCGTACGAGTTGCATACAACATTTTTTAGATTTCCAAATAAACAGAACATAAATGCTACACATATTTTCTCGCCGTGCATACATTGTGTAAGGAAGTGGTGCAAAATTCTAGCAAGCGATTGTTCATCAATGGCACATTTGTCAAATACTTGTCACATATTAGTGTTAAGTTTTCATGAAGTAAGCATTCCAAAAGAATATTTCGAAGAAAACGTATGCTGTCACTACAAATTTCCAAATATTCTATAGTTCATTGCGACTCCTGAAACGCTTTTGAAATGTTAATTATAAATTTTCTGAATAAACAAAAATATTCCGATAAAGTGTTGCCATCACAACTTTACCGGCCTAGTCCGGTAAAGTGGTATTTTTCGGACTATTTTCAGCATCCAAAGTAGGCATTTTGTGGAGCGTGTACAAAAAAAGAATTGTAGACTGAACTGCATCCCAAATATTTAAATATGTTCGAGAATATTGTAATATTTAAACTGTAATGAAATACCGAGAATGGTATTTTGGAAATGAAAACAATATTGAAACTATATTTCTTGGAAATAGTGACAAATATTGAAATATTTTAAATATATTGTAGTTATTTTGATAGTGAAAATAATATTTAACGTATGGAGTGGATATTTTTGGAATAAAAGTAATATTCAAAGTATGAAGTGGTATTTGTTAATAATAATAATAATCATAATATTTTATTCCATTAAGACCATATTACATGATATTGGATCAGTGTGAAAGCAGCCACGAGTTTCAGCAATGAATCTGTCGCGGCAATACGAAGTGTTCTCGGCCGCCAGCGGTCCCTAAAATGTGTAGGAATTTCATGGCCAGAGCCATTAATTTACTATTTGATGGGAAAGTTTTCGTGGATGGGGATTTTTTTGCATAAACCTGTGCTACTTAAAGTGCTTTACAAGATCTATATATCGAAAACTTTTGTCGCACAAAAATTTGGCCCTTACAACGAATTAAATTAATTTTCAAAAAAATTCCAAAACTCCTTCAAAGTTTTCGTGGATGGGGATTTTTTTGCATAAACCTGTGCTACTTAAAGTGCTTTACAAGATCTATATATCGAAATATTTTGTCGCACAGAAATTTGGCCCTTACAACGAATTAAATTAATTTTCAAAAAAATTCCAAAACTCCTTCAAAGTTTTCGTGGACGGGGATTTTTTTGCATAAACATGTGCTACTCAAAGTGCTTTACAAGACCTATATTTCGAAATATTTTGTCGCACAAAAATTTGGCCCCCACAACGAATTAAATTAATTTAAAAAAAATCCAAAACTCCTTCAAAGTTATCGTAGATGGGGATTTTTTCGCATAAACCTGTGCAACTTAAAATGTTCTACAAGACTTATATCTCGTAATATTTTGTCGCACAAAATTTGGCCCCACAACGAATTAAATTAATTTTCAAAAAAATTCCAAAACTCCTTCAAAGTTTTCGTGGATGGGGATTTTTTTGCATAAACCTGTGCTACTTAAAGTGCTCTACAAAACCTATATTTCGAAATATTTTGTCGCACAAAAATTTGGCCCCCACAACGAATTAAATTAATTTTCAAAAAAATTCCAAAACTCCTTCAAAGTTTTCGTGGATGGGGATTTTTTTGCATAAACATGTGCTACTCAAAGTGCTTCACAAGACCTATATTTCGAAATATTTTGTCGCACAAAAATTTGGCCCCCACAACGAATTAAATTAATTTTCAAAAAAATTCCAAAACTCCTTCAAAAATTTCGTGGACGGGGATTTTTTTGCATAAACATGTGCTACTCAAAGTGCTTTACAAGACCTATATTTCGAAATATTTTGTCGCACAAAAATTTGGCCCCCACAACGAATTGAATTAATTTAAAAAAAAATCCAAAACTCCTTCAAAGTTATCGTGGATGGGGATTTTTTCGCATAAACCTGTGCAACTTAAAATGTTCTACAAGACTTATATCTCGAAATATTTTGTCGCACAAAAATTTGGCCCCCACAACGAATTAAATTAATTTTCAAAAAAATTCCAAAACTCCTTCAAAGTTTTCGTGGACGGGGATTTTTTTGCATAAACATGTGCTACTCAAAGTGCTTTACAAGACCTATATTTCGAAATATTTTGTCGCACAAAAATTTGGCCCCCACAACAAATTGAATTAATTTAAAAAAAAATCCAAAACTCCTTCAAAGTTATCGTGGATGGGGATTTTTTCGCATAAACCTGTGCAACTTAAAATGTTCTACAAGACTTATATCTCGAAATATTTTGTCGCACAAAAATTTGGCCCCCACAACGAATTGAATTAATTTAAAAAAAAATCCAAAACTCCTTCAAAGTTATCGTGGATGGGGATTTTTTCGCATAAACCTGTGCAACTTAAAATGTTCTACAAGACTTATATCTCGAAATATTTTGTCGCACAAAAATTTGGCCCCCACAACGAATTAAATTAATTTTCAAAAAAATTCCAAAACTCCTTCAAAGTTTTCGTGGATGGGGTTGTTATATTAGTTTTTTGTTTTGGTATATTCTGTTCTTTTTTCCTAGCCTTTTTTTTGGGAGGGAGGAGGAAATTCTTCATGGATACCTCTCGGTAGTGGGGGAGTCCCTGCGTACAAGTCATTCACTGGGTTTGTGCTACATAGTTCTAATTCGCCAATTGGTTGCCCAATAAGAATTCTTCAGCAAAAATTGAACCTACAAAAACAGGAACCTTAAAAGCGAAAAATAAACATTTTCAGTTTTAATAACTAAGCTACTGAACAAGCAAATCAATTATGTTGAGCGTTCCATGATTGCAGCGAGATGCCTGGCGGCGGTGCATCCCTTTGCCGGAAATTACCGAGCGGTCCCAAAGTTAATATTAGGGTGGGGGCACACGTCGTTGCGAATAGTCGTGCAAATTCTTTTTTTGAATGTTATTATTTATTTCAAGTGTTGATTGGCGGGAATTCGGTCGGAATATTGACGAAAACCAGTTGTTAGATAGTCGACGTTTCGAAGCTTCATTGCTTCATCTTCAGGACTCTGAAGTGAAGGACAGAAACATACATATTAACATGGAGTTCTCCAATGGAGTATTGATAAAACCCAATACATTATGTGAAATGCCGATCGTTTATAAAAACACGCTTCAAACAGTGTATAGGAAACTAACATTGATAATTACTTACATTTAGAGTGGCTTTCCGAGTTCAAAAATGGTAATAAATAACATTGACATAAAATATAAAACAAGCACATGTTCATGAAAGACGCTAATACCGACACAAAGAAATGAGCACACTGAACTGGTGGTGAATCGTTTCTTCATAATGTAAAAAAAAAGAATAATGAAAGGAATTGAGAGAATTGCAAAAAGCCCTCCGTTGATGATTCACAGTTTATGTTTGATTTTCTTTATTAAGTTAAAACTCGAGGTGTTTAGATTTTTGATAAAAGACCTTTTGTTAATACATTTTTCTCCATGCTTGGTTATTTCAATCATTTCATTCAGTAGTCTTTTTGTCAATATCGTTTGTTGTCCAATGATACTAACTGAATTGAAATCAAAATTGTGAAGGGATGACCTACAATGTTCTGCAAGGCTTGTGGGACTTTTTATTATTGTTTTAAGTGGGTTGTGTATATTTATTCGATACCTAGTGTGTTCTGTCATCCTTCGTTTCAAGTACCTACCTGTTTGCCCTTTGTAAACCTTGTCACACTCAGCACATGGTATTCTGTAAATAATATTGGATTTCAGATCTTTTGGTGTGTTTGTTTTTTGTCTGGTAAAAAAATATTTTTTTTGTGTTTTCGCATTTCATACTCATTTTAGAGTTTTCATTCCTTAAGACTTCGCATAGTTACGGTGTCAGACCTTCTATATGTAGTAGTTTGAAATACTTGACTTTTAACACATTTTTTCCTTCATTTTGTGTACTTCCACTATTAGAATATAATAATTTTTCAATCAGAGATTTAGGGTAGCAGTTCTTTGATGATATTGTTTCTATGAGTTTGACGTTTTGGTTTGTGAATTTATCACTGGAGATATCTCGTTGCATTTTCATTTTGTTATGGTTATTTCTTCAAAATAATTTAATTATTTCAATTGGTTGTTTGTTTGGCGCCAATTCAAAATCAGTTATTTAGATCAGTTATCAAGTCTGGGAAGGTATATTTCATTTCTCGTTTTTCAGATTATTTTTTCGTCAGTTTAATTTTTTGCTGAATTTTTGAATTTTCTGTGGCTAAAACCTACTGAATAGCATCAACTTTATTTTTTATTTCTATTGAAATACTAACTCAATTACCTTACTTTAACTTTGAACTGTTATATACTATAATTACCCCAAACAAGCTGCGTAAACCTTTGAGGAGTTCCCTAGATAACTTCCTTATCTCCTCGTATGGCATTAGTCTTCATTATTCCCTGCTTTTCTGGTCTTTCTCATCAGATGTTGGTTCTGGGTCAGGTACAACCACGAGAGCCTGGATCTTGGTATCAGCAATGAAACGATCTTTCTTCAATCAGCTCTCAACCCTTGTTTGAGCATTTTATTTTCTCGTATTTTGGTGCTATGAGGTATTAAAGTTTCCATCCCTAGCTGAGAATTACCTGAAATCGACTGAGAGTACTAAGAGGAGTCATCGGTATTGAAATGAACTCGATGCCACACAAATTACTGTAACTGGAGGAACAAATGGACATAATATGCATATGAGTTTATGATTGAGTTTCCCTGTGACATTTAACAAACTATGCTCTAGAAAGTATAGTTTTTCGTAAAGAACAGATCGAGGGTATTGGTATAATGGCTCTGAATATCTGGAAAACGGGTTGGTATTTTGTTCAAAACAACCTCTTCACTGGCAATATCATACATTTTTTGTCAGATATCACAACAATTATTTATCGTATATATTCAAATTTTCAAAATGATCATTTTCCTATTATTCAATTAAGTTTCGATATTTGAATTGACTCTGAGGAAAGAAAGATATGTTCGTGATTCTTCAACAGAGTATTGTACTTGTCCATATATAGTGTGTGTTGTACTTAATTTGAAATTTATTTCAGTAGGGTTATATAAGTCGCTAAAATTCTCTCATGAGAGTTCCTTTAGCTGAGGATCTTTGCGTTTTCCTTTTTGAAGTTCACTTACAAAACTTATTTCGAAATATTATTGAATGCAATAGAAATGGCGGATTTCAGTGGAACAACATGGAAGTATTATAACATTCACGAATATTGTAACAGTAAATGGAACGTGAGCGTGAGCGAGAGATATGCAAATCTGCTTCGAGTATCCGTATTTGTAGTATATATACTTCGTCCCTCTCTAGAAAAAATCCCAGGTATGTGTGCATATCTTCGGATGTTCGGGATATCACCCAGAATATCGAATAAGATATTTTTAATACGAATTCCATTCATGGACTCGGCACACATATGAAAAAAGAGAAATTCATTAGTATTCCAGGATCGTTCTACACAAATTATTTCTTTTCTAAGAAAAATCGAGAGAAAAATTAGAAGACTGATGTGACTTGAGAAACCAATTATTTATAACCATCATTGTTCTGAAAACAAAAAACAATGGAAAAACTGATATGTTATTGAGTTTGACGAAATCGACATGAAATAGATAATTATCTATTCATAATTCTGATCTGAAAGTCATATAAATCATTGTCACATTGTAATTCAGCACCCAAGCATCGATATATCACGAATTACCAGGTAGTCCACCACTGCGAGGCTCACCACTCACAGTCTTCAGCCTGAAAAAAAAAACAACCCACCTTCCTATCCATACGTATATCTCCCAGCGTCACGATATACAAGACCATTCGTTTTCTGTGCGTCGAACCGCTTGCAGTGCTCTGAGCCTGGGAAAATTTTATGATCACAATGTAATCGATCGATCAATGGATCTCTTCTCTGTAAGTGAATTAATGAATATCCCAATTCTAGCACATTATATAATTATAGAATGACTCGAAAGATGAAAAATGAACTAAATTCTGATGGAATACTTCGTTGACTTGGGATAATGTCCATTTATAATTCAAATGGAAGGACCCCACCACTAGGATTGATATCATGAATCCGTCCGATCTGAAGCCAAGCAACGTTGGGCGTGGACAATTTCTGGATAGGGGTCCGACAGCTTGAAAATATGTACTATTATTTCCAACGCAGTAGAAAGCAACGCAAGAACGATTGCGGTACTCTGAACGATGCGGCACCGTTTTTATCGTGACCCGGTGCCATACATCTATCGCCATGGCACTATCAGCATGGATTTGGGTCTGTTTGCCAAAACCTCGTTGGTCGAGATGCGACCGCCCGCGAGATCATACATATATCCGTAAACTGCGCCAATGTAACGTTTACACTGCGGAGCAGTATACGTTACAAGTTGTATATAAATTACTAATACTATAGACCAACATGTAAATATACAGTGCTTCTCAAAAGTCCCTTCCCCCCCTCTTATTTTTGGAACGATTATACATAAACAAGTGAAATTTGGAAACTGAATATTGAAGGTTGTAAACTTTCCTGCTAGTGATGATAGATGACGAAATTGTCAAAGATGACGTCACAAGGCCATTCTGACCAATAATTTTGGATGGAACCCTACGGCAAGCGACACCTCTTTCAAAAAGTATCGGAAAAACCTATTCAATGATACTCATTTTGTTTGTGTTTATGGCAGTTTTAATGGCTCATTAGTAAACATTAAAATTTATTTTGGAATGTTATTTCCAAATTGCCGAATTCATCTGGATTATCTTCCAAAATTTCAAGGATTAACGGTTCTATTGCGTTTTGCAACAGCTCTAGATAAACCTCACCAGTTAAATTAGTATTTAAGAAAAGAGGCCCAACGATGTGGTTTCCCAGGATACCTGCCCAAACATTCACCTTCTGGGGAAATTGGGTATGTGTTTCACAAAACAGGTGAGGATTTGTGTCACTTCAATACCTCACATTATGTGTATTTACATTTTCATTCAGATAGAAAGTACTTACTCTCATTAAAAATGCGTTCTGCTGCATGAATATTTTGTCCAGTTTCACCAAGAATCAGGATCGCTGCTACTTTATCACCTAAAGCACGTACCATTTCGCGTCTTGAAGCACTTAAACATTCGGCTCACATCAGTTTAACAAATTCTTAAAATTTACAAAAATATTTAAAGTATCAAAAGCTGCTAAAACAGTTGAACGTTCGATAAACAATACACAAATTATTAAATGTACAAAAACTTGGACAATTACAAAAATGTCGAATTAGGGAGACTAACAAAAACGTCAGCTTCTTTGACAACTACCCAGAGGCGGAGCTTTAATTTTGAATTTTAGTATTAACTGATTCGATTCATCACAGCTTTGCGTTTTTTAAAAGCATATATAAACAAAATTAGTATCCTTGAATAGCTTTTTTCCATACCTTTTAAAAAAGGTAACGCTTGCCGTAGGGTTCCATTTAAGATTATTGGTCACAATGGCCTTGTGACGTCATCTTTGACGATTTCGTCTCTATCATCACTAGTAGGGTAGTTTACAACCTTTAATATTCAGTTTCCAAATTTCACTTGTTTATGTATAATCGTTCCAAAAATAAGAGGGGGGAGCGGACTTTTGAGAAGCACTGTATAATTTTCATTATTCTCGTAGGTTGGAAAATATATCTCCAGATGATAATCTTTCATCTACCTATTTTTGTATGAAGTAAATATAAAGGGCACTGTATTTTGTATTATATCTCTGGAGTAATTCTCTTTAATATATAGTAGATTTATTTAACAATGATCAGTATATTTACTCACAATATATATAACAAATTGATTGTTGGGGTATGCAGCAAAAGAAAAAGTGTACTCTTTAGAGTTTGTCCAAGCTTTCGGAATGTTTTATTTCCATCTTCAGGGATACTACAATGAAGAATTGAACAAATTATTGTGTCATTCAGACCTTAAGGTACTAATAACTTACATCTTTGTTGAGATTAGTTTCTATGTTGTTAAGGAATGTTGTTCATGTAAAGTACGGTGAAATATAAGTTCTGAATTTGAAGTTGGCAACACATGTTTTAAATCGTCAACTAATTATACACATTAAAATTCATTGAAACGTTACTAATTAAAATATTTAAAATATAAGGTTTGAAACATGTGTGTCGTGAAACAGTACAATAGGTTATAAGTTGTGGGAAAATTATTTATTCACTTGTCATATGCTTTGACAGTCACTGGTACCAACTGAGGGTAGTACCAACTGATATGAAATGGTTTGCCATTATTGGCCAAAGTATTTTAGTAATTTTCTTGTTAGTACCAACTGAAGGTTGGGCCAACTTGAAAATATATTAAGAACTGGTAATGAGCTCAGATTGATTTGAGGAAAATTCTGTATTTTCCATTGCTAATAAGAAGGAATAAATTTCACTCAGATGGTTGACATCCGTTTTTTTGTTCATATGATTTTTTTCCTGTGATATGGAAGCCATTTCCAGAAAAGTTCTCTTGGCAGTGTGCCGTTCATTAGTTAATATTTTTACTTCATCATAGTTCATATGATGGTCGAATTTGTTCACGTGATCTGCTAGAGCACATCTTTCTGGATGGTGCCTGCAATCACTTTCATGGGATATTAATCTCTGTTTCAATAATCTTGCAGTCTGACCAATATACACTTTGTCACAACCCTGGCAAGGTATACATATTAAATTCCTAACTTGGTTTTTTCACTTTGGAATAAATAGACTTAATTGTAAGGACTGTTTTGTTTGCTATTTCGATATTATCTATGGTTTTGAAAAGTCTAGCAAGTTTGGGTGAAATATCTCTTAGGTACGGTAAAGAGGTAAAAATACTGGGGACAATATTGATAGTAGTCACTGTGTTATTATTCGATATATTAAGATTTATGTGCCTATGTTGTGGCTCAGTAATAGGTGATGTGTTGAACAATATACTTTTCATTAAACTTGGAGGATAAGAATTGTCTAAAAAGATATTTAAGAGGATTTTGAGATTTTTATTATGGAAACTTACATCTGAAATTCTCAGCACCCTGTTCTTCATCTGCTTTACCAGATTAACTTTTACCGAATGTTTGTGATAGGACAGATAATTTAAATATCTTCCAGAACTGCAATCTTTCCGATACCAATCTATCAGTATTTTGTTCTCATTGGAACGTACGAATCTGCTGTCCAGAAATGGTACGGATTGTTCGACGTTTTCGGTTTCTATAGTAAAGTGGATTTGTGGGTCATATGAAGAACAGGGTGCTGAGAATTTCAGATGTAAGTTTCCATAATAAAAATCTTAAAATCCTCTTAAATCTCTTTTTAGACAATTCTTATCCTCCAAGTTTAATAAAAAGTATATTGTTCAACACATCACCTATTACTGAACCACAACATAGGCACATAAATCTTAATATATCGAATAATAACACAGTGACTACTATCAATATTGTCCCCAGTATTTTTACCTCTTTACCGTACCTAAGAGATATTTCACCCAAACTTGCTAGACTTTTCAAAACCATAGATAATATCAAAATAGCAAACAAAACAGTCCTTACAATTAAGTCTATTTATTCCAAAGTGAAAGACAAAGTACCAATGTTAGACAGCAGGAATGTTATATATAGTATACCTTGCCAGGGTTGTGACAAAGTGTATATTGGTCAGACTGCAAGATTATTAAAACAGAGATTAATATCCCATAAAAGTGATTGCAGGCACCATCCAGAAAGATGTGCTCTAGCAGATCACGTGAACAAATTCGACCATCATATGAACTATGATGAAGTAAAAATATTAACTAATGAACGGCACACTGCCAAGAGAACTTTTCTGGAAATGGCTTTCATATCACAGGAAAAAAATCATATGTACAAAAAAACGGATGTCAACCATCTGAGTTAAATTTATTCCTTCTTATTAGCAATGGAAAATACAGAATTTTCCTCAAATCAATCTGAGCTCATTACCAGTTATTAATATATTTTCAAGTTGGCCCGAACTTCAGTTGGTACTAACAAGAAAATTAGTAAATTACTTTGGCCAATAATGGCAAACCATTTCATATCAGTTGGTACTACCCTCAGTTGGTACCAGTGACTGTCAAAGCATATGACAAGTGAATAAATAATTTTCCCACAATTTATAACCTATTGTACTATTTCAAGACACACATGTTTCAGACTTTATATTTTTAATATTTTAATTAGTAACGTTTCAATGAATTTTAATGTGTATAATTAGTTGACGATTTAAAACATGTGTTGCCAACTTCAAATTCAGAACTTATATTTCACCGTACTTCACATGAAGAACATTCATGAACAACATAGAAACTAATCTCAACAAAGATGTAAGTTATTAGTACCTTAAGGTCCGAATGACACAATAATTTGTTCAATTCTTCATTGTAGTATCCCTGAAGATTGAAATAAAACATTCCGAAAGCTTGGACAAACTTTAAAGAGTACACTTTTTCTTTTGCTGCATACCCCAATAATCAATTTGTTACACATAACTAGTCAGCAACGACTATCTTTCAATATATATATATATATATATATATATATATATATACAGAGTGGCCACTTTTTTAATGGGATTGTACTGGTAACTTTTAAACCATAAGAGTTAGAAGGTCGGTCAAATGGAGAAAAAGTTGCATTCATAGAAGCATTGTCAAGCAGTTCAAACAAATCGATATTATCAGGGCCGGTTATTGAGATATCATAAGAAAAGTAAATTCTGTCATTTTGATTTTTCTTTTTTTCTCACTTTATTTCGAATATTATCGAAAAATGTCACGGTAATTTTTCATTCGACAGTAAATTATCCCCATTTTGACATAATCAGATTTTGTATACAACGTTTCGTACGCTCTGGGCCACCCTCAACCTCATTTTTTTCAATACGGACCTGCATATTTTATGACACTTTAAGAAATAACTTTCAACGCCTAATTCAACGATATATCATACAATGTCATTCGAAGTTGATTTTCAGGTGATTCTGACCCTTATCCAAATTTCTTTGGGTCGGATCTGTACTACATTTAGGTACCTTTAGTTTAATTAACAACATGCAATACATTTCGATAAGAAAATCAACTTACTCATCTTCAACTGAATGGAACGTAACTGAATCAAAGCAAGAAACAAGTAATAATTATTTACAAATTTCAACAGGTGAAAAACCTAATTCATAATAATTAAACGAAACTATCATTTAATGAAAGAAAAATCAAATGATTATTCGGAAGTAAATGATGAACATTAATGAAGTGAGTGTTCGAAATGTCCACCATTTTGTGAAATGCACTTTGCGGTTCTGGAACCCATACTTCTTATACATTTGCTTATTTCGTCTCCTTGAATACCTTCCAATACATTCTCAATCTTCTCGCGAGGAATCATTATTGTTGGATTTGTCATTTGTTCCGTTGAAATGAATTACAGAATCGAACTTTATTTTGAGATCATTACGATATAATTTTTGCAAGGCTTGATATTCAAATTTAAAATAATTGTATTCGCGTCTCTTGACTATTTTATTAACAGCAGTTTTTGATAAATTGCATTCACTGGCCACAGTTCTCGATTTTTTTTCTGGGTTCAATTGAATTTGGGTCAGAACATTGATATTGTTGATAGACTTGTTTTTTCTTACATACACACAACTCTAGGTTTATTGAATGTATTATTTCCAAGTAGTAGGCCGTGGATAAAAAAGAACATAACAAGAAATATCATATTATTTGTCACTTCGTTTATTATTGTGTCACAAGAACTTGTCATTAAATACTTTTCTGAGTAATTTCAATTTAACCTATTCGATATGGTGAGATACACAAATGAAGAGAAGAGAGATATGTACGAAGTGTACATAAAACTAGATAGAAATTCGTTCAAAGCACAACAAAGGTATGGTGAATTATATCCTGAAAGAACAACACCAAATATTAAAATGTTTCGACGTTTATCTACAACGTTACTTGCACATAATTCATTCATCAAACCTAGAGATCCTTATGTACGACGAAACGAGCCTATCAATGACATCAATGTTCTGGCCCAAATTCGAATGAATCCAGGAATAGGATCGAGAACTATGGCCAGTGAATGCAATTTATCAAAAAGTGCTATTTATAAAATACTCAAGAGACACGGATACCATGACTATGAATACCAAGCCGCGCAAAAACTATATCGCAATGATCCTGAGAGAAGGTTGCAATTCTGTAATTGGTTTCAACGGAAGGTGCGGAATAACAACAATTTTGCGCACAGTATCATTTGGGGAGACGAAACGACATTAGCAAATTCTGGCATGTTCAATCGAAGGAACAAACATTTTTATGCCACAGAAAATCCCCACTTTATTCATGAAGTTAGACATCAATATCGTTTTTCTTTGAACTTATGGTGCGGTTTGTTGAATAATAAATTACTGGGACCCTATTTTATTGACGGCAACCCAACCGGAGCAAAATATGTAGAAATCATAGAAGAAATGTTGGATGATCTTCCTATACGGTATCGGCGTAATAGTCCATGGTTCCAACAAGACGGATGTGGTCCACACAACTCAAGAATAGTCACAGACTATCTAAATCGTACTTTTCTCTATTCATGGGTTGGAACAAGAGGTCCAGTAGCATGGCCTGCCAGATCTCCGGATTTGAATCCGCTGGATTTTTATTTGTCGGGATATCTCAAAAATAAATTTTATGATACTACGAACCCGACAATAGAGATTCTTCGCGAGAAGATTGAGAATGTATTGGAAGGAATCCAAGGAGACGAAATGAGGAAATGTATGGGTTCCAGAACCGCAAAGTGCATTTTACAAAATGGTGGACATTTCGAACACTTACTTCATTAATGTTCATCATTTACTTTCGAATAATCATTTGATTTTTCTTTCATCAAATGATAGTTTCGTTTAATTATTATGAATTAGGTTTTTCACCTCTTGAAATTTGTAAATAATTATTACTTGTTTCTTGCTTTGATTCTGTTACGTTCCATTCAGTTCAAGACGAGTGAGTTGATTTTCTTATCGAAATGTATTGCATGTTGTTAATTAAACTAAAGGTACCTAAATGTAATACAGATCCGACCCAAAGAAATTTGGATAAGGGTCAAAATCACCTGAAAATCAACTTTGAATGACATTGTATGATATATTGTTGAATTCAGCGTTAAAAGTTATTTCGAAAAGTGTCATAAAATATGCAGGTCCGTATTGAAAAAAATGAGGTTGAGGGTGGCCCAGAGCGTACGAAACGTTGGATACAAAATCTGATTATGTCAAAATAAGGATAATTTGCTGTCGAATAAAAAACTCGGGTGACATTTTTTTATAATATTCGAAATAAAGTGGGAAAAAAAGAAATATCAAAATGTCAGAATTTATTTTTCTTATGATATCTCAATAACCGGCACAGATTATCTCGATTTGTTTGGACTGCTTGACAATGCTTCTATGAATGCAACTTTTTCTCCATTTGACCGACCTTCTAACTCTTATGGTTTAAAAGTTACCAATACAATCCCATTAAAAAAGTGGCCACTCTGTATATATATATATATATATATATATATATATATATATATATATATATATATATATATATATATATATATATATATATATATATATATATCAATTCGTTTGTTTTCACGGATTATTCATTCGCGTATTATGGCAAGCTATCAATAGGTTTATTGGTCACCAACAATATTGAGACGAGTATCAGACTTGGGAAACTTGTAGGTACCGTAACAACCACATGACGTCAAAACAGATAATCGAGACTATAGGTATTGTCATTAAATATACTCTATTCTTTTCCTTCTCAATAGATTGGAAAAAGTTATTCGAATATGAAAAAAAAGGTGAGAGGTGAATTTAAATTACCCACGGAATTTGGACTTCTGGTTCTCTAGTGCGAAAATAAAAGTGAAGGAGATTTCCGGAAAAAGGTTCTTTTCTCGTTGGGAAAGTGATGGCAAGGCCAACCATTTAGTTTTTTCTTCTGGGGCCTATAACAAGTCTATAAGTTATTAGTAATTCGCTTATACCTACAAGTACCCATATTTCCTGTAACACAATATCATTCCATGCACTTGTAGTTACTAGTGAAATAATCTACACATGTACATGTTATTGCTACTAGATAATTACATGTGCTTTTGTTGGCAACGCGCGTTGCAGCAAGTGTAACGTGTCTGAACGTGTTTGTGAAGCAAAATAACTTGGCAGACAAGTAAAATCCAATAGAACGATGAATTTTCCACAGAATGTCAGAGACAATAAAGAAATTCTGTTCGGTGCTTTTGCCGACAGGTTGACAAAAGCTGACAAAGTTGATAAATGGAAAGAATTGTCAAATTTAGCAAATAGCGTGTGTTTAATCCCTGCAGACAAAGAATGGACTCATGCCAGAGACACACAATGGCAAAATATGGAGAAAACTACAATGGTAAGTAAGAACGTATTATTAGTAATTGTACTACTCGTATGATTCATAGGTGGACTTATACAGGGTGTTTCAATATTGATGGTCCATTGAGCAAATGCGAACGGTTGAAGCCAAAATATTCAATTGCAATATTCACGAAGATATAGGGCGCTCAACTTGAAATATTCCATTTTTCCTGAATAACTTTCACAGTTTTTCACATATAATTAGTAGAAAATGATGTTACCACGTGCTTTGCCATCCCAAAACACCGTGTACCGATTTTTATAACGATATGTCAACAACTGTGGAATTGATTCAGGAACAACAAAAATATTTTCAGTTGATCGCCCTGTATCTCTCAGTAAATATTGTCTTATGACAGGTATTTGTTGAGCTGTATCGTAATATTTTACCAAAAAAATATTGTTTTGAATTTGAAGGGGAAAGTAGATAATGCCAGAAAAGCGGGTAAAGGTGGTCATGGGAATATGACCGATGTCGATAATATGGTGTTGGATATAAAGGAAAAGAGTCTCCAATAATTGTTGGTCTTGGGGTGCCAGAATCGTTGGAAAATGCAGCACCGCTACCTCAAGACAGCACATCAACAGAAAAGCCAATATTATTAACGCAGGACCCTGGCGTGCCCTCAACTAGCCGCATAGGTGGGTTTCTAGAACATTATTTTTCTACGATCGTGCAAAACAGGGCACGATTTATAGCGCAGAAAGTGCCACGTTTTTTCACTAGTTCGTCAAAGTAGTTTTTCGTTTAAAAAACACTGTGACGCAGTAGTAATACAACTCGATTCAAATATATTAATGATAATGGAAGCGATCGAATAAAAAATGCTGTATGCAACACATGCAAGGAGTCCTTTTTTTGCACTTACGAGTTGTCAATTCGACCTTCGTTCTCGTTCGACAATTTTCACTTTGCGTGCAAAAAAGTTGTACTGTTAGCACTTGTTACATACAGACGTATTATGCTAATCGTTGTCAAACAATTTTGCAGGGAAACGACAGCGTAGCATAACGCGTAAGGGAGAAGAAAATTCTGATGACAAGAAAAAGAAAAGCTTGATTTGCAAATCGGAACACCTCAAACTACAAAATTACAAGACCAAATTAGAAATTTTGCCGTTGGAAACTGCACTACACTTTCCAAGATCTGAATTTTCCCAATGTTATGATGTTGAAAACATTTCTTGTGGGCAGGAGCAGTGTACCACAGACAGTGATTTGTAAATTTTTACACACTTTCTGATAATCTGTTACTGAAGGCATTGGTTGTATAGAAATAAAGTTGTGTTTCCGTTTGAATACTAATTTATTGTAAAGTAATCGAAGAACTGTTGAATTCTAGCTTGAGCTGCAATTGGAGGTGGTTCGTTATTTACGGGGTTGTTTTCGTCACCTTCATCATCATCCTCATTTAATTCCACATGGTCCTCATTGGTTTTTGTAATATTGCACAATGTTGCTCAACATTTAACAATGTGTGCTGCAAAGACTGGATCAACCCGTAGGTGGTTCAAATAAGGAAATTCTTCCCTTCAAGACGCCGAAAGCGTTTTCTATAATGCGCCGAGTCTGTTCATGAGCAGTCTGCGCTGGGTTCTTCGGATCGTCATAGGTTTGTGGAATCAACCATTCACGTAAAGGACACGCGGAATCTCCAAGAATCACAGCATTTGCATGAGGTCTCCAACCATTTTCCATTCTACGGAACAGAGAACTGTTACGAAGTACTCGCGCATCGTGCACACTTCCTGGCCAATTTGCACTTATATATAATAAAACTTTAAGTCAGGCCCACACACAGCCATGCAATTGATTGAATGCTTTCCATGGCGGTCGACGTATGCGTGTTCGTCATTCGTGGGGGCATCGATATTTATGAGGGTTCCATCTACAGCTCCACACACTTCAGGAAATCCTGCCAAATTATGAAAGCGTTCTACCACCTGTGCTGTATTGCTGTATGATATTCAAAATGGCGGCGAGTGATGTTGTGTCGTTGACCGCGGAGTTAAATAAACTGAAAAAATTAGAAATAATTGAGTTGATTACTGGCCACAGACTACCATCGACCGTACAAAGCGAAATATTAACAAATTTTGTGAAAACACTTGGTGAACGGGTAAATTCAAGTGAATATGACCCGGCTGGTCATCCTAACCTCAACCGACATCCAAGTGAAATTGTACCCAGTGAAAAATCAGGAGCAGAAGTTTCTTCGCTACAATCTGAACTCTCTATTCTTCAAAAGCTTCTGCACCATCTCGAAAAAAGAACAGCAGAGCATATTTGTCCTAAAACAAATCATCAACTTTGACGAATTCAAGCAGCAAACGCCATCTACAAGTTCAAGTACAAATCAAACTATGACG
Source organism: Gonioctena quinquepunctata (assembly GCA_018342105.1). Lineage (NCBI taxonomy): Eukaryota > Metazoa > Arthropoda > Insecta > Coleoptera > Chrysomelidae > Gonioctena > Gonioctena quinquepunctata. Next base: position 110,722 of record JAFIRS010001993.1, read on the forward strand.
AACACTACGATTCCAAAAGCAAGTGAGAAAACTTCCTATGCACGAAAACTCATGCTATTAACGAGCGAAGCACAAAAACAACGGTCTACCACCGATACAACAAAAAAATGTCTAGGTACCCAAAGACAAATTATCGACATTGAACAAGTGAACTCAGCTGTTGAGAGGGCAATGACCTCCAAGAAAACAAACAATAATTATCAAAGTAAACTCAATAAACCTATTATTGGAGCGAGTAAAAATAGCCCATTTTTCAAGACTCTTCCAACACTCGGACATGTCCACATTAGCCGAAGTCACCCAGATATGACAGCAGTCGATCTTAGCAATTTTTTGAAAGGAACAGCCCTTCAAATCAGGTCAAATGTGAGGAATGGAATAAAACCTCTGACTACATTTCCTTCAAGGCATCATTTTCCATTGAAGATGCTGATAAAATATATGATCCATCTATATGGCCTGAGGGATCAGCGGTGCAACGTTTCAAATTCAAAAAAAAAATTCCGCAGCACCCGTCCATGAATTCAAAGAATTTGTAAATTACTCGAATGAACCAAGTCTCAAACTTCTAAACATAAATGTACAAAGTCTAAAAAATAAGCTCAATCAACTGGAAGTGACATGCTCCCAGTATCCTCCTGATTTTCTCTGTGTTACCGAACATTGGCTGGATAGCGACAGACTGCCTGAGGTGAACATACAAGGGTATAAACTGGTTTCAACTTTCTGCAGGAAAAAACGTCAACACGGCGGATCAGCAATTTTTGTGAAAAAAGTGCACGTTCCTGACTGTGAAGATAAAATCGTGTTTCAAACATTTTCTAGTGAAATGTGCTTAGAATGTTCAGCGGTAAGTTGGGGAGATGATTCCAGCTTATTATTTTTATCTATTTATAGACCGCCATTATCAATATTACAAGATTTTCTGAATGAACTAGATAATCTCCTAGTGTATGCCCTCAAAAAATTTTATAGAGTCATTCTAAGTGGAGATTTCAATGTCAACGGTCTTAATCCCAACTGTCCGGAAACGAAAGCTTTTTTGGATGTGATAGAATCTTTTCAACTGAATATTCATACTCCTCAGCCCACAAGAACACCTATATGAAGTTAGCGAGACAACTCCGAAAAAGTTGATAACAGATTATTCCATAATTTGCCGCCTTTCTGTCGCTAATTAGTTGCGAAAAAAAATAATTTGTTGCTCTTTTTTTTTAAATATGTGATGTTTCGCTAACTTCATATAAAGTTAGCGAAACAACTTCTGTAATATCTATCTTTTCTCAGTTCTGAAGTATCCAGAATCTGCCGGTTTTTTGTCGCTAATTAGTTGCGGAGAAAAAAAATTGTTGCTCTTTTTTTTTATATGCGATGTTTCGCTAACTTCACATGAAGTTAGCAAAACAACTTTCTTAATTTAAATTTTTTCACAGTTCCGAAGTATCCATAATTTGCTGCCTTCTTGCCGCTAATTAGTTGCGGAAAAAAAAAATTGTCGCTCTTTTTTTAAATAAAAATTTGGAATGTTTGGCTAACTTCATATGAGGTTAGCAAAACAACTTCCGTAATTTCTATCTGTTCTCAGTTCTTCCTCCCAACCAAAAGTGTTTCAATCACTCATTTTTTCTGTTTGTTACCATATTTTCAATCGTTAAAGCTTATAAATGTCTTCAAAAATGAGAATATCAAAATTGCCCAAGGCATCGTCACTACTACTAATAGTCTCTGAAACTTGCCAATTGAAACCTTGGAAAAGGATGGAAAAATCAAATGTCGTTTAACAAATTCCCTGTCAGACTTGTGACAAAGCATATATTGGACAAACACCAAGAACTTTGTCTGGACGCCTAACGTCCCATTAAAGTGATAGCAATACAAAGAAATTAACTTTGGCACTGGCTGAGAATGTCATCTCCAGTGAGCACATTTTGGATTACAACCATTTTGAAGTTCTTGCACAGAGAATAACTCACATAAATGGTTATTTAAAGAAATGTTTTCCATCAAGAAAGATACCAACAGTATAAACAAAAATACAGACCTGGATAATTTGAGCAATATTTACAATAACATTTTGAAACTGAAACTTTTTCCCCAAAATTCCCACAATATGAACAAAACTCAACATAATCAAATTTCAAATTTCCCACTAATTATCAGGTTGGTCATAAATATCCATACAATAGGGTATTCGTGAAAATGACGAATACTTTTCGAACTCAATGGGAATTTTTGCGTGGTTGCGATATTCAGTTTCTGAATCTTTGTAACTTCCATTTCAACAGACAAGAAAAACTCATCATAACATGGTGAAATTATTCAAATTAAATAAATGAAAACGCATATCAGAGGCCCCAATTTTCGACACCTGAAAAATATGAATAACCAATCGCCGACATATATGAGGACCAATTGTCGACACTGTGAGAAATCAAAAACGGGCATCAATGCTATGTTTATATTTATATCTATCGTGACTGAAAAGTATGAAAAAGTTATGCTCATATCTATAATGGGTAAAACTTGACAAAACATAAATTATTGAATAAATTAAAAAAAAATTGCTAAATAATCAATTTTTAGGAACCACTTTTCCCATTTCGAATACTTCATATACCCCACACAATAATTCTCCCTGTTTCAGTATGGTTTTTTTTCATTTGATACCCCTATTGAGGGGATTGAAAAACAAAGAAATCTGCCATTTTGTGGTGGCGACCATCTTCGATTTGAAATTTTGAAATCTTTGTACTGGTTCAGTCCTTTCATTTGATACCCATATTGAGGGAGTTGAACAAAATATGTCATCCGCCATTTTGTGGCGACGGCCATCTTGGATTCACAATGATACTGAATATACATAATTGTATTGTCATCAGAACTGAAGGTGTGTACCAAATTTCAGATTAATAGCTCAACAGGAAAGGAATACAATTTCAATTACTAGATTCAACCCACACAAACAAAACTGTAAGCTGAATAAGACCGTTTGAAATAATAAAAAAGACGGAAGTTGTCCCGCTAACTTCATATAAGGTTATCAAAACATTGCAAATTTTTGAAAGAAAGGATAGACGAATATTTTCTTTCCACAACTAATTATCGAAAAAAGCAGCAATTTGTGCTTAAAATGTGAGAAAAGATAAAAATAACGGGAGTTGATGAAACATCGTATAATTTTTAAGAAAATAGTTTTTTCTCTCCGCAACTAATTAGCGACAAAAAACCGGCAGATTCTGGATACTTCAGAACTGAGAAAAGATAGATATTACAGAAGTTGTTTCGCTAACTTCATATGAAGTTAGCGAAACATCGCATATTTATTTTTTTTTTTTTTTTAGGGAAAGAAGGTAGGAGTTGGTGTTCTTCTTAAATTTCTGGAGGTTGTATGCCTCGGGGAACACCTCCCTAGGCAATGAGTTCCAAAGCCTCGCAGTTCGTTGGATGAATGAGTCTTTGGAAAGTGATGTTCTGCAGGTCTCCAAAGTGACCACGAAGGGGTGTGAAGACTGAACTTGACGGGTTAATCTCGAAGAGACTGCCAAAGGAGGAACGATTGTTGATATTTCAGAAGAGCATCGCCCATGAAAATATCTATAAAATAGAGACAAATCGCCAACTTTTCTACGGTGCTCCAGACAAGTGAGCGAGTTTGTAAGCGAGGCATCACTGACGAGACGAATTGCCCTTTTTTGGACAGAATCCAATAGCTTCAGGATATGTTTAGGTGCCGCACTCCAAATATGGGAACAGTATTCCAGGACAGGTCGGATCTGTGCCTTATAGATCATAAGCAGCTGACTGGAGGTGAAATAGCTCTTGGCACGAAACAAAAAACCAAGTTTTTGGGATGCACTTTTGGCAATGGACCTCACGTGATTTTCCCAGGAAAGGTTATTGCTGATAGTAATACCAAGCATCGATATGGATGACTTCAGTGGTATGGTTACTCCTGACAAAGTTATGTTAGGCACAGTGAGATCGGCTTTTCTAGAGAAAAGACATGCTTGTGTTTTGTTTGCATTGAATTCTACCAAGTTATTGGATCCCCATTCGAGAAATTGTTGCTAAGTCCATATTTATATTGTTAACATTTCTTCCTCGTTCATTCCTGGTTTCACGGGCTGATATAGGGGCCCTGGAAGAGAAAGCGGTATGGAGGGTACTATCATCGGCAAAGCTGTGTACGGGACATGAAGTTGCTTTCAACAGGTCGTTGATGTGAAGTAAAAATAGTGTTGGTGCTAGAATGGATCCTTGCGGAACACCAGCATTTATGAGTAGAGTGTCAGATGAAACTCCATCGACCACTACATGGAGAGACCTGTTTGAGAGAAAACTAGCAAGCAGAGAACACAGCTGAGGGGGCAAGCCATAAGATGGAAGCTTGGCGAGGAGTCCCTGGTGCCAAACTCGATCGAACGCCTTGGAGATATCTAATGCCACAGCTTAAGTTTCTCCATACTTTTCAATAGATAGCTGCCATATATGTGAGACGTATGCGAGCAGGTCACCAGTTGATCTCTGATGGCGGAAGCCATATTGCCTATCATTGATAATTCCTGAGTCTTCCAGATATTTCATGAGCTCGATGTTGATGGCTTTTTCCATGACCTTTGAAATGATAGATAGCAGTGCGATAGGTCTGTAGTTGCTAGGTAGGGTCTTTTTGCCTTTTTTAGGGACTGGCTGTACTCTTGCAATTTTCCAATTGGACGGAAATACTCCCAAATTGTAAGAGTGGTTGAACAACTTGCAAAGAACAGGTGTTAGTTCGAGGGCACATTTCTTGAGAACAATCGGCGGGATTCCGTCAGATCCACAGGCTTTGTTGGTGTTGAGACCCAGCAAAATCTTTCTGATAGTACGTTGGCGAAAGGTGATCTCGGGCATGTGACTGTCAATAGGTGTAATTTTCGGGGGTTGTTTTCACGAAGAATCCAGAGTGGAATTTCCAGCAAATAGGTGCGCAAAGATATTGGCTTTTTCCTGGGCAGTCGTTGCTAGTGTTCCATCTTCTTTGGTTAGGGGAGGAAAAGAGCTGGAAGTGAAGTTTCTTCCCACAGCTTTGGCGAAAAACCAAAATGAACGGGATCCGTTGGGACATTCAACAAGTTTTGATCTTATTTTGGCATTAGGAGCATCTTTTGAACATTCTATTGTCTCTTTGCTTATGCCTCTAGCCTCAACATATGCTGCTCTGGTCTCAGGTCCTGGATTTTTTTGCCATCGATGGTATGCTGCCTGTTTGGAAGCCACAGCTCTAGAGCAGTTTCTGTTAAACCAGGTCTTATCGGATGATGTTCTTCTTTCGGTATACGGTATGTAAGTTTGCATCCCCAACATGATGATTTCAGAAATTGTCTCAGCACATCGTGTTGGATCTACTGAAGAGAAACAAACTCTCTTCCATGGAAACGCTGAGAAAAACATACGAAGACCTTCCCAGTCGGCCGAATTGTAATGCCACATGAGACGGGGTGGTATTGTGCTGCTCGATGGTAAATGGAAAGAGCGACAATTTTTTTTTCTCCGCAACTAATTAGCGACAAAAAGGCGGCAAATTATGGAATAATCTGTTATCAACTTTTTCGGAGTTGTCTCGCTAACTTCATATAGGGCACAAGAACGGTTACTCATCTTGATGGGAGAAGAAACTCATCTCAAATTGACTATATAATATCCAATCTGGAAGAAATTCTTTATGTTGAAACTTTGGACCTGAGTTTTTCAGACCACCTCGCACAAATCATTGAATTCCCCTTCAACCCCTCCGAAAAAAAACAGACACATTATGTGTGTGTGCAGAAAAGACTCTCACACCCAGGAGCGGTATCTGAATTCAAATATCTTTTCACCAAAGAAAAACTTACATTAAATTTGACAGGGGATATCAATGGAGTGCTAAATCATTTCTGGCAACATTTTTTATGGTGTTTTGAGATTTCACTTCCAAAACGGAAAATTAAAATATCTAGCAACAGGGCTGAGGATATACACATAAAATATTCTAAAGAATTTCTTGAGTTGAGTAATAAAGTTAGAGAATTAAACAGGCTTCGTAAACTCTCAAATGATGATAGGATATACTCGAAATACAAAACCATGAAATATACTCTGAACAACCAAATTCAAACGGAGAGAACTAATCACTACTCTGCCCTGATTGAAAACTCTAATAATAAACCTAAAATGTTATGGGAGATAGTGAATACCAAATTAAACAAAACAAAAAAAGTATACAGACATAATATGCATTTCAAACTGGATAATGGAACTATAGATGATACAAAAAAAATAGCTGACATCTTCGTTAAATTTTTTTCAACATCTGCCGTTGACCTGGTAAAAAGTAATATATCCGATTCAACTCCTCCCTGTTGTACGACTATGGAACCCTCTGTTAATACAATGTATTACATAAATTTTAAAATATACAAAAAATCTGTAGGCTTGGACGAAGTTCCCATATCACTCCTGAAGGAATGTGTGCACGAACTAGCGCCGTACCTAACTCATATAATAAACAACTCAGTTGAAGTAGAAAAATTTCCAGACTTAATAAAAATATCCAAATGTATACCGATTTAAAAAAAAGGCGATCCACCACTGGTAGAAAATTATAGATCTATCTGTTTCCAAAATTATGGAAAGAACAATGTACATAAGGCTGATCAATTTTTTTGATAAATATAAATTATTATCACCGCATCAACATGGGTTTCGAGCGGGACTGTCAACCGAAACTGCATCAACTGATTAAATACAAAATATTCACGAAATTCTAGATAGAGACTCCCTTCCAGTTGCAATATTTTTCGATTTGTCAAGGGCTTTCGACACCATAGATCCATTTTTCTTGAAGACGTAACTCCATGCAATGGGAGTGAGAGGCTCCATCAATGACTGGGTAATATCTTTCACACTAAATCTTCGTATCGTTGTTGATATTAACAACACATACTCAAGCGAACAAACCATTGAACTAGGAACGCCTCAGGGCAGTGTTCTGGGACCGCTGCTGTTCTTGGTATATATAAACGACTTTCCGGAATATTTTGAGGAGAGCAGGCCATTCATATATGCTGATGACACGGCGGTGATAGTCTCAGGAAACTCATATGAGGAGGTTACCCACAGAGTTGAAATAGCAATCAGCCAGTTTTCGTTATGGTGCAAAATTAACCACCTTGTTGTTAACCTGAAAAAAACCAGTTATATGGAATTCACAGGCAAATACAAATCACCTACCATTGATCAAAGTATACCATTTGGCAACACAAATATACAGGCTGTCAACTCTTTCAACTTCCTGGGAACTCTAGTTGATTCGAAATTATCTTGGAATGACCAAATAAATCACCTTTGTAACAAGCTCCATAAAACGTATTTTGCTATATTCTCTCTCAAAAAATATGTCAATGTTCGAAGTCTGATGAACGTCTACTATGCACTAGCATTCTCAACAATAAGTTATAATATAATTTCCTGGGGCCAAGCCACAGATATAACTAGAGTCTTCACCCTACAAAAGCGCATTATTCGTCTAAGTATCAAGACTCCTGTAGAAACCACTTCAAGAAACATCGAATATTGACAGTGGTCAGTATCTACATATTGAAAATATTGTGTCACATCCACAAAAGCAAACACCATCTGAAAAAGTGCTCTGAAATTCACAAATACAATACTAGAAATCAAAATAATATTTACATGGAGAAGTTTCATCATATGGAGTACAAAAAATCTCCGAAATTTAGCGGGAGTCGTCTCTACAACTTACTGAATCACTAACAAATCAATCTCTGAAAAAATTCAAGACTGATCTTAAAAAAATTCTATCCTCAACTAGTTTCTACGATGTTTCCGAATTTCAAATAAACTTAATATCCATAAAATGATTACCATTCAACTGTTCACTTTCAATTTCAACGGTATCATGGCTATAGTATTTGTAACTAACTGTACATTATATTGCACCTGTCTCTAACCAGTCATAAATTTCAGTAATGAGTTTCTAAAAAAAAAAAAAAACTTTATATATTTATGTATTATCAAATTATGAATTGTATGTTTTTTTATGTATGTTGTATGTTTTTTGTTTTTCAAATTCAGATGACGAACTTACATGTAACATGGCAGGAAGGTAATAAATAATCTATCTATCTATCTATCTGTTGGGCCATCGAATTATTGCATCAAATTTAATTTCGTTGACGGCCGCAACTAGTTCATGAACACATCTGCAGACGGTCATTTTTGATACTCCATGCATGTCACATACCCCATGGTATTGCCCTCCGTTTACAAACCAGTGCACAGCAATAAGCAGTTTTTGTAATGGTGACAAGCCATACCATCGAATCGTTTGATTAGCGATTGCTGGGCCTATATATTGAAGAACAGTTTCACAATGTTCTCGATGGAGTCTGAACCTTTCCACAAATTCCCCGTCTGTCAGTATGACAAAGTTAATTCTCTACCTGAACCGATACACTGCATGAGCATTTTCGTTGTCACTTTCAGAATCACTTGACCACATATCGACAGTAAAATGATACGTTCACGGTGAAAGACTTCCAACACTGAATCCACTCAGCGTTCAAGATATGTAGAAAATTTGTTACAATGGTAGACAATTGCGTAACACAACTGAACAAGTGTGGTTGTGGTGTTATGGAAACAAACTACAACTGTACAGGAAGTTCCGTAATTACCAGTGCTCCGCTAGTAGCTACAAATTACTTTATGTTACAGAATACCTACACTTGAATGATTTATTTGTACACTTGTTGGACTTGTAGTGTTTGTGTTATAGGCCCCTGGTATTAATTTTGAGAAAATACAAGTGTAGATTCACACATACACATTATAGTAGTTTTGATGGTAACTATATGAATGCGATTACACTTCTCACGAGGTTGGAAATGAATATGGTGCTGCGCGAGATTTACACGAGTTATTAATGGAGACTGACACAAGCCAACTTTGATAATTAATGGATTCGAAGTGTACATTTCACTATATATTTGAAACACCCTTCTTTGAATGAAGGGTTCTTGGTCCCTGGTTCTTGGTTCCTGGTGAAGGTCAAATGATAATGGTACCTTCAGGCAAATTAATTCATAGTTCAGGATTATCAGGAGGTCACATAAAGACAACTCAGAAAGCTGATGTGTCATATCAAAGGGCTGATTTGCAGTGTTCCTGTGGACATCCAGACTAGTAGCACTGTCGGTATATCACTACCCCAGGATTGTTAAGGTCAGAATGTTCCGGAAATTTTTTTTGTAACTCGTTTTGAGTTGGAGTGCTGGTACTCACTACATTGTTGGCACAAATTGCGTTATCAATTTTTAATTCCATTGTCTATTTACATTGAGTATGGATTTATTCACTAAAAATTTGATTCAACTTCATTGTGTAGATTTTATTCGAAGGAATAAACATAATTGATAATGCAACAGTGTGTAATTTCAAAGTTGAGAAATACCCATATTCTTGTTGTCATATGTTCTCTACGGAAGAAAAGAGACCTATATTACATAACTGTACTCATTGATAAACCTTCTCAAAAATGTGAAATTGTATATATAATTATAATACCGATAACCTTATTTTAAATTCGAGAAAACGCCTGTATCAATACTATACTTCGAAACGTAACCCAATGATTGTACAGTAGAGAAAATATCGAAAACTCTTTTTTTACTTGAATATCTTTATGTGATTTTTATAATGTGGGAAACCACATTATTGTGATAATTGGAAATACATTGGATATTATAAGCAACAGGAGTTGGATTTCTCCACAGAGTATTTTTTTAATTGTCCATAATTTATGTATACGTTTCAATCTACAAGTTCTCAGTTGTGGTAGATTATTTTTCTAGTTTTATGTTTAACTGAGTGGCGTCCAAAAATAAGAAGAAGGATCACAAAATAATAATATTTAACATCACACTATATGAATCTATTAGGGCCAGTTTCCACACGACTCTCTTGTTCTGAATAAATTACCCGAGGGAAAATAAAGTAACATCTTGTCGCTATATAAATAATGGCCACGAGACCCGCTACACCATTCGCCGCTCGACCCGTTCACCACAAACTACGTGAAGGTGAGGTTAGACTCCAAGGAGCAAGTGTCCACGTAGAATACGAAACAAAATTCCAGAATATTCTTGTCATCGTCGGGGCTATTCAAGAAGTAACCCCACAGAAATGTTCATTTCTGTATCAATCCCCCTCGAAAACTTGGATATATTTCCCATTATAACAGCCGAAAAATTATTTACTTCAATATACATTCATTTTCGGAAAATAAATAATTATTCGAATACGGCAGTTTTCTCGCTGAACCATGCTTCATATCTCTGTTTTATGAAATATTCATTCCATGTGAATCGAAGAGCAATGTATGGAGAAAACAATTGGCTCAAATGAAATCAATATTTCATTTAGAATCGCGTTCCAGTGGGAAAAAATTTATTAACGACGCTTCTGGTGGAGCGGCCACGAGAGGATGAAGAATTCAGAGCATAATGAAAGCTCTAGCCTTCAGCTTTATGAAACCTACATCATAAATAATAAGTGAGTCCTGTATATATGATGAAAACTCTTGCAAAAACGGCTAGTTCAAAGTTTCGAGAAAAAAAAACTCAACGGAATATTTTATTGATAATCTCCAGGCGGATTTCGAATCCATATCCAAACATCCTGATCGTTCCTAACTCATTCCATACGGAGGAGATTGCGAAGGGAAGGACAATATGGCAAAAAGAAAACATATATTATTCTGGATTTCCCATCACATGAACAGATATGAAAAAGATGCTCTCTCCATTTGGATATCTCTAGAATTCTCGACTTCATATTCGTATTGTCGGTCTCTCATCTAGGAAATTCTCGAGAAAGGTAATATTATACTTTTTTTTTAAACGAGGATGTTTCCATATATAATTTGAAATTTTCAATGAACTTATTTCTTTCTGTTCATGGAAGTATCTTTAGTATTCGGAATGCATTTTGGATACCATAACATTTCAGTTTTTTCTGAGATTCTGAGATAAGGTGTTGGAGAGTTTATCCTCCAAAAATTCTGGTTAACAATTTTATCAATTGATAATGAGATTCATGATAATACAGTTGATATTCAAATTTTCACCGATCCTGAAATCTATTTTCTTTGAGGTACATGAAAGACTGCGTACACCAAATCATTTTTACCTGATTTGATGATTTTTTCTCAGGCAGAATGTACAATACAACTAGTTACTAAGTAAATCAAATTGGTGTACGTAACTCATCGAGGCAAATTGATTCCTTTGGATAGTAGATCCAGTGCGTACCCAGACAATACATTATGAATTTTTAGTTTCTCAAATACTACTACTATTTTCAGAAATATGTGTCATATTAGCTGAGGTTCGGTCATTCTACCACGAGAACAACTAGTATTTAATAATTGTAACTTCCAACGCAATACTTGAAAACTGAATTGAAAAACACATGATTTTTTATGCGGGTTTCAACCATGGATTCGCGCTATTCGAATAGATATTTCAATTGGGTGTTTTTTTTCTCTTCTGCAGGTATTACTGTTAAGTGTGTTCTTTCCACTATTTTGATTTCATTTCTACTAGTATTATTATTACTAACTCTGAGCTCCCCAAGTGCATTGTATGATCCTTTTCTATTTTTGAAAATGTAGTCGATGAATACTACGTATGCTAGCTACTCTATTACACTTCCGTCCTTCCCGAATCTCCACTGTTATTCTCCAATACATTCTTTTATACAGTGCGGTCCATAGGTATGGAATAAATTTATTTTTAGCGTTATGTATTTGTTTGAAAAAAACCCGAAACAGGCCGATTTCATCTAATAATTCCAACACCTTTCTAGGGATTCACTTAGACTGTAAACTCAAAAAATTTGAAGATCATGTTCGTTTCCTTAGTAGAAAGCTGTCCAAAGGGTGCTATGCTCTACGTGTTATCCTCAGATCAATAAGTAAACATAGATAGGCCCGATGCTAAATTCACCTTGCAATGTTTTGATGCGAACATTATTTCGGCGGGAGGTGTAATGTTTTGTGTATATGCGAGACAAACCAAAACAAAACATCTCTTGCGCAGTGCCGTGCCGTTTTAAGGGGTTCAAAACAGTATTTTTAATCCACTTCAATTGTGGTTCACTTGTGTACTTGAGTATGTTTGTTTGTTATCAATGTAAAAAAAAACTTTCACATGTCCGATTTACTTGAAATTTGTCATGCAAGCAAAAAGGTTTCCATGGAACTACAATTTGGTATTTCTATATGATGAAAATTCGAAATTAAAACAAATTTTTGGCCTTAAAAAGGTTAAACCAAATTTACAAAATTCAAAATGACGGCTGCAATTTTATTATTGTCTGATTTAGACTAAAAATCGTCATCTGAGTATTTTATGAGTCGCGGATTAAAAACTTATCATGGAAATTAAAAATGGCGGCTGATTTCTTTCATTACAAGCTTTTATTTAACTACACATTTGTATGTATGTTTAGTTCAAATCTTGTAAGTGAATTTCAATCCACTTCTAGTTGTCCGATTAACGTGAAATCTGGAAGGTGTTCATAATTCCGGTAACAATGCATTACTGAATGTTTGCTAGAGAAAAATCAATAGGGCGGACGAGTTTTGTGATTATGGTTCGATTCTATGCAAAATTTGTATGTGGGGGTTTTCGGGGACAGGGATCACGAATTTATTGTGAAAATTCATAAATTCAAGATGGCGGCTCTAATATGGCGACGAGTTTTGTGGTTATAGCCCGATTTCAATAAACATTGGTATATGTGAATTTTTGATGTCGGAGATCATGATTTTTTGCGTCAAAATTCCATGAATTCAAGATGGCGGCTCCAAAATGGCGACGAATTTGATAATTATAGCCCGATTCCATTCAAAATTAGTGTCTGGGGTTTTTGGGGTCGGACATCATGATGTTTATGTCAAAATTCCTGAATTCACGATGACGGCTCCAAGATGGCGACGTGTTTTGTTATTATGGCCCGATTTCATTCAAAATTGGTATGTTGGTTTTTTTGAGGTCGGAGATTAACAATTTTTGTCAGAATTCAATAAGATGACAGATTACATGAATGACTAGAAATAATTTAATAAAAAGGATTAAAAAGAAATTTTTAGGACAAGCTTTCATACCCATGCACTGAAAAGGAAAAAATAATGTCTTTGTCTGACCTAGATTATTCTGTTAGTAGCAGATTCAAAAGCTTGCCGCGAATATTAAATAGGTATTCTTGCGCGGTAGGATTTTGAATCCGCTACTCAGAGAATAACCTAGATCAAACAATTGAAGAAATTATTTTATCCTTTTTAGTGCATTTATATAAAAGCTTGTCTTAATTTTTTGTATTCTTAATTTCAACTGAAAATAATAACTATATGGGGGTTCACACGGCAAGAAAAGTAGAGGACTAGATGGCATGAAAGTAGTAAAATATGACGTCATCTCCTCAGAGTATTAGGTATAGCTTGTACAAGAAGTCTGCGTGAATTCATAGCTATTCATTTTACAAATGTCTTTAGCACTGCAGGCCAAAACCTCTCGAAGTTTGGAGAACAGCTTTATTGCAGATAAATATTTGCATAACACAAAGTAAGCAATATATGTATATTGTTGAATATTTTATTATAAAGAAAATTAATCAAGTATAAAATTCAGTTTTTTGGATGTATGTATTGAATAATAAGAGCGATGGACAATAGAAATGTTTACATTTCTGCTACTCTCAATATGCAGAATTGATCTAGGAACAATACTTCATTATTGAAAGCTCAACAGGTTATTACCCTATTATAGTGCGAAAAAATCGCATATGCATGTATGAGTAAAAATATTAATGGTCAGTACAATTTCAGCATTACATAAAAATATAATTTTTAATACATATATAACATCATTAACAAACATTTGGGAATAAATATCATGTCAGTGTTGCACATCATTGTATGCCTAACACTCAACAATTTGTATGCACCAAATAAACAAAAAATATGAAAAAAGATTTTGCTTTTTATGCAGCTACATTTAACCTTCAAGGGGTTAAAAGTTTCAAGATGAAATGTTAGTTTTTAGGTTGGGGTCATAGAAATTGATATTTGAGGTATTTGTGCAAATGAAGAAATACGTGTTTGTGTTTTTGTAAATTCAACCCCTAAAGGGGTGAAATGGGGATTGCAAGTTTGTATAGGGGTTCCGTTAGTTTTTAAGTTGGGGTCATAAAAATAGGTATTTCAGATCGTTTTTTACAAATAAAGAAATAAGAGTTTCAGTGTTTAGAATTTTTTATCACGGTTCAGTTAGTTTTAAACTTAAAGTAATGAAAATTGGTGTTTTGGCTCTCTTGTAACAAATAAATAAATAGTGTTCAACCTTATTTGAAAATTTTGTCTCTAAATGGGTGGAGAGAGGTCATTGAATTTGTAATAGTCGTCACCCAAATGACATAATGGGAAGTGGGCAAAGCCTCAGGCATAAGCTAAATTGAAGAACACAAAGAAAAAACTGGAAATTCTACCAAAGTACCAGCTAAACATATTATTCCAATTTCAATTCTAGGAGCTAAGCTCGGGGAGTTTATGCATGAGATGCCCTGATTAAATTAGGAAAGTTCATTGTAAGCTAACCCCTATAGTTTGGGGTTAGCTTACAGTGAGCGAATTTAGTTCTAATCCATCGGATAGATTTTGAATAATTGAATGGCAAAATTTTGAACTTAGCGCTATTTTTTTATTTTTGATCGATGTCAGTTGAATGAATAATTTTGACTGTTCTGAATACAGTTTTTCAAGTGCTTTCAAATGACTTATTGAAAGTCAAGTTCGGTGAGCTATAGTTTCTTCATTTTTTCAATAGTGACACTTCCTTCTGACAGATGACAACCAAAAACTAATGGTCGCATTCGGGGCATAAACTGTATCTTCATACCAAATTTCAGCTGGACTGGTCAAACAGTTCGGTAGTTTTCGTGGAAGATTACGGACAGACAGGCAGACTTCATTCTGGAAATGGTCTCAATCGTCTCGGGAGACCTCAAAATGGATATTTCCGTCGATATCTTGTTTTTTCCGCACAATTACATTACTTGACCACTGGGGAGGCCGGTCAAGTGAAAATTGAGATATCCGTTTCGAGTTTCCCCGAGATGATTGAGACCATTTTCAGAGTGAAGTCTGTCTGTCTGTAATCTTTCATGATAACTGCCGAGCCATTTGGTATGAAGATACAGTTCCTTTACCAAATGCGACCATTAGTTTTTGGCTGTCATCTGTCAAATGGAAGTATCACATTTAAAAATTGATAGAAACTATAGCTCACCAAACTTAACTTGCAATATGTCATTTGAAAGTCCCTGAAAAACCGTTTCCAGAACTGTCAAAATTATTTCTCCCACTCACATCTGTCCAAAATAAAAAAATGGCAAAGTTCAAAACTTTGCCATTTAATTTATTCAATGGATTAGAACTAAATTCGGCAGGGAGAAACACAACAAAAAAAACAAATTAAGTCGGCAGTTGGAGCTTTCCACCCAGTTTGGAGCTACGAATGTTTAATTTTTCTCCAGGTACTGTCCGAGACGGCCGCTCACCAGGACTTTGACTAGGACGACCCGCATTTGGTGCAGGACCGCTCAATTGACTCGTGTCAAATATTTCACTTGGTCAATTGACCGGTAAATTGACTGTTGAATTTACCAATCAAATTGACTTTGTACAGCCCTAAAAATGTTTTATTTCAAATCAAGCTCATTCTCCCGGGGCCCGAGCCGGTTGTCAAGTTCTGGGGTGACCCAGCACAGCTGATTTTTAAATTACATAGTTTGAATTTTAATTGGTTATCATTGAATTTTACCTCATTTTCAACAGATCAGCATCCAAGTTTCTCATAGCATCAACCTTTTCAGGGTAGATGAAGTTGATGATGACGGAGATCTGAAAAAAAGATACATTATTTCAGGTGTCAGTATTTGGCTAGGAAATTATATACCTCTTTTTAGAAGTCTCTATGGTCATAACTTCTGAGAATCTGGTAGTTGATGATGCAGAAGAACTGAAACATAAAATATGTGTCAATACATTTCTTTATATTACATACAATAATTTTTTTTTATTTAATTTTATAATGTGGATAGTTGAAAATTCTTTGTGATATTACCTCATCTCACTGAGTACAAGATTTCGGTTATGCGAATTTTGTGGTGTCCAATCCATTAAAATATCAATTCCTTGAGTCTCATGGTCAATGCTGAAAAAAAATCATAATTGAAATCTATAAATGTGAATATACATAATTACCAGTAAAATATGTAATGAATGAAAAACTTTTTGGTTGATTTCGGGTATGGAAACCATAAACAGCAAATTAACAAACTGTTTTTAAATTTTTGTCACCTATATTATGGATTTTAAAGATAATAGCCCAAATGCCAAGGTGTCTGGGCTATAATAGTCTTCTCAACCATGGTTATATATGATTTTTCCACTACTCGCAATAGTACTATTAAAAAAACAAAAATATGATTAATGTTTATTCAGTTCGTTCGTAATATCATGAAGCCATACCCAGACGTAGGCATATCTATGAAGTAGAAACAAAAGAATGATAGAATGAACTGCCATTTCAATTTTTAAACTTTCATTTCTTCAAATATTCAGTAAAATTGGCTGAAATGGATATTGAAGGTGATTATGTCTCTCAAGGACTGAGGGATGTGGCACAAATTGCAAATTCATTACAAGAAGAATAGGCCACTAACAGTATTCAGTTGTACAGTTTTGTTTTCAATGTTAATCTTTGTGATGAAATAATTAATAACCTTTAAAAAACATTTTCTATTGGATTAAAAAAAAAATTTTAAATATATTTTGCTGATAACAACATATATAGCAGTAGGTTATTACATTCCTATTTCATGTTAAACCAATGAGGTGGGCAAAATATTCAGTTAGTGGTTAGTTCATCTTATTCACAAAATCCTTAAAATCCTGGTTGATGGTCCAAAATCACCCAACCCTGGAATAATAATTGCAAAAAACCCTTATAGGAACAAATTCCAAATATAATTAGTTCAATTCTCCTGATTTCTTTGTTATCTCTTGAACTTCAATCATAAATATTTTGCCGAACTCAACATTGGGCTGTAAATAATTGGATACAACTGTACTTATGACTCCCTACAAACACATACCTTTTAACTGCTTGTACATCAGGAATGGCATCAGGTCTCAAACATGTTCTCCATTGCGGCTTTTTAATAATCTGAGCTTTGGAAAAATTAGCAGAACAGATAAAAGAATATTTTTTTAGGCTCAGTGGGTCTAATTCAAGAGCATCACACCATACTTGTAGTTTTTCCTTATCAGTGGGGAATCTGTGAATAAATTATCAGTATTTTAAGTACTCTACCCCAAGGAAAACAATATATTGGTAAAAACTCCATGACAAAATTAAATTCTACTTGGAAAATTCGTTCGTATTCGACGCCTCTGGTAGCTTACCTGTGAAATGTTTGTTGACTATCATTTGTTTTGTAAACAAAGCAGTATTTCGACATTTTGCACCACTGAACCACTTCACAAGCATAGAGAGTATTTTAAATGTCAGTAAAACCAAGGCAATATTGTTTAATCAAAATGAAAAAGCAGTATATCACATAAACACACTGAAAATATCTGATTATTATTTCACGTCAAATACGTCAAAGCAAATGGCCGATGGCGAAGAAAACAGGGTTGCCAAGAATCATTCAATTTATCGAGGCGTCCTACAAATTCCGGGGTGTCTTATGATTTAACTGTTGAAAATTGTATTCCTTCTACCTAGAAAAAATATTTTTAAACCTTGTTCAGAGTTGATTGACCTTACCGCATTATATAAAATTCAGGTGAATAAATCTAATAATATATAATGTGAATGACTACATATAAACTCATGTACATTCTATAAATTATGTCCATCTGACAACAAGGATTCGGTATTTGTAAACAGTAGATGGTAAATAAACACAAACTTATGTGTGCATCAACGCATAGGTTGTTTACGTGGCATCAGGCCTATCTATGGTTATTTATTGATCTGAGGTGTTATCTCAAGACAATTGGGTGAGACAACTGCAAAAGTAGTTTACCATGCCTTATTTGAATCGCAAGTCAGGTATGGTATCCCTTTTTGGGGTACCTGAAACAAACAGTGCTTCAACATCATTTTCACTCTCCAGAAACGCGCAGTACGCTATATCTGCGGGGTTGGACCTCGGGTATCTTGTAAAGAACTTTTCAGAAAGCAAAAACTCCTCACCATTCCATCTCTTTTCAATCTCGAATCGGTATGTTTAGTACATAAAAATAAATCAACATATGATACCATTTTTGGTTCCACCCGCCAAAATAACAACCTAAGGCTACCCATCCCAGCTTCCAATTTGGTAAAAAACTCCATTATTTATAATGCTGCGAAACCATACCATCGTCCAGCCAGCATCAAAACCATTGAATCCCTCCATTTATTCAGGAAATCGGTGAAACTCATTCTCATGGATGAAGTATTTTACGAAGTTCAAGATTTCCTCAATAAAAACATAAGTGGTCCTATTAGTTAACATTTTAATATTTTTTAACATATATTATACAACCATACATAAATTTGTATGTGATATTTTGATTGACTAGTTATTTTTAACCAAATAATGTAATTATTTTAAAATAAATAATGTGCTCAGTTATTTTTAATCTTGACAATGTGATTTTCAATTATATTTATTTTGCACTTTATATTTATCCTGTTTATCTGTTATCTTTATGGTAACACAGATATTATTTTTGATTGTTTGTGTGTTTTTGAAAATATTTTTTAATTCTCCTCAACTATATTGTTAATTTTATGTCCTATGTTGAATATTTTAATGTATGTTATTTTCTTGTATTAGAATCTAACAAGTAATTGTAAAATATCTATATTTTTAGTGCAAGCTTTGTCAATAAGATTCATGTCTTAGACAATAAAACATATATTCGATGTATTGATTTGGTTTCTATTGTCAATTTGACAATTTACAGTATACAAATATCATTCCTTCTTGCACCCCCTCTGAATTATGAGCACCCCCTCTGAATTATGAGCACCCCCTTAAAAAAATTAAATGATAAGGGGGATCGTGTGACACCTTGTTCGAACAAGATTTTCATTTGCTGTTCAGCAATATCGAATTTTTTTAATTTGGTGCAATCATAACTGAGAAAATTTATTTTTAAAATGTAATATTTTGATCATTTACGTAGAATGAAGGGAATGAAGTCACATAATGTTTAGGAAGTATTTTTCAATTTATTTAAAAAAAAGATTGACCACCATTTACTTCTTGACAATGAGCAAGTTGATCTTGGAATTCACGTACAACATTTCGTAGGACCTCAGGGGTTATGTTGTTTATTTCTTCGGTTACCCTGACTTTCAAATCTGCAATATTGTCTGGTCTTTCGAAATATACATTTGATTTTGAATGACTCCATAAGCAGTAATCGAGAGGAGTCAAATCGGGAGATCTAGGCGGCCATTCAATCGTGCCACGTCTTCCAATCCACCTATTGCGAAAAACTTCGTTCAAATAATCTCTGACAATACATTTTTAATGCGGTGGAGTTCCGTCTTCTAGGTACCAAATGGATCTATCTATTGCATTTGGATCATTAACATCAGGAAACAGTATTTTCAATGTAGGCCAGAAAAAGTTCATGAAAAAATATAGATAAACCTCACCATCAACTGTGCCTTCATAAAAATAAGGGCCAATAATTTTGTTGTTAATGATACCAGCCCAAACGTAAACTTTTTAAGGATATTGTGTGTGAGCCTCACACATCCAATGAGGATTTTCTCTGCTCCAATATCTACAGTTTTGTCTATTCCATTTAAATGAAAAGTAGCTTCATCAGAAAAACAATTTTGTTTATGACCTACAAATCTGCTCCCATTATGTCCATCATCAGTTTACAGAATTGTTGCCTTCCATCAGGATCATCCTCATTTAACTCCAGAACCAACTGAACTTTATAAGGATGGTATTTTTTTTATGTAGAGCTCTTAATATCGATGATTTACTTACATCATTGTCGGCGTCAAGTTGTCTACTTGTCATATGCGGATTTTCCTCAATCGTGAACAGTACATCTAACTTTTTTTCCTCATCAAATTGAACATTACGACCTGGTTTTTGAATAGTTTTACATATCCAGTTTCTTGAAATTTTGTTTCTATTTTGCTAACTGTAGACCAGGGTATTTATTATTGAACATTTCACGAACTTCCTATTGAGTTCTTGTTTTATTACCGCTCCCAATCATAATTAAAATGTCTTTTTTCTGAGTTTCGGATAAATGAGATAGTTAAATCAAATACACACACAAATATTTTTCAATACACTGACAACTTATGTATATCAAAATAATGGTAGTCTACTAGATTGACATTACATTATTTATGTGGGTTTTGTGAATACTTTTTTGGTGTCTGGAACGACTTTTTTCTGACGTTTAGCAAAACAGATAAGAAAATACCTGATTATTTCTTATGGGGTTATTCAAAATCAAAAATATATTTCAATAGACCAGACAATATTGCAGATTTGAAAGTTAGGATAATGGAAGAAATTAACAACATAACCCCTGAGGTCCAACAAAAGATCGACTTGCTCATTGTCAAGAAGTGACTTGGTCATTCTGAACATTTAATTTAATTGTAAAATAAATTGAAAAAGACTTCCTGAACATTATGTGACATTATTCTCTTCATTCTACGTGAAGTATGAAAATTTTACATTTATCAAAATTAATTTTCTCAGTTACGATTGCATCAAATTTGAAAAACTCAATATTGCTGAACAGAGAATGAAAATTCTTTCTGAACAAGGTGCCACACGACCCCCTTCTCATTTAAAATTTTTGAGGGGGTGCAAGAATGGGGTAATATTTTCATACTGTGAATTGTCAAATTGACAATAGAAATCGACCTTTTTCGAATTTTTTCAAACAAATACATAATAACCCTAAAAATCAATTTATTCCATACCTACGGACCGCACTGAATATTCAACTAATCTATTCTTGATGGCGATTGCTATCATTTTGTAGGCAACATTAAGTAAGGCCTTCCTCTCATTCTTGAAAGAGATCAATTACTTGCTTTCATCCAATAGCTTGGCATACTTTCTCTCATCCGTATTTCTTTCAGTAAGTGATATATCATTTCAACGAGCTTATTTATTCAAATATCACATCTGTGATCCACTCGAATTCTCGGAAAAATATCATATTCCAGCCATGCTGGGAAGATCTCCGTTTAATGCCTGCCTGTATTATTACTCTTCACATATTTCTCCCCTTTTTCTCGTCTTTTCATGATCCCTTTTTAGCAGCTCATAGAAATATTCCCGCAATGATTATATTCCCGTCCACTATTAGCTCACTGTTTTTTTTTGAAAGAGGACGCTTCGCCTCTCCTTTCGTAAACCACGGTATGAATTCCTTACTTCTCCATTCCATATGCTTTTACCATACCTTCGAAATGTTGATCTTCTTGTTTTCTTCTGTTATACCGGGTGACACAGGATATCGGGCTACCCCTGTAACTTCTGCATTCGTGAACGGATTTTTCTGAAATTCGGTGCAGTTATATAAGCAACCATTTCGGATTTGATCACATTACAATCCAATATGTCGGACTTCCGGTTTTTCTGGAAATGCCAGTAACTTTGTATTTTCAAATAGAACACCCTGTATATTTCCACATATTCAAGTTCAACAGGTCAAAACAAGTCCAAACCTTATGTCAAATGTAATTTTTTTTAAATTGTTTCTTTATTTTACCTCGTGGACTATTCACAATGAGTCGCAAATAACAGAAAAACTCAATTTTTCCTGAAAAATTATTTTTGGTGTCACTTACTGGTTAATCAATTCAGTCACATCACATTTCGATCAAAAATTCATTTTTTTCAAATGGAACCCTTATGGGCCACCTACCTGTCTCTCTAGAACATACATTGAGGAAAAAAATTACATATCATTTGTGTATTTCGGTGCAGTAACAAATTGTATAAATTCAAAAATCTAATTCAACTAGTTCATGAGTTTCCTTGCAGTTCGAATAATTGTTCAACTCAGTAAGCTGTGGAAAACAACATTTCTGAATCTTGTCAACTAATTGTGTGAGTTATACTTATAAGCACGATAATGGTGTTGTTTTTTAAATTCTTCTAACGTTTTCTCGACACAACAAAAGTTCAATATAAATAGAACCAGAAAATGGTAGATCACAGGGGAAAAACAAGTACTTTCCTGGCAAATACCACGCAGAACATTGAATGATATTCACCTGAAAATCCATGCATACCTCCATATAAATGGACATTGAAGGCAAATGTTTCTTTCTGATAAGCTCGATTACGTTTAATTTATGTCGTGTTCGCCTAACAATCCGCATACCGGTTTCAGGCTTTTTGGCCCTCATCAGTACGGAGTAGTCACCAGCCAGAGGTCCGAAGAGCTCTGACCGAAGCGAGACACAACATAAACAGAACCATCATCGAGTCTATAACACCTATAGGTACGCCGGAAAAGAAAACTTTCAACTGGCGGTACCTAGTGACAGAAAGAAACTCCGTACTGATGAGGGCCAAAAAGCCTGAAACCGGTATGCGGATTGTTAGGCGAATCTCTACATAAATTAAACGTAATCGAGCTCATCAGAAAGAAACATTTGCATTCAATGTCCATTTATATGGAGGTATGCATGGATTTTCAGGTGAATATCATTCAACGTTCTGCGTAGTATTTGCCAGGAAAGTAGTTGTTTTTCCCCTGTGATCTACCATTTTCTGGTTCAATTTATATTGATCTCTTGTTGTAAAGAAGACTGCACTTCGATTTTTCTATTTTTACATTGCATTGGTATTCAAATTCCCGCGTCGAAGCGGTTGGATCAAAATCAACATAAGCAAAACATTCATTTCTGCCTCCTCACTAATGATCATTTTTTCCATTGTTGGGTTCTTTTCGGAATCTTCTCTCCACATTTCTGAAAAAGGTTTTTTGTTGGTGTCTTCTGTGTGGGTATCGTTCAGCGTATAACTGACAAGCGGCAACACTGTTTTCAAGACATTTTCCGTAAATTAATAACATATCAACCTGTTCACTTCTTGTGAACCTATAATTTTGATTTAACATTTCTACTAAACTAATTCTCGGAAGTTAACTAATTTTCGAGAGTCGATATGAAAGATGACAGCGAAACACAATTAGTTGACAAGATTCAGAAATGTTGTTTTCCACAGCTTACTAAGTTGAGAAATCATTCAAACTGCAAGGAAACTCATGAAATTGTTGTAGATTTTCGAATGTATACAATTTGTTACTGCACCGAAATACTAAAATGATATGTTATTTTTTTCCTTAATGAATGTTCTAGAGAGACAGGTAGGTGGCCCATAGAGGTTTCATTTGAAAAAAATGAATTTTTGATCAAAATGTGATGTGACTGAATTGATTCATCAATAAATGACACAAAAATTATTTTTCGGAAAAAATTATATTTCTCTCTTATGTGCGACTCATTGTGAATAGCCTTGATCAAATCTCATTTATCCACGAGGTAAAATAAAAAAACAATTTTAATTTCAATTGTTTCAAAAAAATGACCTCTGACATATGGTTTGGACTTGTTTTGACCTGTTGAACTTGAATATGTAAAAATATACAGGGTGTTCTATTTGAAAAAACAAAGTTGCTGGCATTTGCAGAAAAACCGGAAGTCCGCCATATTGGATTGTAATGTGATCAAATCCGAAATGGTTGCTTATATAACTGTACCGAATTTCAGATAAATCCGTTCACGAATGCAGAAGTTACAGGGGTGGCCCGATATCCTGTGTCACCCGGTATATGAGTATTTTTTGCATTTTCTCCTTTGTACTCTGCATTTCATTTCCTATACAGAACTGAAAGCGGCACTTCTGCACAATGAAGTGGAAATAATAATAAATATTTTTTAATACAAATCAAATTTTTTCAACTCTTGCTAGCGAAAAAATTATGTTGTGGTAGCCATTTTTTATATTTTTTTCCAAAATAGTTTAGAAAATAAGTCTCTATGACAAACTTGGATTCCAACACAATTGAAGGAGTTCAATTACTTTCTATCAACGGTATAATGTTTTTATGTTTTGAAAAAAATAATTGTGCTGGAAAATATATCAAATAAAAATTATAATACCTCCGGAAACTGCAGATAAATAAAAAAATCGGTTTCGTGAGTCTTGGGACCTCTTTTTGGGATGGTGAGCTACGGCAAATCCTAATGTCTGGAGGCAATGGTTTTTTTTTTCAACTGGGTGTTTTTTTGACTGAGCGCCAGCCAACTGTAGTCAATTCGAAAAGATTTAAATTTTGGAAGATGAAGCAGAAAAGTCCTTATTTATTTTTTTTATTTATAAATACAATGTTCTACAGAACAGGAATGAAGGCAGGAATAGAGTTTTATCATAATATATAATATGATAATATTAATTATAAGTTTATTTACCAAATTTTCAAAAAAGTAGCATTATGAAAACTAGATGCAGTAATATATATAAATTTACTGTAAATAAACATCATCACCGAAGCGATATGTTAATCACTTGTATGTGATAAAAAAATAAAATAAGAATTGAAAGACAATGAAAAAAAACTAATGATAGAACATATATTATGGATAATTGATTTAATAGAATATAGTTTGGGCATGACATACAATATAATAATAGTTACAATGATAATCCCTCTTATATAATGTATAATATAAGAAAGCAAAAGAGGCTATGAGTAACAGTAAAGAAAAGAATACTGTAACGAACCTAGGCCGGACCTGTCGCCCCATTCGTTGCCATCGACAACGATGATGTTATCCCCGGAGATATTCGAGAACAATCCAGTCGCGCCACCGCGGATAACAACGGTCAATATTGGAAACAACTGGAACATGCTGGTCGCCAACCGCCAGAATTGGAAAGATCGGGAATTCTGTAACGGAGATAAATAGGCAGCCCTCAAGATGGCACGGGCAGTCTCAGAGTCTCATTCTTGGCGGGCCGATATCATCGAGCTATACAGTGGCGTAGTTAGTAATATAAATTAGTTGTAAATTTAAGTGTGAAATGAAATAGTAAAACCAAGTTAAGTTCATTCACGTTACAATTGGTTTCGGAAGCGAGATTTTGAAAATAAACAAGTGATCGTGGAGTGGATATTCAGAAAAATAAATTGATAGACCTTTTTTCACACCCAAAATAGACAGTGACCCGGTTTTCGCGAAGTGGACAATTGTGCGTGGGAATATAAACTGATACACTGTTCGCGTGAAACAGACAATAGACTGGTGGCCCGTGGAAAAGAATTCGCGAAGTGAATTTTAAACAAACTGATAAACTTTTCGTGTGAAACAGACTGATACCTAGTCAAAGACAAAATGTGTTCAAGAAAAGTGCGCCTTGCGGATTTGAAGGTAGCGGAATTGAAACAGGAATTGGAGGAAAGGGAACTGGAAACAACGGGTAAAAAGCAGGTACTCCAGGAAAGACTTGCAGAAGGACTTATACAAGAAGGTGAGGACTCCGAAACATTTTTATTCGGAGTTCCCGGAGGAGATTTGAGTCCGATAATAGAAAAACTTGAAGAAAATTCTATAAATCCGGAAGATAAGTTTCAAGAAAATTCTATAAATCTGGAAGAGAAGCTTCAAGAAAATTCTAGAAATCTGGAATAGAAGCTTCAAGGAAATTCTATAAATCGAAAGGAAGCTTCAAGAAAATTTAGAAATCTGGAAGAGAAGTTCAAGAAAATTCTAGAAATCTGGAAGAGAAGCTTCTAGAAAATTCAAGACGCCTGGAAGATAAGCTCCTAGAAAACACAGGAGGCCTAAAAAAAGAACTCTGTGGTGTGGCGAATCGTCTAGAAAAAAGAATAGGAACCGTCGAGGCAGAGATGGACAAGATGAAGGAAATAATCAGCGATGAAATCAAAGACGGAATCGAGGCAGAAATGGACAAAATAAAGGAAACGATCAGTAAGCTGGAGAAACGAATCGATAGTGCGCCCTCCACAGAGATGGTTAACAAAAATGCAATGCTGGACTTGAGTTTGAACTTGGATAAAGTTCAAGAGGGTATACAAGATGTCAAGGTCATTTCTGAAATAGGGAAGCTTTCCATGAAGCTGCCTCAATTCGACGGAGAAACTCCATGGGAAAATTACCACCGACAGTTTGAAGCAGCGGCCAAAGCAAATGGATGGAATGCAGGGGAAAGAGCTGTAGCACTATTACTTGCATCACGTGGAGAAGCGACGAATACTCTACAAACTCTTACCGCCCAAGAACAGGAGGACTATGATCAGCTGATTAAACATCTAGAATTACGATATGGCCAGGCTCATTTGGAACACGTATACCACTCCCAACTGAAAAATCGCTGCCAGAAATCGGGCGAATCCTTACAAGAATTCGAAGCTGACATTGCACGCTTGGTTCGTCTCTCATATCCAGCCACACCGGAAAATGTAATGGAGCGATTAGCGGTTCAGGCATTCTTGGATGGACTCCGTGACCAAGAAACCAGACAAGCGTTGACACTAGCTCGTCCAACACATCTCGTAGACGCACTGGCATGCGCTTTGGAATTTGAGGCAGCAAAACAATCCTGCAAAAACCAAAGTGAAGTTCGAAGTATTGAAGAAGACTCACAGGAGCATGCTGACTTGGAAGCTGCCATAAGAAAAGTGATGAAGGAAGTTTTGCCTGAGAAAAGACAGATAAGATGCTGGAATTGTGGCAAAATTGGACATGTGCGTAGCAAATGTCCAACATTCGAAAACACGACCATGCGGAAGACACAGGGGCGACCGGGGAAAAGGGCGGGCCTGGCCTGGGTTAGCAAGCCCCGGTTAACAACGCATATGTCGCTATTCTGCAACGACAGAACAGAGGTGTTTTCGTAGACGGTCTCATCAATAACGAGCCTTGCACCATGCTGCTAGATACAGGTGCGACTGGGACAATTCTCGGGCCTTCTTTTGCCAGAACACCGGAACGAATCGAACCGACAACTTGGAAGCTACGCACAGCAACAGGGGAGCCAGCTACTGTATATGGCGAGCTACCGATTGAAATAATTTTGGGCAGCACTAAAGTGAAACATCAGGCACTTGTAGCGGACATCGAAGACGATGCAATCATCGGAAAGGACATCATGAATTCCAGAGGGTTTGAATTGGATTTCAAAGACGGCGTCCTACGTGTCAACGGAGAAGAGCTGGTACTTCATGGGAGAAGTGAAGAGTTGATCCGTGTGCTGTTGGATGAAGATGTAAGCGTACCTGAGAGGGCTGAAACCATCCTGGAGGCTCGCCTAGACGGGAGTGCGAGCAGTGGAGACGTGGTGATGTTCGAGCCCAAACTCCATGATGAAAAAATTGGACGAAGGATTGCACTAGGGAAAACCCTGTTACGTGCTGAAAAATTTGTACCGGTAAGGGTCATGAATGTCAATTACTTTCCAGTGACCTTAAGGAAAGGAACAATTTTAAGGCACTGCTCGTCAGTTTCATCTGTGATCCGGGGCGTACGAGGTACGATTAGCCAACCCAACAACTTGCCCACAGAACTAGAAAAATTAGTTGCCATCTCTTCTAAAGATATAAAACCAGCTCAACAGCCCAAACTAAGAGATTTAGTCAAAAAGTACCAAGACATCTTCGATACCGGACAAGGAAAAGGGGGTCGAACTAATGTGGTCCAGCAGAAGATTGATACTGGGGGTGCCCGACCGATCCGGCAATCAGCAAGAAGACTTCCTCTTGCCAAGAAGAAAGAGGCTGACAAAATAGTCAGCGATATGGGAAAAGAAGGAGTTATCGAACCATCTGACAGTCCCTGGTCCTCTCCAGTCGTACTGGTGAAGAAAAAGGATGGATCGACACGCTTTTGTGTAGACTATCGCCAACTTTATAATGTCACGAAGAAGGACAGGTACCCTCTCCCGAGAATAGATGACACCCTAGAGACGTTGGCTGGTTCCACGATTTTCTCGACCCTTGATCTGAAGACTGGATACTGGCAAGTAGAACTGGCTCAGGAAGATCGAGAAAAGACTGCTTTAACCATCGGCCCAGGATTGTGGCAGTTCATCGTTATGCCATTCGGGCTCTGTAATGCTCCCGCCACATTCGAAAGATTGATGGAGACAGTGCTGAAGGGACTCTCATGGAACACGTGTCTAGTGTATCTCGACGACATAATTGTGGTCGGCAGATCGTTCGAGGACCACGTGAAAAACTTGGAGGAAGTATTCCTGCGACTGAGGAACTCCGGATTGAAGCTGAGCCCTAAGAAATACCATCTGTTCCAAAAAGAAGTACGATACCTCGGCCACGTTGTCTCTGGGGAAGGAGTAGCAGTGGATGACCAGAAGATC
The DNA here is from genome assembly GCA_018342105.1 of Gonioctena quinquepunctata. Taxonomy (NCBI): domain Eukaryota; kingdom Metazoa; phylum Arthropoda; class Insecta; order Coleoptera; family Chrysomelidae; genus Gonioctena; species Gonioctena quinquepunctata. The sequence continues at coordinate 139,291 of JAFIRS010001993.1, forward strand.
AAAGCTGTTAAGGATTGGCCCATCCCAAAAGACATTCACCAACTTCAAAGTTTCCTTGGGTTATGCACATACTATCGCCGATATGTGCTGGGATTCGCCAACATCGCTAAACCACTGACCAGGCTCACGGAAGGCCAAACAAAGTTCCAGTGGTCCGAAGAATGTCAAGACTCATTCAGGAAGCTGAAAGGAGCTTTGATCAACGTACCTATACTGAGCTATCCCCTACCCAAAGGGAAATTCATTTTGGATACGGACGCCAGCAACGTGGGACTTGGAGCTGTCCTATCTCAGATCCAGGAGGGACAGGAGATGGTCATTGGTTATTTCAGCAAGACGCTTAGCAAACCAGAGCGCAATTACTGTGTCACCAGGCGAGAGCTATTAGCTGTTGTAAAGGGAGTGGAGCACTTCTACAAGTACGTGTATGGAAGAAGATTCCTGTTGAGAACTGACCATGCAGCTCTCAAATGGCTCTTACAGTTCAAAAATCCTGAGGGTCATGTAGCACGTTGGATCGAGAGACTCCAAGAATTCGATTTTGAAATCGAACATCGAGCCGGAACTAGCCATAAGAATGCAGATGCCTTGTCGCGAAGACCATGTCCAGATGATTGCTCACATTGCCGACGAGCAGAAGAGAAAGAAGCAACACTTTGTAGAACCACGGCAATGGATGACAACTGGAATGACAGCAAGATCCAGAAAGACCAAGAGAAAGACCCCGACCTTGGCTTAGTCGTCAGCTGGAAAAAGGGCAATCGAAGACCATCATGGCAGGAAGTCGCAGGTTACTCGCCGGCTGTTAAGTCCTATTGGGCACAATGGAACTCTCTTATTCTGGACAATGGGATCCTGAAACGTGTGTTGGAGGCCGAGATTGGTGGGGAAGACAGACGCCAAATAATTGTTCCCAGGAACAGAAGAGAGGAAGTGCTGCGGGAAATCCATGATGGAGTCGCTGGAGGACATCTGGGAGTGACGAAGACCCTGCAGAAAGTGAGGCAATGGTTTTACTGGGCCAATTGTCAAGCTGACGTCCAGGACTGGTGCAGAAAGTGCGCTGTATGCGCTGCTAGCAATGGACCTCGGATACGACCCAATGCCCCGATGCGTCAGTACAACGTAGGCAGCCCGTTCAAGAGAATCGCCATTGACATCGCCGGCCCGTTTCCCGTATCCGACCACGGGAATAAATACATCCTTGTGGCAATGGACTACTTCAGTAAGTGGGCGGAAGCCTATGCCCTGCCCAACCAGGAAGCCATCACCGTCGCCGACGTCTTGGTGAAAGAGTGGATATGTCGATTCGGTATTCCAATGGAGCTGCACTCGGATCAAGGCAGAAATTTCGAATCCAACCTGTTCCAAGAAATATGTCTTCTGCTGAACATCCGCAAGACAAGAACCACGGCCCTACATCCGCAGTCCGATGGAATGGTGGAACGGATGAATAGGACGATCAACCGCCACTTGTCCAACGCCACTTGTCCAAGGTTGTCTCTGACCATCAAAGAGACTGGGACCAGTATCTTCATTTGTTCCTGATGGCCTATCGATCCGCAGTACACGAGTCAACCGGTCAAACTCCTGCTAGTATTATAATGGGCCGAGAACTGCGACTGCCTTGTGACCTGAAGTTTGGGATACCGCCAGGACAAGACACTGCGGGAGAGGACTACGTCAGCAAACTTCGGCAGAGAATGGACGACATCCACGAACGAGTCCGGTTGAACATCCAGAGTGCCAGCGATAAAATGAAGAAGACCTATGACATCAAGGCCGACGCTGGAGGATTTAAGGTTGATGACCTAGTTTGGCTGTACAACCCCAAACGTCGTCGTGGACTATCACCAAAGTTGCGGAACTCGTGGGAAGGCCCGTATAAAATCGTGAAAAAGATAAACGACCTTGTGTACCGAATCCGGAAGCCACCCCGAGGAAAACCAAGGATCGTTCATTTCAACAGGTTGGCCCCTTACGCTGGAAACCATGACCAAGTTCGCACTCTCAGGCCACCGGAGGATGATATGACGTTCGAGAAGTTTATGTCCTTGCATTCAAACGAGTAGAAAGTTCTACATGGGGTTACTAGAGAGGAGTCATGGGACCTTTTCGAGGTGCCTGCTGACTACGCACTAGCGCACTGTATGGCAGAAGATCTTCGAATGTCCAGGGGCATCGCCGTAGTGTTCTCCAAGAAATTTGGTCAACTCCAAACACTGCGGGAGCAGAATCCAGAAGTTGGTGGGGTGCTACAGTTGAATAAAGGCCAGAGAAACATCTACTACCTAGTTACCAAGAGGCATCCCCAAAATAAACCGTCCTATGAAGATGTCTGGAAGAGTCTCACCAAACTGAGAGATACTATGGTGGACCAGAATCTGGTGGATCTAGCAATCCCAAAATTGTCCTGTGGTATTGATGGATTGGACTGGAGAGTCATAAGAAGTATGCTGGAGGCGATATTCAGATCCAGCGGCGTCAAGATTTTGGTTTGCTGTAACCCTCTTCCACGACCGATCATGAAGACCGTGGAGTGTTACTTCCATCAAACTTCACGGTGCAGATATGGGGAGTCATGCAGATATCGTCACACTCCAAGCATGACATTTCGGGACGAAATGTCTTCAAGAAGGGGGCAATGTAACGAACCTAGGCCGGACCTGTCGCCCCATTCGTTGCCATCGACAACGATGATGTCATCCCCGGAGATATTCGAGAACAATCCAGTCGCGCCACCACGGATAACAACGGTCAATATTGGAAACAACTGGAACATGCTGGTCGCCAACCGCCAGAATTGGAAAGATCGGGAATTCTGTAACGGAGATAAATAGGCAGCCCTCAAGATGGCACGGGCAGTCTCAGAGTCTCATTCTTGGCGGGCTGATATCATAGAGCTATACAGTGGCGTAGTTAGTCATATAAATTAGTTGTAAATTTAAGTGTGAAATAAATTAGTAAAACCAAGTTAAGTTTATTTACGTTACAATACGATACAGAAGGCTAATAAAAGAAGTGCTAGTAGATAGGAAAACATACTGATCTAATGATAATAATTTTTATTCATTCTATTTGTGAAGTATAATAAGTTAATTAGTAATTAGTAATTTGGCATCCATTTCAGATAAGGTCGATCTATCAGATCATGGATTTGATCACGGGGCTGGGACCTAATATATGATTTCAACTGATTTTTGAAACAGTGGGTGGATACCACGTCTTTCAGATTGGTAGGAAGGGAATTGAAAAGTTTAGCTCCTAGATACGTACAATTTTTTGTCCAATTGATTTCAAGATTCTGGGGGATAAATACGTGTTTTTTTTTGTTTCACTTTTTGTAATTGTGTTGTTGGGTATTCATTTTTGTTCGATGTTTGTGTTGCCAACTATTGCAGTTGAAAAAATATTGTTGCCTTATATCAAAACTTAATTTTGTTTATAAGAGTCTGATGAATGATTTCTTTTTTCATTGAACATAATTTTCAGGAGTTTTTTTTTTATTATTAAGAGTTCATTCAATATTGTTTTCCCAACCTCACCCCACGCCATTATACCATCGGTCAAATGAGGTTCAACAAGTGCATAGTAAACTTTTTGTAGTTGTTCTTTGTTCAGAATGTCTTTAAAGTTTTGGAATTTATATACCAAGAATTGCAGTTTTTTTATTATGAAGGCTATGTGATTTTCCCACTTCAAATTATTATCCAAAATTGAACCCAAGTATTTAATTTTTGGTGTGGATTTGATGGTTAAATTTGTATTGACGTGGAGGTTTGTGAATATTGGTTGGGCCAGTTTATAAGTAGGTGGAGATTGAACGTTTTACTTTCGTTTATGGTTAGAAGCCTCGTTCGTTACCATATAAGATTCGATTCAAGATCATTTTCCGCTTTTTTTTTTAGGGATATCCAATCAGTGTCAGAATACAATATTGCAGTATCATCTGCATATGCTATGATTTCACCACAGCTATTCATTGAGAAGAGTGCAATTAAATGAATATTGAAGAGGACTGGGCATAAAACCGTTCCCTGAGGTACTCCGTATTCTATAACCTGTTCTGCATTGATAGAGTTTCCGATCTTAACAGACTGCGGTCTATTGGAGAGATAACTTGTGAATAACTCTTGTGCACTTCCTCTTACTCCTATATTCTCAAAGGCCTTCGACAAGTCTATAAAAACAGAAATAGATGGTTTACTCTCATCTAGGGATGAATACATTTCAGCAGTGAGTTTAATTATTGTAACCTGTATGGAGATACCCTTTTGGAAGCCGTATTGGTTCAAATCGAATCAAATCAAATCAAATTTATTCAATTCAAATAATCAATTACATAATAACCATTTTATGTGCAATTTTACATTCATCAAATTATCGAGAATTACCCCTAAGCATAGAATATGCTTGTATTGTGCCAATTCTCTCAAATTGGATGATTACTTACGACTATAAAAAATAAAAAAATTATTTAGGTGTGGTTTGAGGAATCAAACAAAAATTAATGAGTAGCGGGGTGAAGGGGCGCAGAAGTTCATATTATAGATTATATAAGGGTGAGAAGGTAAATGCAGTAAACCAAAGGAATGAGTGAGAGAGGGTAATCCTGATTGAATACTCCCATGGTACTTTTGTATGATATGATCAATTTGCGTCAGTTTTGTAGTAGGGACTCAAAAGATATTGTTAAACACAGTTGCATTTTCAACGAGGTATAATTTTAATTTTTTTTTGAATTTGAAAACAGTGTTTATATTTTTCAGAAGTGCTGGGAGCATATTGTAGAGTTTAGGACCAAAAAAGAAAACGAATCTCGGAGTGTGAGTCCTGTGAAACAATGGTTGTTGTATTTTATCGGTGAATCTACTTACTTTGGATTTGCATTGGTCATATTTTTCCATCTTTGAATAAATCCATGTCAGGCTTTGGAATGTATATAAGGATCTGATGTTTACTAATTTGGCGTCTCTGTATAGTGATCCACTTGTATGCAATCGGTGTTTCTTGAATAATATTTTTAATAAAATGTTTTGCACTGTTTGCATGCAGGTCATTGAACTATAAAGTGTTCCACCCCAAGCTATTATACAATACCGTATCACCGACTCTGCCACAGATGTATAACAAATCATCAAATTCTGCCTATCTAGAATATCCCGTAGATTATAGAAGGTGTAAATAAGCTTTCTCAGTCTTTTTGTGACATGACTTATGTGTTTGTCCCACCTGAAATGCTGGTCCAGCATAACACCCAAGTATTTGATGGTGGAGGTCTTTTCTATTGTTTCACATGTACATGGTTGATGTGAGTCGCATCCCGAACTTTTTATCTTTAATTTTATTTTTTTTGGCTGATCAGTGTTTTGCAGAGAAAATGTCATGAATTTCGCCTTGCTAACATTCAAGGTCAGTAAATTATAATCAAGCCATGTCTTAATCTTTTGGAGCCCGTCTTCAGCAAGTTTATAGACATTTTCCCAGGATTCTCCTGTGTATACAATAGCTGTGTCATCAGCATAGCAGATGAGGTGACCACGAAAGTCAGTCATTTCCGTGATACTGTTGATGTGAATGAGAAAGAGAACAGGTCCAAGCACAGTTCTCTGAGGAACGCCAATAGTAACTTCTTGTGGAGTACTCAACTGTTCATAAATTTTAACTCTTTGTAATCTATTTGTTAAATAATTCTGCAAAATTTCTAGTGTCTTATCTCGCACACCATATGTATTTAATTTTTCTGTTAGGAGACTATGGGATACGGTGTCAAATGCTTTGGCCAAATCAAGGAATATGGTTAAACACTTCCTCGATTTGTCGTCCAAAGCACCGACAGTTTTCTCAACAAGGTCCATAATAGCATATTAGGTGCATAATTTATTCAGAAAGCCGTACTGATGTTTAGTTATGACGGAACGTTTATCAAAGAATGATAATAACCTTTTTTTGATGCATTTTTCGAAAATTTTTGCCATATTGTTAATTACAGAGATTGGCCTGTAGTTGTTTAATTGATTTTTTTACCCGTTTTATGGACTGGTGTAACTACTGATTCTTTCCATTGTCGAGGCACGGCCCCTGTTTGAAACGATAAATTTATAATATGTACCAAGGGTCCTATGATCTGTGTATGCCTATGTTTTATCATTTCAGCAGTTATTCCATCAGGTCCTGGGGAGCAGTTATTTTTGAGTTGTGCAATCAAGATAATTACTTCATTCTCATTCGTAGGTTCCAAGTACATAGTAGAATTTATAGATGTGTTTTCAAGAAAACCGTTTGGCAAATCTCCTCTAGAGATTTTTTTTAACATGTCCTGCCCAACATTTATGAAATAAATGAATTTATTTCTTCATCATTTTTAATTATATTTTCACCATTGGAGTTTATAATTATTATGTTTTGTACATTATTTTTGGTGCTGATTTTATTTGAAATATCTTCAATAATTTTCCAAGTTTTTTTACAATCACCGTTTGCTCCAACCAGTTCATTTCTGTAATATTGATTCTTTGTTTGCCTGATCAATCCGGTCAGTTTGTTTCTATAATTATTGTATTCAATTTCTGCTTCAATTGTTTTGGTGTTATTCCATGTTTTCTTAAGATAATTCCGAAACTTTATAGAATCTATGAGCTCAGTGGTAATCCAAGGTTTGGTATGTTTGTTCTTGTTTTCACCTAATGTTGTTATCTTAGTTGCCCTAGCTAAGCATTTCTTGAATTCATCGATGAAAAGATCATATGCAAGTTGTACTTCTTCACAGTTCAGAATACTCAACCAATCCTGTTGTTGTAAGAATAAATTTAGCTTCGTATAATCAGTTCTCTAAGTGATATCTCTTTTTTTGTTTATTTTAGCATTACTTTTTTTCCTTTCGTTAATCTATAAAAGTACAGGGTAATGATCTGTCATATCGACTAGAATTATTTTTGGTTTTATTAGAATTTAGTTTCTATTAAAATTTTATTTACTAATAAATATATTATCAATGATAGTACTTGATCCTTCCGTTATTCTAGTAGGCTCATTAATATATGATATGAAACCGTGTTCAGTTAGGATGTTTAAATATCTTCTGTATTTTGAGTAAGGGTGTCCTGCAGATTAATGTTAATATCACCCATGAAAATCTCAATATTATTTTTGTTAGAGTTTGCACAAAACTGTTCCAAATTGTCCAAATATGTTTGCACGTTCATAGAAGGGGGTATGTATGATGCAGTTACGCAAATTGAAACACCACTGGTTTCAAAGGTCAGCCTCAATAGTTTTGTTTCAGATAGTGGGATGATTTCAGTATTTACATTGATATTGTTTTTCACATAGACAATGATTCCATCATTTTGATTAACTTTAGATTCATTATAAAATATATTGTAATTTGGAATGTTGAAAGTACTCACATCTTCAATATTCCATGTTTCCGACAAGACTACTACATCGAGATTGTGTTTTCCAGACTCTAGGTACACTAGCATCTCATCGTAGTGTTTTTTAAAACTTCTTTTGTTAAAATGGATTATTCCAATACCTCTCTCTCCCTCTCCCCCAGCCTCAAAACACTCCTGCAGACTCCCAACAATTTCTGTTTTGATTTCCTCCTCCTCATCTAAAATCTTCTGAAAATCTATCATAACAATTTGTTCGTATAAGCTTAAACTCAAGGTGCGTATACCTAGTAAATGTGTAGAAATCAAATCAATAGTAATAGTAATCGTATGAAATATCACCAGGTTTATGAGACAATTTAATTTTTCTCTACAATTGAAGAATAGAAAAAAAAAAAGAATATAAAATTAATGAAAATAAACAATGTCACAACTATGGATGCAAAGATTTAACAGCTTTTTTTAATTAGGAATTCATAGAAAAGAGTTTATCGAAGTCATCCCTGGTTCTCATTATGGCAACTTTGTTTTGAACATTAACGTAAATTTTACCAGCACGAATTACTACTCTTGTACCTTTTAGTAATTTTTTCTTTCTGTATATCTCCTGCTTTATTTTAAAATATTTCAATTTTAAAAATATTACTCTTGGTTTGCCTCCTTCTTCTTTTTTCCCCACCCTATAGCACAGAACTATATCATTTGTGGAAATGTTGATTGCCAATTTGGTTTCCAATAGTTTGATTATGTCTTCTCTTGTATTTTCTTTATTCCTTTCTTCAACATTGAAAATTCTCAAATTCTTCCTTCGTTTTTTCTGATCTATGTTGTCCACTTTTTTCTCCAGCAGTCCATTTTGTTGTATGAGTTTCGCAATGTCATTCTCACTTTTGTTTATCATGTTTTCCATTGCTTTATTCATACTATTTAGATCATCCTGTAGGCAGGTGATTTTTTGTTCTATTTGTCTGAATTTTTTTTCGATGCTTTTCATCACCGCACTTGTCCACCATCGTTTTTATGAAATTCGGGTCTTTTAAACATCGGGTCAATGAGGAACTCACTGCCGTCTCGATTTCATCACGAACTTTTCTCGGAATAACCATTGTTGTTGTATTTATGTCTATTTTCCCACAAGGTAGAACCAACAATTTTGCTACTCAAGAAAGTTTTCGTCAATTTCACACTGTTTTCACTGTTTTATTTGAGACTTTTTACTAGGAGTACACCTGCACACATCTATACAGGACGCATCATGAATCGAATGTTTTTCCGAAATGATTTTGTATTTATAGAGATAGTTTGTAAGTCGCTCGGAATTGTATCCTCAGATGCAAAGCTAGGGTAGGTGGCGTGAAAGTAGAAGAACTGCTGGAGAAAAAGAATCAATTAATTATAATAATGATAAACTGGTGGAAGGACTTTCAAACTCCTTGAGTTATATAAGTTTGGCTTGAGGAGTTCCTTCCTTCCACCAGTTTATTATTATTATTATTATAATCAAATAATTCCCCTTCTTCAGCAGTTCTTTTACTTTCGTGCCAACCACCCCAGCTTTGCATCTGTCAAAAGTTGTTTTTCCAAACCTCTTATAACTCTCCACTTCCACCAAATAAAACTGTACAACGACACAGTAGCTAGACTTGTCTCAGGATATTGGCGGCTAAGCTACAGTGAAGATGGGGAGGTACGTTAAGTGATCACTGAAAATTTTATGGATCCGAATCTAATCCCCTCCAAATATCAAATAATGGTGTGGTTCCAACCTCAATTCACCAAAGGATTATAACACAAAACAAACAAAAAATACGAAGTAGAACTGTAAGGAATTTATTGACTTCGAAGAAATGTACTACTATGTGGTCTGTATCTGTAAGTATATATTAACATTCATAAGTGAACAGTTGTGCTACGAATCTCTCCTGAAATTTTACAAATAAATCGAGTCCGGAGCCAAACTTTCATTCGAATTTTATATCACCGAGTTCGTGAAAATATCCGCTACCTAGTGATATATTAATCCATAAAGTGCATTCAGTCTGTTGGATGATTTTGATCACGGCCTTAGCAGCGTGTATGTGATAAAAAACACATTTAACAAAGGGGACTAACCAAAAAAACGTTATTCAGCACTTTTTTTAATCCAAGTGGAACAGAATCCAGTGAGCGCACACAAAAAACCTTGCAGCAGTAACCTGATAAAAGGAAAACGAACTTCTCCAGTGGCGGGCCCAATTTTTTAAATCAAGGAATCCTGCAATGAGCCCTGCACGTTCCGCTCCGCACTAAACATATCAGTCATCTTCTCTTGAAATAGTTACCTCAAAACAACGTTTCCAAAGACAATTAATTTAGTAAAAAAGTGAAGTTGGTCCATAAAGTGAAAGTGTTCACGAAAAATATGTTATCCGTAAGTAAAAAGAGCATTTTCAATCATTATTCACGTTATTTGTAAATCGCTAGCCACTGTTATTATAAATACCGATAAGAAATTTGGCTGGGCGCTATTCCACCATAAGCCAATAGTATATAGTTGTAGTGACTGACTAGGAATTATGGATGATATGATCAAAGAAATTGTAGGCGAGATTGAAATTAGCAAAATTGAGCTGAAAAATTGTATCGAAGCTAGCGAAGCCAACATTCTGCTGAAAATAGAAGAACTGAAGTTCAGAGTAAACCACCTAGAGGAAGGACATTTATATCTCAATAAAAAATTGAGAAGTTAGAAAGAAAGGATAGGAAAAATAATGTTATTGTTTTCGGATGGTCCGCACCGAATGAGAACATAACTTTGGACTTTATTTGTACTGAGATCAAAAACCTAGTAGGAGTCGAAGTCGAGGAAAAAAATATCAAAAACTTTTATTGCCTTGGAAAAAAAGCAAATCGTCCAGTGAAAATAGAATTCATATCCCATCTCAAGAAAACTGAGGTCATCAGAAATTCCAAGAAACTGAAAGGAAGCATTTTTGCAATATCTAATGATTTAACTGATCAACAACGCAGCGAATACCAAGAACTGAGAAAATACTTGATTCACGAAAAGCACAAAAACAGAAACTTTATATCAGGGGAAAAAACTCATTGTTGATAACAAGGAATATACCTTACAGGATCTGCAAGAATCAGAACACCACGTTGTTGAATCAAACAGTACCCCAGCAACCCCAACTTAGCCACTCATTTTACATGAAGAAGAGATTGAAAGACGAAACCGACTACAACCACCAAAAAACGCCTAAGATACTCGAACAACAAATCACTTAAACGACACACCAAAACCCACTGGAAATACAAGAAAAGAAGCGAAGCCAGACAAAAACATCTCAAGATTGCGTTCTAACTCACAAAGAGTAGCGAAGTAACCACTCAAACTTATTTGAATATTTTTTTACCCTTTTTTCTCTTTATCTTCAGCATATAATCAAATTGTTCTTAATAATATTCCGTCCTCTATATTACACTCAACATATATAGGTACTGTATACACAAAATGGACCCATATCCCTTAATTAATACTTATTATAGTGTTGAAACATTCCCAATTCAGTCGCAGATGATTCCACATCTGACTTTATGAACATCCTGTTTATATTTTCAACAAATCAATCTATTATAGTGTATTTTGTAAATCTGGATGTGTCTATGTATATACCCAAATATATGCACATAGCACTTCATCTGCTATTTATATTTATAATAACAATCATTTCATCACAAATAATGTTCATTCTATTCTTTTTTAAATTATTTATTATTACTTATTTTCATTTTTGTCTATCAATTATACAACATAAAATCACCCGGAATCACGTACAAGCGATGGTTCCCTAGGAACTAAAGCTTCTGTGATATTCACTGTTTATTTACATTACCTCCATTATACACACTATTGTACTTTTTGTCTTTGTATGTAAATAAACATTATTATTATTATTATTGGAACGTAGTTCCTCATCGCGCGTTGCGAAAGAGGGCTAGACGGAATAAATTAAGACCAAAAGTTGTAACGAGACTTTCGCTATGGCGTGCGCGTGTTTCTCTGTCTGTCTTTCTCTCTCTCTCTCTCTCTCTCTCTCTCCTAGAAAGCAAGCCAGTTATTTTCGTTTCGTCTTTCTATTTCACATCGAACAGTGTGGTGTCGCGACGATTATTTTTGTTGAGTGTATACAGGTTTTTTGTACATAATAAATAATAAAAAATAATAACAATAATGAATCCTGACAGTGTTTCTACACAAGTTCCGGATATTGCTGATGGAGTTAGGAAAGTAGGGATATTATACAGACAATAATAAATGCTTATGTATTTTTAGCAAATACGCATTATCACCTCTCTTTACTATTGTGCTAACCAAGTCATACGCGTTATAATCTCCCCATTATTGTGTGTTTAGCAAGTGTACGCGTCATAACTTTAATAAATTTAAAAGCAAATTATATTTTAATATTACAATATCAATGCGTATGTATTCAGCAAGCCGTGCGTGTTCTAACCTATACGCCGTTAACGAAGTCGAGAGAGTATATATATATATATATATATATATATATATATATATATATATATATATATATATATATATATATTATATATACACACACACTCTGTATTTTAATATATATATATATAAATATATATATATATATATATAAAATATTATTATAACAAAAAAAAAAAATTACAATTCCTTCACTAATTAATCGAAAGGAACTTCGTTCCATCCGGGTGTCCCTTGACACCTCTCAAGTTTTTATTATTATTATTATTGAGGAAGAAAAGGACGGTTGAATCTAAACCAAATACTTAAAGTTTTTGAGTGCAAGCAATAGCACTCGAGCACCAAATACCATTCAATGCTACAAGTGTATCTAAACATCAAATATCGAAGTATGAAACTATCAAACTATCAAAGTATCAAAATATCAAGTATCGAAATAGCGTATCAAAGTGTTGAGGTATCACAGTATCAAGTATCAAAACATCAAATTATTGGTGTACCAGAAGTTATCAAGTATCGAACTATCAAATATCAAAACATCAATTAGCAAAATTATCAAATTATTGATGTATCAAAATATCAAATTATCCAGTATCAAACTACCAACTAACGAAACATCAATTTGTCAAAGTGTTCCTCAGTAGACACTATACAAAATCCAATAAGCTCCAACCAAGCCCATCATATTCATACCATATACTAGGAGCTTGGCAACATATCAAATGGCGATAACACATAAAATCACGCAATGATTGCAAAAGTTGAGAGGTTATTCAACAATCAGTACTAACCAAAATTCAATATGAGCGACCGCGAGCGCGTTGCGCATGCGTGAATCTAATATCCCAGATAATCTCCTCTAGGCAATCTCAAATTCCGCTTAACAGAGGCCGCAGCAATAATAAACAAAATTATAGGCTTGCTAGCATATAAACCATACCGCAGGTGGGATAGTATCTATGTATAGCATGAACAACAACGCAAGTGAAAACAACAAGAAGTAGATCATAAATCGACAATAATAAGCAATAAATGTAGTGCTTTCAGCATGTGAGTAATATCGCATTGGTGATAATATCTCAGATTAACAAGACTACAAGTTAGTATAAACAATAAATCATAGACAACAAGCAAGTATAAACAACATTTCAAAAAGAGCAATTAACTCACTTGATCCAATCTCAAGGTGAAACTTCGTGATATGTTTCATCCTAATAAGGCATCACGGTCTTGCAAATCCTGCTGCGACCCTGTAGACGAAGGGACTGCATGCTCCCAGCTTTTGGTACTGGTTACCCTGAAGATCATGAACTGGACCACCATGTACTCCCAAGTACTCAAAGGACTATTGGCCTTCCTCATGAAGTATCTGGAAAACCAAAATCAGGAACCATAATCCAATCCGAGTCTATACACCAAGTCCAGAATCCAGGAACCCAAAGGTACCATTGGACTTCCTTATGTGGAAATCCAAAATTCCGAAAGTCCAAATGGTCCACAAAATAAAAGCCAAAGGCAAAAAAACGGTTCAGAAAAAAACCCTGTGGAAGAAAACACCAGATTCGAATTTTCCTTCTCATAAAAAATATCAGAGCAAAATTATTTCCCCCCCATTGGCTCATAGCAACGCGAAATAATAAGGTCTGTATCACCCATGAAAATCACAACAGTACATGATTCCAGAAATTAAAAATGCATCATATTAAATCAACTCCAAATTGTCATTGATTCAATTGAAACACAGTGTATGAGAATAGCCATGAAAAAAGCAATGAAATGAACAACTCCCAAACACTACGAGCATTCAAAATCATTATAATTCACTCTATTGATCGAATCTCTTGATGAAAATGAGCTGCTCATCAGATAAAATGAACGAATGATCGTATCATCGATTAAAATAATACTGGTTATCTCAATCTATCAGTTTATAATGAACTTCCCAAAGTGGGATCATATACACATGAATTATTTCATAAAATATGTCTACTTTACTAGATGAAATGGCAACACTGCCCCAATTGGAAATTCAATGACATTGGAACACCTCGAAATGAACTTATTCTTGGAAACAAAGAAAAATTGTACAATCACACATAATTTCGTGAGGTTGATGAAAAATTAACATATCCTATCCGATAGGGGGTTTTCTCTTGGCACACTACCACTAAACTGTATCTCGTAGTTGAAAGGTACACAGGATGAATCCGGCCTCAACGCATCATTTGATGAGGAACACCATGTTTCACTCATGGTACAAAATAAAATTATTTTTCAAGCCAAGTTTGACATCGGCGTGAGTAACACATACCTGATAAGTTTGATGTATCATGTCTCAGGAGTCCGATAAACAGGACGGCGTGGTGTGGCGTTTTGAATCCTCCGAAGAGTGGAAATCCAGATGAATACCAGGAAGTATGCCCACAGGCCCAACTATTGTATCCTGAACTCGCCGAATTTGGTCCGAAAAATATTTCCAATGAAGGATAGTGCGAAGATCACAGATTTTTCAAAACCAAAACCACTCGCACACATTGGCTCTCTAGCAACAAGTGACAGAAAAATTAGGTTTTTCCTTTGACATCGAACGAGTGTCTTAGTTGACCAATCAACTTTGACCACCACAAATTAAGTTTGCCACTCGCCCAAAGATGTCGCTTCTCCCGAGATGTCCTCAGAATCTAGAACCTCCCAATATTTCCCGTGTTTCATCCCGTGAAATACGCAACATATGCACTTCAACATGATGAACCCATTATAACAGACACTCACGATGAAATAGACGACAATCGTTCTCGAATAAACGATGACATGTCTAGGGAAATTACACCTGGATGCTTGGCAACATTGTATCCCTGTCCATCGATATTCCGACATGTGCAGACAAGAAATCCATTTTAGAGTTGGCGAAATGACGAGAAACAGTGGCATATCACGATATAGTTCTCTGAACATACTATGATACTACAAATATGTGATATCAGTCGTATGGGGTCGGCTTCAGAATAGCCCCATGGTAAATCCTGCCTGTCGTAAGAGGCGACTAAAAGGATAACCGTAGGTGGAAGATGGTCTCATCGCCCGGTGAAATACCACCATATCGACTTTGTGTGCTGTGAAATGGACCATTCCATGTTTCAGTGTTCGGTCGATACTTTCCGGTCTCCCTCTTTCCTTTTCCCCAATTCCTACTTTATTTTCAGGTGCATCCTAATAGTAATAATGATGAAGTCTCCTAGAGTAAAACACTCCGGAAGTAAAATACCTCTCCATTTGGATTTCCGGGCGAGAGGTACTCGAGGGGACTCAAAATTAAAAATTAATTTTTGCAACATCCGCGGACTCGACAAGAAAATCAATGACGTCCACCATCACCTACAGACGGAAAAACCGGATATTCTGGCTCTAACAGAAACACAAGTAAACTCGTCCACCAACAAGGTCCATATGCTTTGTCCTGGTTACGAACTCCATTCTCGATTCAGGTTCAAAGGTGGAGTCTGCCTTTACGCCAAGGCTAACCTTTTATGCCAGCGTGAAGAGAGTTTGGAACCGAAAGACTTTGATGTGATGTGGTTCAAGCTATCTGATACCAAACTGACTAAGTTCCTCTGCTGGCTTTACCTATCACCTAATGAACCTTCATATAACGACCTCTTTGAGTTTTTATCACTCAAACTGGACTACATTCAGGAGAACCATCCAACAGCTGAAACCATAATCATGGGAGACTTTAATGTACATAACGCTGCCTGGCTCAAATTCTCTAACAAAACAGATGATGCAGGTCGTCAAGCCGAGGCCTTTGCCATCACTCATGGTCTAGAACAACTGGTCAAGCTACCAACCCGCATCCCTGATGTCAACAACCAGTCTGCCAATACACTAGATCTTTTCCCCACCACCAATCCTGACCCGTATAGAATAGAAGTTTGTTTCCCACTTGGGAACTCTGACCACACCCTCATCTCCACAACATGCTCTTTCCATTTACCATCGAGCTGCACAATACCACTCCGTCTCATGTGGCATTACAATTCGGCCGACTGGGAAGGTCTTCGTATGTTTTTCTCAGCGTTTCCATGGAAGAGAGTTTGTTCCTCTTCAGTAGATCCAACACGATGTGCTGAGACAATTTCTGAAATCATCATGTTGGGGATGCCGATGACCGAAAGAAGAACATCATCCGATAAGACCTGGTTTAACAGAAACTGCTCTAGGGCTGTGGCTTCCAAACAGGCAGCATACCATCGATGGCTAAAAAATCCGGGCCCTGAGACCAGAGCAGCATATGTCGAGGCTAGAGGCATATGTAAAGAGACAATAGAATGCTCAAAAGATGCCCACAAAGCCAAAATAAGATCAAAACTTGCTGAATGTCGTAACGGATCCCGTTCATTTTGGTCTTTCGCCAAAGCTGTGGGGAGAAACTTGACTCACAGCTCATTTCCTCCCCTAACCAAAGAAGATGGAACACTAGCAACGACTGCCCAGGAAAAAGCCAATATCTTTGCGCACCTATTTGCTGGAAATTCCACTCTGGATTCATCGGGAAAACAACCCCCTATTGACAGTCACATGCCCGAGATCACCTTTCGCCAACGTACTATCAGAAAGATTTTGCTGGGTCTCAACACCAACAAAGCCTGTGGATCTGACGGAATCCCGCCGATTGTTCTCGAAAAATGTGCCCCCGAACTAACACCTGTTCTTTGCAAGTTGTTCAACCACTCTTACAATTTGGGGGTATTTCCGTCCAATTGGAGAATTGCAAGAGTAGAGCCAGTCCCTAAAAAGGCAAAAGGCCCTACCAGCAACTACAGACCTATCGCACTGCTATCTATTATTTCAAAGGTCATGGAAAAAGCCATCAACATCGAGCTCATGAAATATCTGGAAGACTCAGGAATTGTCAACGATAGGCAATATGGCTTCCGCCATCAGAGATCAACTGGTGACCTACTCGCTTACGTCTCACATATATGGCAGCTATCTATTGAAAAGTATGGAGAAAGTTTAGCTGTGGCATTAGATATCTCCAAGGCGTTCGATCGAGTTTGGCACCAGGGACTCCTCGCCAAGCTTCCGTCTTATGGCTTGCCCCCTCAGCTGTGTTCTCTGCTTGCTAGTTTTCTCTCAAACAGGTCTCTCCATGTAGTGGTCGATGGAGTTTCATCTGACACTCTACTCATAAATGCTGGTGTTCCGCAAGGATCCATTCTCGCACCAACACTATTTCTACTTCACATCAACGACCTGTTGAAAGCAACTTCATGTCCAGTACACAGCTTTGCCGATGATAGTACCCTCCATACCGCTTTCTCTTCCAGGGCCCCCATATCAGCCCGTGAAACCAGAAATGAACGAGGAAGAAATGTTAATAATATAAATACGGACTTAGCAACAATTCTCGAATGGGGATCTAATAACTTGGTAGAATTCAATGCAAACAAAACACAAGCATGTCTTTTCTCTAGAAAAGCCGATCTCACTGTGCCTAACATGACTTTGTCAGGAGTAACCATACCACTGAAGCCATCCATATCGATGCTTGGTATTACTATCAGCAATAACCTTTCCTGGGAAAATCACGTGAGGTCCATTGCCAAAGTGCATCCCAAAAACTTGGTTTTCTGTTTCGTGCCAAGAGCTATTTCACCCCCAGTCAGCTGCTTATGATCTATAAGGCACAGATCCGACCTGTCCTGGAATACTGTTCCCATATTTGGAGTGCGGCACCTAAACATATCCTGAGGCTATTGGATTCTGTCCAAAAAAAGGGCAATTCGTCTCGTCGGTGATGCCTCGCTTACAAACTCGCTCACTTGTCTGGAACACCGTAGAAAAGTTGGCGATTTGTCTCTATTTTATAGATATTTTCATGGGCGATGCTCTTCTGAAATATCAACAATCGTTCCTGCTTTGGCAGTCTCTTCGAGACTAACTCGTCAAGTTCAGTCATCACACCCCTTCGTGGTCACTTTGGAGACCTGCAGAACATCACTTTCCAAAGACTCGTTCATCCAACGAACAGCGAGGCTTTGGAACTCATTGCCTAGGGAGGTGTTCCCCGAGGCATACAACCTTCAGAAATTTAAGAAGAACACCAACTCCTACCTTCTTTCCCTAGGTTCCCACGATGTTCTCTGAACATTACAGGATATCCCTTTTCGTGGGAACCAGAACATAAAAAAAAAAAAAAATATGCTGGATGAAATGGAAGTATTGTACAATACAACTAGTGAAGTCCATTCATTCCAGAGAAAAATGTCCTGAGGTCAAAATTGGAGGTAACACAAATTCGCAACAAATCTTGGAATTGAATATCTAGTTCCTCTCGATATATCTCTCAACCATACAAGCCGCACTGCTTCTATACCTTTTTTCATAATACAATTCCAAAGTTTCAATGACGCCATTACCCATAATCATAAATTGGAACTTTGACAACATCACACACAACGTAACAGTTGTCAACACGTTGTCTCACGACGACAGTCTAGCCGTTGGCCAATCATTTTCCAAAGTTTAATTATACCAAAGTTAGAAAATTTTCATTAATTTGAACTAACATCATGAATGTGATTCTTTGAACCAGGAACATACAATACATGTGAAGCCGGGATCCAACGGCGCGTGGAGTGGCACTCCTCGCGCCAAACTTGCCAGTTCACGCGCCATCGGATAGGGCAGGCTTGGCGATCTTCGGTCAGCGCGGCGAGTCCCGTCGTCTGTCGGTAAATGAACACGGTTCGAAGGAGTTCGGACGATGGCGCTCAACAATACCGCTCCAACGACGCGACTAGGCGCGTGGTACTGTCAGTGCCCTGGTAACTTTCACCATGGAGTGGTCGAACGAAGTGGTGTGAGAATTTTTATCACTCTATGAAGCCAAGCCGATTATTTGGAACCCATGGGATCCAAACCATGAAAACAGGAATTTAATTCATGTTCATCTTTTCGTGCATTTAAACTTAAATATTTAAATTTTCACCGCCAACACTGCCGGCGTACAACAGACTACAACCGCTGCGTGTCCACGTCTGAAACCGCGATCCTACTCTCAATCCAGGATTACCACTCCACTCGCCGTTGGATCCCGGCTTGAGAATGCTCACAAGTTTTACTTCAATCAAGATAATTTTTTATTCTCATGACAGGTACTGAACAATCTGTTATATTTGTATATCAAAATAATATCATATATAGTTTAGATGAGCACTGGAGATGGCCGTAGGCCGGAAGCGCTTTGCTTAAATATACAAAATTTCACATGAAATGCAGAACTTTTCGATTTGGAATCGTCGTGTTCAAAGCAGTAGTGAATTTTTAATATATTCATTTTTGAACCCTAGTAACGAGAAATCACAGAAAGTTGTTAATATATTCAAAATTGATAATTTAGTAAATTTCACCTCTTCACCTTCAGATCATCGAATGAAATAAAACATCAGTTCGCTGTGAGTGAGTTATGAAGTAGTCCAAGAACAACATTGAAAAACTTATTGTCCTGAAAACTGCAGCAAGTTATTAATTCCATAAAAACTGACTATTATCATAACAAATTTCAATTGATTAAATAACTATAATAAAAAAGAACAACGCTTACAAAGCAATATATAATACAATAAAATT
The DNA here is from genome assembly GCA_018342105.1 of Gonioctena quinquepunctata. Classification (NCBI taxonomy): domain Eukaryota; kingdom Metazoa; phylum Arthropoda; class Insecta; order Coleoptera; family Chrysomelidae; genus Gonioctena; species Gonioctena quinquepunctata. Next base: position 158,824 of record JAFIRS010001993.1, read on the forward strand.
GTAGTCCACAATCGATATCACTTACATGAAATCAGATAGTAGCGCTTTTTACACGCTTTATATTAGCTTCACTTGTATGTTTGTTTGTTTGTTTGTAACCGACTCCTTTGGGCGCGATTTTGACCCACTTCCAGACGTCCGAATGATTTGAAATTTGGCAGGTGTACATAATTCCGGTGACAATGCATTAAAAATTTTTGTGGGAAAAAAAAACAAAATGGCGGCTCCAATATGGCGTACGAGTGTTGTGATTATGGTCCGATTCGCTTCAAAGTTGATATCTGAGGGTTTTCGTGATTGGAGATTATGATTCTTTTGTCAAAATTTAAAAATTCAAGATGGCGGCTCCAAAATGGTGGACGAGTTTTGTGATTATGGTCTGATTTCATTCAAAACTGGTATGTGGGGGTTTTTGGGGTCGATTATTATGATTCTTTTGTGAAAATTGAAAATTCAAGATGGCGGCTTTAAAATGGCGGCCGAGTTTTTCATTCAAAACTGGTATGTGGGGGTTTTTGGGGTCGATTATTATGATTCTTTTGTGAAAATTGAATAATTCGAGATGGCGGCTTCAAAATGGCGGCCGAGTTTTGTGATTATGGTCTGATTCTATTCAAAATTGGTATGTGGGGGTTTTCGGGGTCGAATATTATGATTCTTTTGTAAAAATTGAAAAATTCAAGATGGCGGCTTTAAAATGGCGGCCGAGTTTTGTGATTATGGTCTGATTCTATTCAAAATTGGTATGTGGGGGTAATCAGGGTAGGAAATATGATTGTTTTGTAAAAATTGAAATTCAAGATGGCGGTTAAAATGGCGGCCGAGTTTTGTGATTATGGTCTGATTCTATTCAAAATTGGTATGTGGGGGTTTTCGGGGTCGAATATTATGATTCTTTTGTAAAAATTGGGAAAATTCGAAATGGCGGCTTTAATGGCGGCCGAGTTTTGTGATTATGGTCTGATTCTATTCAAAATCGGTATGTGGGGGTTTTCGGGGTCGAATATTATGATTCTTTTGTAAAAATTGAAAAATTCAAGATGGCGGCTTCAAAATGGCGGCCGAGTTTTGTGATTATGGTCTGATTCTTTTCAAAATTGGTATGTGGGGGTTTTCGGGGTGGGAGATTATGATTACCTAATTTGATTAGATTATTTCATTTTTTAATTTGCAAAAAAATAATAAAGAAAATAGTTTAAAAAAAAAATAAAAAACACGCTTTTATAAATACACCACACCAAAAATTAGGAAATAAATAATAGTTTAAAAAAACTAAAAAACAAGATTTTATAGAAAACCAGAAAAAAAAAGTAGAAAATAAGAAAAAACATTATTTTATTAAAAAAAAGCGGTTGGTGCATGGTATTAATAATTATATAGTACATTACACACCTAGGGCAGTAGAGTTAAAAATGTCTCAGATCACAGATAATTGTTGGCCGAGGCTATACCATGCACTACGCTTTTTGAATAATCATTTTATTTCTATTTTAGTCTGGTTTTCTATAAAAGCGTGTTTTTTTGTTTTTTTTAAACTATTAGTTTTTTACAGAATGTTCGGGATGACGTAGGGGTACTTTGATCAAGTTTTCGACCTCGGGGCCCCTCCGGAAATTAGTTTTCCAGCATAAAACTGCAATTTTGTCTTCGTAGACCCAATAGTTTCCGAAATACAGCTTTTCAAAATTTGGTATTTTTTCAAATTTGCAAATCTTTTGTAATGATAAAATAACCATGACGGGAGCTTCGACGACGAGGAGTTATCCCTATCTTGTCTGTCGGAGCTCCAATACGACGTCGACGACCAGAATGACATCGTGATCGACGACACATGCCCTGGCCATTCCAAGCGGACGAAGAGATGTTGATTTATCGAAGGGTTATTTTTTATTGTAAATGATCCGTACTGTATATTAATGTTGTGTGTGTTGTAAAAAATGCTATTTGCATAAAAAATACACATTTCTTCGAAATCCACTCGATTTTGTTTTCAATTAAATTCCCTATCGCCTGGGGATAAGAAGTTTGTTACCGGAAATTGAAATTTACGAGTCGTCAAAAGAAAAGCTGATGCTGGGGGGGGATTGTGATCCCTCCTCATGAACTTGTTTTGTACACGCTCAGAGGCAAGTACTCGCAGTTGGGATGTTTCGAACATGCATACTCCGCCAACCCCCCACCCACACCTTTCTAAAATATACACTTTGTAAAAATTTACTCCGCTGAACCATATGAAAGTGAATTGTGTTGATACGAGGGCGATTGTATAAAAACAAGAGAAATTGCTAAAAATTAAAAAAAAGAAATTTGAAAAAAACACCAAACTTTGAAGAACTGTATTTCGGAAACTATTGGGTCTACAGCATATTATATCTTGTTAAAAAAAGGTATTCATAGTCATGGTCAAAAAATCACAACCTTCATTGTCAAAATGGCTGAAAACTGAAAAACTTGTATGAATATTGTGTGAAAAAATCGCTAATACCTGATTTCATGTACGTGAGAATGTACTATTTCACTGTATTAATAGTCTAGAAAGGAAAATTTAAAAATAATAAAATCATTGACCAAAAAATGATCGTGATATCATTACGAAAAGTAAGTGAAGAGCAACAGGTGCTTTTTTACAGTGGAAGAATTATTTTAGTGAATGATTTTATTGTTAACTCTTGAGTCTATATTGCCATATAAACGTGTTTCTCAGTTTTTTCATACTATAATTTCATTTCGAACTTTTCGGTGCATATTGTTACTGGAAAAAAACTCTCCGATTGATTCAGCCAAATGGAAATGAAGCTTTTTCCAACTTGTGGTAAATGCGCTGAGACCAGCCAGCGTATTCATAATTTTTTTTTTCTGACGATCTTGGCGGAGAGACCAGGTCATACCTATGAAATTATTGTATTGTCATCGGTTCTTAATACCTGTGCAGAATAACAAATAATTCTGATGTCTGGAAGTAAGTGAAAATTAATTTCGAAGATTCGTTACATACATACATATGAACCTGATAAAGCGTTTATGAAAATTGAAATTTTCCAAGGTAATATCACTACCGAGTAGTAAAATTTATGAACATACATCCAGTATAAGTGGGTTTAGATATCTGCAACTCCGTCAATGCATACTTTTTCCATTATTGTTTTTAGGGGCTGAATCACAATTCCGCGAGAAACTGCCTAGGTGTTCCACGGACATTAAAGCTCCGAAGAGAATTAGGGTCGCGGGATTTGTTGTGCATGCCTGCTATTCAATGATATGGTAACTCGACCGAAATGGGAAAAATCCGCAGTATCGAAGCTGTGATTTCATGAATTATAAACATGCAGATGCCATTATCATATTGCGGTTTTCATTGGTCCATATATATGCAAACATGTTGAATAATTCAAAAAACTGCTGCATCATTTCTCCGATAATTTTTTTGGTAAATGGAATTTGTATGTTCACAGTGTGGAAGGGTACATAAATTAAATGTGCAATGGGAGTGGTGATTACATGAATTATTTTCTAATACCTTCGAGCGATATTCGAAAACATGTTAGTTCCTATTTCATAGCCTCTACATTAGGTCTGAATTTCAATTGAGTATAAAAAATGGCGCCATGAATTGCAAATAACATTTTGTTTTCTACTATACAGTGCTCGTCTAAAGTCCGTTCCCCCCCTTCTAATTTTTGAACCACCAGGTATATCGCTTCGGAGGGCTTCAATAGGAGATAGAAACTTACGTTTTCATGAAAAAATCACAGCAAAAAGTCTCAAAATGGCGGCTGAGAGACATCTTCAATATTTTTTTCAAATAGAATACCCCACCCCGTTTATTATTTTCGAAATCTGCTCCTAATTCTCAACAATTTTCTCTTATACATTTTACTCCTAAATTCAATTGTTTTCGAAATATTAACGTTTGAAAAGTGACATTTTGGTCATGTCAAACCCAACCAAAAACACTAATGTTGCTTTCAACCAAGTTTGCATTGACAAAAATTATTGTCGCGGTAACATCTTGTTTACTGTCAAATAGACCATTGAGCGCCTAAATCCTTTTATGAAAAGTGTGATCATGGCTCGTAGTTTAGTCGATAAATTTGAAGCAGTTTTGATATTTGGAGAAGCTGGAAGAAATTATCATCTAGCAGTCCGTATGTTTAATAATAGATTCCCCGAGAATCCAATTTCAAGATCATATTCGCGCAAACTTTTGAATAAGCTCCAAACAACTGGTACGATCAGGAAGACCGCCTCTTTCAGAAGAAAAAAGGTAGAAATTGTTTCTGAAATGGTAATCAATCTGACTCAGTCGACGTCTGCAGTTGCTGAATCCTGTGGAGTAAGTTCAAAAAGTGTCCAAAGAGTCCTAACAAAAAAAGTTTCATCCCTATAAAATGAAAATCCTTCATGCTCTCACGGAGGATGATCCAGACCGGAGGGTTGAATTTTGTGAGTGGTTAACAAGATCAATTGAAGGAGAACGGAGCTTCCTAAAACGTGTATGTTTCGCAGACGGATGCGCGTTTTTTCTCAATGGAAAAGTCATCAAACAGGTTGTACGATACTGGAGCGATACTAATTCGCCTATTTCCAGAGAGGGACATACCCAGTTTCCTAAAAAGGTGAATGTTTGGGCGGGGATTTTGGGCAACCGCGTTTGTTGGACCGATTTTCACCAGAGGCAATCTTATAAGAGTTCTTAACAGAAAACTTCAAGGATCTGAAATTGAACCTCGAATAAGACAAATTGTATTAAACAATCAGGAAGAGTTTGAAAAGCATGAAATCATATTACAGCAGGATGGGGCACCTCCCCATTTCGATCGCATGGCTAGAGAGTTCCTCGATACAAACTTTCCTGGGCGATGGGTAGGTCGCAGGGGAAGTACAGAATGGCCACCAAGATCTCCGGATCTTACACCTCTAGATGTTTTTCTTTGGGGGGTGTCTGAAGTCAAAAATTTACGCCACCGAATGTCCAACAATAGAAGAGTTGGAACGCAGAATAATAGATACATGTTAAGAAATAGATGGACAGATTTTCATCAACGTGAGAGAAGCTATTTATAATAGGGCACTTTATTGTCAAGATTTAGGAGGGAGCCAGATTGAACACTAAATGAACTAATAGTCGGGGTTGAATAAAAGTGTTATTCAAAAATAAATTTTGATTTTTCAGCTAACTAATTTGTTTTGATTGTGAATTTACAGATCACATTCGTAGGCTTCGAGATTTTCCGGTGAGCGGTACTGTTTATCCTTAATAAACCCTCTTCATGCCTCCTATTAGTCGAATTCATTAAGAGATTCAACTACAAATTAATAACAACGTTTCGTTAGCAAAATGTTTTACCGGAAGTGACCAAAATCCATACTTCATTTTAAACCGGAATGTCACTCTTCAAACGTTGATATTTCGAAAACAATTGAATTTAGGAGTAAAGTGTATTTGAGAGAACTGTTGAGAATTATGAGCAGATTTCGAAAATGTAATAAAATTATTGAAGATGGCGCTCAGCCGCCATTTTAGTTCTTTTAGCTGTGATTTTCCTATGAAAAAGTAGGTTTTTATCTCCCATTCAAGCCCTTCATATTTCGTTGCAATATATCAGGTGGATCAAAAATTAGTAGGGTGGGAGCGTACTTCAGACGAGCACTGTATACATTCGGTGCACGACGGTTGTATGTAAGGCGACGGTTACAATGTTGAGTTTGTATAAATAAATAATATAGAATTCTAGGTTTTTCCGTACCTTCCAGAAAACAAAATAGCTACATTTCACATCATAGTTCACATTTGTGGAGTTAAACTCCTTTAGGCGCCTTACCGGCAACTGAATGCTTTCGATGACGTGAGCGTTACGGAAGTGACAAATCGTAAAATGAGCCGGAGTGTATCATTCACATGAATAACATGCTGGTGGCGCGAAATATCGTGACGTATTTTTATAGGGTCGGAAATTCTACGGTTAAAACCTACTTATGACGCCAAAGTACTATACAGGGAATATGTTTCTATCTCAACTTTGAATCTTGGTTGCCATATTTTAAAGTAGTTTACTCCATGCACTAGGGTAATAACAGAAAGAGATACGGTTTGTCCAGGGATATGGTATTTTGACACCTTTTGAACTCTTCAAAAGACTGTAGGTTTCAATAACAATATTCGATACTGGATTGCAATTATGTCCATAGAGAGGCAGGCAGACAGGGCCGTCTTCACACCAGCAGACAGACAGAGCTATCGTTATACTACCTTTGAAACTTCGTTTCGTGACACTTCTGAGTCTATGATTCATATGCCTGAAACGGAAAGGTACTTTCCACAGTAAATGCAGCGTGTAAAAAATATTAAGTTAACTAGTATATTCAAACTTGGTTATGTCAATGTCTTACAATGTTTCATGGATATATTTTTGTTTACAGAAAAAGTTTCTCGGTCTGGCAGCCTAACCTATGTATAATATCACTTTGAATAATACCACAATAATATCCTTATATTACCAAAAATTATTACCAATATTCATACTGCTGGTGAATCGGCATTACCACAATTATATTTAGAGATTTCCAAAATTAATACTATTATCCCAGTTTTGGGAACAATATATAGCTCTGTAATTATGGGTTAATGGTTATCGATATCTTTCGAACCGCTAAAAGGAGATTTGCTGTAATCACGTTGCGGTGGGGATTCAAAAAGTGATTTTTCTAGATTGTTGCAATTAACTTTTTTCTTCCGAATTGAACCCTTCTCACTCTCAAACATATACTTTCCACCTTCCACTTGGTTATTCCCTGAGCTTTACGTTCGCACTAACTCCAACTTTGAAACTTCGCGCCGCTTCTTCTTCTAGGCCCATCTGATAATATTTCAATTTTTCCAGTGATTTTATATTCCTCGACAGTTGTTTTTGTTTGGCGAATTCCCTGAACTCAGCGAACTGTTGTAGTTTTCTTTGTTTGAACTACTGGGATTGGATACAGAGTACGAGACATCAAAGTCATATCCATAAAAAAATTTAATATAACCCACTTAGTGGAGCAACAAAAAAACATACGGATATTAACAAAATTACCTTTAAGAATCGGAGAATGAATAATATTCTGAGAAATCCTGGTATTGGGATAGTCAATCCAGTAACTCGGAACCTTTGCTCTGCAAGTGTTCTATTTGACAACTATGACTTGTTTGTATATCGCGGCCGTTGTTCGAATTTGGTTATTCCCTGAACTCAAAAAGCGGTAAAAAAATGTAATAATTATAAGTCTTATCCAGTGGCTTCAGTTCGGCGTTTTCCCTAAACTCATGCAATTGGATAACTAACAGAAATTCTCATTTCGAAATGATGTAATCTTCCGCGTCACTTGTTTTCATTCGGCGTTTTTCCTGGACTCAAACAACTGATAATATAATGTAACAATCACCAGGGCGACCAATTTCCAAACCACTTGTGAATGATTTCACACTACAAAACACCTGGGAGAACTAAAATAATAATAACGGTCCAGGAAAAATTAATACTCGTTCTTGAGAAAAATATTTACACTTTACTCAATTTATCGATCGAAAGATATCGTAAAGAATTCAGTTTGAGCACCACCAAATTGCTGGGAGTTTCAATAGTATAATAAATTCATACTTGAGGGCAGCAAATATAGAATTGTGATTATCAAAATATTTAGAATTTACCTAATTTGTCAATCAAACAAAAAAAATATACGGATTCACTTTGAACACAATCAAATTTCTCACTCGAATACAGGGTATACTTGAGTATGTGTAGGAGCATGTTGCTGACGTAAAAATAAGAAGAAAAGTTCCCATGTCATGTCATGTCCGCAAGTAATTCATGTCTGAGATGCAGGGTATCAGAGTTGAATTCTTATTTTTATTTTTTGTGAATACATTTCAGAATAATTGTGATGTTCGAGTAAACATTTTGCCAATGGATACTGCAAAAAATTGCACAAAACTCTCACTTTTCTGCATAATGAACTTTCATAATAATCATGTGTGGTGTGACTAAAACCCTTACGCAATAGTTCGGTCCAGGCTTCAACACCAGTTTCCATTGAATGTGTGAATTGGCATAGTTGGGGATTATTTGATTGGTCCCCACTTTTTTCCAGGGACTCTTATGAAAATTCTTATCATGATTTCCTTGGAAATATTTTGCCTGAATTACTTGGAAACATTCCACTTCTACCGAGACAAAGAATATGGTTTATGCATGATCGAGCGCCAGCGCATTTTACTTTAATAGTTCGTGAATTTTTAAGTCAGCGATTCAGAAACAGATGGATTGGTCGAGGCGCTGAAGTTCCAAATCAATTCTGGCCTCCAAGGTCCCCGGATTGATCTCCAATCGATTTTTTTGTGTGGTCACTAGAAGGTCCTAGTTTATACGGTTCCAATAGAAACCAACGAACAACTTCGTCAACGAATCATTGCTGGATGTGACGCTATCCGAAATACACCAGGAATAATGGAGCGTGTACGTGGGTCCATGAGACAACGAGACGACGCAGGCCTAATGGTGCAAGGTAGCCATTTTGAACAATTAATCTAATTATCACCCTCAACTAACTGTTTTAGTATTAAATTGGTCTTAATTACTATTATTATTATTATTAGTATTGAATTGTAATAACACCCGATTTCTATTTCATAATGAAATTAATTTTGAATTGAAAAATCTTGTCATTCAAAATAACTTGCATTGATTATTTCAAGTCCCAATAACTCGAAAGCAGTTGCTCGCAGCGACCTCAACCAAGAATATATTTTTCACACAAAAATGTTAGAAAAATCGATTTTTCCGCTAGAAAACGTGATACATGTACGTACAAAAAAGTTATGATATTTCAAATGAGAGAAAAGACATGTAGGTGGCGCCACCCCCACGAAAGAGTCAAACTAACATCAAATTTGATTTTGTCATTAGAAAATACTCCCAGAAAATACTTTGCTTGAATTATTTTGAAATTATCCACAAAAAATAAAAATAAGAATTCAAGTTTGACACCCTGCATCTCAGAAAAGAATAACTTGCGGACATATGTTTATAAGAATTTTTCTTTTTATTTTGACGTCAGCAACATGCTCCTTTTTTTCTATAGGTACGTATTCGTCAAAGCTTGTTTAGAGAACTATTCACTTTCAATCTTCATACGGTTGAATACTGATTACACCTCGGAAGTACATCAGGAACAAGAGCCTCAGGAGCCCACGGCAGGCACAAGCCTTACGGGCATGAAGCAGAAACAAGAGAGCGATGCTAATTTCATCTTGCCTTTTATATGTTTCAAATCTACAACAAATTTGGATAAAAAACCTACTTTTTGTCGCATTTGAGATAAGGACGGGGGTAAGAACGGCGCACTTTTTTGTCTTTTTAACCTGGTAATGGTTGAAGTAAGGTGGGTAAGTAAGTATTTTGGAAGTAATCAAAAAACAAGTAGGTAGTACTTGGTAGATTTTCCCCACAAAAAATTCAAAAATAAAAACTTTTTAACAAAGAATTAAACCGACGAAATACGGAACTGAAAAAAATAAAATAAAAACTTCTTAACAAAAAATTAAACCGATGAAAAAATCAACTGAAAAGAAAAAAATAAAATAAACCTCCTTAGTCTAAATGATAATTGAGCTCCTAAACTGATGTAAGTAACTGATTTTGAGTCGGCGCCAAACAAACTAGCAATTGAATTAGGTGAAGCGTAAAATGATGGCAGCGAGATGCACGGCTGCGGTTTGATGACTTCTTTCATAGATAATGATCATCGATAATTGTTTGTTTGGCGCCGACTCAAAATCAGTTACTTACATTAGTTTAGGAGCTCAATTATCATTTAGACTAAGGAGGTTTATTTTATTTTTTGCTTTTCAGTTGATTTTTTCGTCGGTTTAATTTTTTGTTAAAAAGTTTTTTTTAATCTCAGAAACAAACTAGAATACTAGGGTATTTCCCATCGCAAACATTTACCCGTTTAACAGAAACCAGCCGAGAAGCTTTTTTTCCTTTTTGTATTATATGAAAAACACAGCTCTGTTTTATGCCGGATTCTCATGTTACTTCCAGTAGGTTTGGGTATTTACATTTCTTTCATTAACCAGCAACATAACTATTGCCAGACTGGAATTAATATTAACCACAAATAGTCAAGGGCCGAACTAAAGTTATGATAAACTTTCTTCAGCCGTTTTTGGTAACGGAGCTTTAAAAAATGCTTTGTTACAATATCATGACCTTACATTTTATTGCGACCGTATCCACGTGCTCATGTATTATTTTTCATATTTAATTTGTTAGTGAATATTTTCCAGAAGAAAAAAGATAATAACGGATTCAAAAAAATTCATCTCAGAACATTCAATTATAGTGCTGGATTGAATTGAAACGGCTGAATCACATGAATAATAGTAATGAACGAGAACAAAAATAATTTTTCTCAAGTTATATCTCCCAATTGATGAAATAAGGTGGGATGAGGTAAATAGTTTTTAGTTAACACGTGAGATGTGGTGTATATTTAGCAACGTTTCAACCTTCAATAATGGTTGTTCTTTTACATTTCTCCGAATAAAACTGTATTAAACATTCTAAAATTCATTTATTAGCAATTACTGTATTTGCCTATTGGAGATTCAGGTCTTTTGAGTAGCAATTACCATGGGTTACCGATTATTCTTGCTGGAGTTCTCAATGATAATTCCTGTTCAGAAGAATTTCAACCACTAATTGATTGTTTGAGAAAAAAAAAATTTAAAAATTAATAGTTCTCCACTTTGATCAACAACGAAATATGGTACGACAATCGATGCAGTTTCCTCAAGGACTTTGGGGAATTAGCAAAGCAGAGTTTATGTTTCTTATTTTATCTGTCATTAACTTCAATTTCATATTTGAATTTCAATAATAATTGAACTAGGTCATTCAGAATGCTCGATGTGAATACGTGCATGTGTCACTCACTGTGAATTATTCTATCATTTTATTAAATTCCAACATGACTCATTTACTTTCAGTTTAATCGTAATATCTGCCACAACGTCAAAGACCTTTTACTCAAAGCGTGCATAACGGTAAGGCGCACTCATTTTTTTAATGCATCACTTTGTCCTAACAGACCAACGTCGTTCATTGGAGTTGTCTTTTGTATGAAGGAACATACGATTTCCTATGCTTTCGAAGAATTCCAGATATAGCTAGCATAAATAATCTGTAATATATCTTTTGATTTTCTTCAAATATTGTTGTAAACAATTATTTCTAAACGCATGGCCGAGGAATCACAGACATCGTCGTAGCAAACTGGATTGCTGGGTTGATAATTTCCTTTGGAATTTGTAATGGAATGGCGAGATTTACAAACTTCAGAGAAACACGTTGAATTTTGACCATCCACAATCCGAAGAGATACCGCAGATTCAATAAAAATCGAAGAATTCTTCATTAAACATAATCCTTTTCCACAAAGTGATTTTGTAACTGGTATCGTTCGAGGGGTTCTTGGGAATGAGAATATCAATGTTCACAGAGCTTTTGAAGTTGGCAAAAATATGCTGAATAATTTAATTGGTTTAAATTCCAATGATATCAAGTCAAAGAAAGATAAAGTTGCCATTGTATTTTCTATCAATTCTAAGTAACGTCATAATATACTGCATTATCAATTCACTGTGATATTAAAAATTTGGGCAAGTATAGAAAATAAAGGCGATATGAAAAAAAAAAATTGGAATTTGCTCCAATTTACACAATGGATGATACTATCAAACAAATTTCTTGCAAATGCACCACAGGTTGGAACAGTGGTAGATGTAGTTGCAGAAAACATGGACTGAACTGCACAGCTCTTTTATAAAATTGCAACGATGGAAATGAAGAGAAAAAAATCGTTAGCGGGGGACCCCGTCAGGAACGAAGTTCCTTACGCATTTCCTTGAATATGGAGATTTATATTGTTTTTATTCGTATATTTTCGTCACTCGAGGAAAAATCGTAATGCTCTCTCCATGGTTCCAAACGATATAATAAATCAATGAATATCGAGATAGCAGAATATTTTGAGAGAAAGTGAGAAAAAGTCGCACGCTTTTTTCTTACGTGACGATTTCTACCAATAATACCCCTAGCTGCGTAAGGAATTTCGTTCAAAAAGTGCTACACCAATGCAAATGTTGAATTTATGAAAAAGGCGAGGCTGAGGAAGATGAGTTATTGAAAAAAATAAGTACGAGCGATGAAAGAGAGAGCCACAAAAAAAACCATAACGGAATATTCATTTTATTAACAAATAATTTTTTTCCAATACTTATAGAAACATTTTGAATAATTGTAAGGCAAGAATTGATCAAAAATATAAAGAAAATGAATTTAGTTATTTTTATTTCCAATTGTAGAATATTGTCAAAAATGTATCGAACACCCCGTAGAGTGAAACAATCGGCATGATTTTCAAGTGGGTCACAATGCTGTTATTCTGCAAAACACGAATTAGTGCCAAACAAAAACAAGAGGTTTTAAAAGTAACGACTGATGGTTTGATCGGGGAGTCGATGTTGGGTTTTTGCCGTGCCCAAAGCTAGATTGGGAAATGAGGGCAGCTAGAGAGTTGAAAGGTTAAGAAGCCCTATTGCCCTATTTCCAATTTGAAGATTATGGTTTTTGGAATTAGTCCACATTTATTTCTGTGAGTAAGTAAGCTCTATACATTTGTAATTAATAACTAGGTACTAGAAGGGATTCATTGTTTCGTTTTTCATTTACAATTCATTTAATTCTTGTAGTCCTTTAATAAATATTTTTCTATATTTTTTTACAAAGTGTTTCCAATCATTAAAGGGTCAGAATCTACCTAGTTAGTCGTGAACAAGCCCCAATTCACGACAATATTTCATGCTGTATAAACAAATGGCTGCTTCATAAATTAATTGGATATGTAGGTTATTGAAAATGAGTTGTTTACAACAAAATTTTGCAAAATTGAAAGAATATCACAGTATTTTAGCATTCAGGTTGCGAATAAGTATGGTTATTAAAATAGATAGATTTTTTCGGCATTTCCCAATTTTTCAGGGGAATAAGCAATAACCAGTTGTTAAAATTTTGTCGATCCACCCCAGATGAAAAAAAAGTTCTACGTTGTCTAGAAGCCAAAATGATGTCAAATTTTGATGCGCGCTCCAAGTTACAGATTCTAAATCAGATACTCACCGAGTGAAAACGGAGCTTGGGCTGCTATCCCCACCATCTGACCACGGTCTCTTGCGAGAGTACCTTCACTACTTATTGAATCAATTATACTCCCAGGTCTCCAATGAAAATTCAACTCTTGATGTTTTTAAAAAAAGATAATTTTTTGGTTCTTATTGACCGTAGAAAATTTATTTCTAAAACGTGTTTTCTAACCAGCTTTTCAATGAGGCTGATAAAAGGCCTTCAAAAGAAAAAACGATAAAATCATTCCATTTGTTTATAAGCAAAAAAACACCCGTCTTCTAAACGAACTTGTTAAAAACAATTTTTTCAACAAATAACACATTTTTTCAACTTACTTCAATCAACCTTTCAACAATCTATGTCACTTTGTAAAACATCTCGACATCCATTATCTTGCTATGCCGATTGTTTGAATAATAGGTATTTCGGATAAACGGATGCAATTATTCATAAACTATAGAACTGATGTGACTCATAATGCCCTCCTTATCAAGGTTGCTACGTTCATTTTTGACCATAGAACATTTTTCTCTGGAATAAATGAACATCACTATTTTTATTGTACAATACTTCCATTTCACTTGGAATATCACTTATTTGTAGCATAATAGTATATTCAGGGGACGATATTTTGATGCGCCACTGTTTTTCGCCAACTCTGAAATGGATTTCGTTTTTTCGCACTTTGGGATTTTATTTCTGATGAACTAGTATCTGTAAATATAATGAACGTTATTTGAGATTCATAAGGTAAGTAAAATGTAGTGAAACATTATCTTGGATGGCCCCAAATTTCAAGGAAGGTCATAGCTTAGATTTTGCTATTTGGCCAAGCTCCTAGTATATGGGTATGAATATGATGAGTTTGGCTGACTCTTTATGTTTCTTTTGGTTTCTGTTGTTACTTGATACTTTATTTTTTTTGTTGTACTTAAAGCCTTGAAATATTTGATATTTTTGCTTAGATTCAAGTGTTCTTCTATTTATTTTTGTTAATGTGTATTTACAGATACAGATGACCAGTTAGTTGATCTTTTGTTGTTTGTATAGTAAATCAATGAATTCCTTGGAGACGTATTTTTTTTTGTTTTTCAATCCTTTGGTAAACTGATGTTTGAACAGACTATTATTAGATATTTGAAGGGGAACAGATTCACTTGGCACCCAATTCTATCTTGAATAATGTCAGTGACTACTATCCCCTATCTTCAATGGAGCTTAGCCGCAAGTATTCTGGGACAAGTACAAGCTACTGTGTCGTTGTACGGTTTCGAAGTGTTATACGTCACTCAGAATAATTATTATGAAAGTTATAAATATTTTTATAAAAGTGCAAAGAAAGGGTTTTTTCGCCATTATCTCGATAATTTATTCATCGATTTCAACGCATTTAAAAATAAATTGAAGGGTGTAATACCTACAGACACCTGTAATATTTTTTTGAGTGGAATCAATAAAAAAATTATTTACAGGCTGGTGTAATAGGTAGTAATTTCATTGAAAAATTCCCAAAAATGGTCCGAAAGTCGCTGCAGATTTGGAGTTTTATGTTGAAGAAATACTAAAGGATTCCACAATTTCTCTACAATCCTAACATTATCCAATAAATTAAAAAAACTAATTCTGGAATATTGCACTACCATTTGGAACCCTTGCTATACTGAATTTTCAAATTCATTCTGAAAAATGGGAAATACCCCCAACTATAGATTTAAGAGGCGCATATTTTTCTTTAGAGATATGATAAATTGAATTATATTTCACTCACAGGGAATTCTATCGATTGCTCCTCCATCAATACAATTTTGAACAACTATTTTGATATTACAGCAATAAGTGCTCAGCTTTCTTGAAACTGCAACCTTCACATGTTACACGCCTATCATCAGTTCTATTTATTTTTGGAACTCTCCTTCAATCAGATGAAGATCACTTTTCATCTTATGCCAAGAGACAGCAATGCAGATATTTCCTGTATGATCTCAATTTTTTTGAGAAAACAATTGAAGCAGCTTTCAACTTTCCCAGGCAAGAATGAATGAAAACCTTTTTATATCCATACATTGTATTATTTCATTCGAACAGTGATTGAAATGGGTTTTGGAATAGCGGGAATATTTTTTTTGTGAAATTGTAAAATTATTTTTAACCGCTTTCTTAGTTGTTTGACCAGCCCTTAGAAGTTAATGAAAACTTGTACGAGTTGAGATCATGGGGACCTTACCTTCTTTAGTGGGATCCGAAACCACTCTTGGGGCCTTCACCGGCTGCGAGAATCGAACTCGCGCCAGGTGGCAACTGTACAATACTTACGCTCGTACCACTGAGCCACTGGCCCCGTATGGACACAGTAATGAGTTGTCGGAGATTGAAGAGTGGGTAGACGCTGTGGTGCCACACAATGAAAACATTGCACAAGTAGCTCCTTCACCACACTTACTCACTTCACACCTATATGTGCATTTCGATAAATAAGTTATCATCATCAGTAGGTTAACTACACTCAATAAATTGTAACATTATCTTACAATTATACCTGCTGTTTCTAATTGGGTTATTTTATACTTATTATTTTTCCTCAAGTTCCATAGGGATCAAAGAAAACAGGGTGGAATACATAGGCCCATTATCCTCATTAAGTAAATTTCTATTACAGTTTTTGTGGATAACAGGCAGTCTAATTGGCTAGTGTCGTTGACCGATTTGATCATTTTCAGATTATGAATGGTAATTTTGAGGGATAAGTCAAGTGTGGCTGACCATATGACGATAGAATCTGGTCACAAAATCAACATTCATTATTTGAAAATGATCAAATAGGTCAACGACACTAGGAAATTAGACTGCCTGGAGAGTATAGTTATCCCCAAAAACCATAATGAAAATTTACTTGATGAGGATAATGGGCCTAGATATTCCACTCTGGTTCCTTTGATCTCCATAGAACTATTGTAGAGTTTTGTAGTGGAAGATAAACGCGATGGTTGCAATTATTTTCTTTGATGGATAAACATGAACAACTAACAATAGTTGAAAATGAATGTCAAGAAGGTCTTTCGCGTGAACGCTCACTCTCGACAATGTAGGGTCTTGCTCTGTCTGGCGCCATCGGATAGTGGTGTGGCCCTTGGGCCAGATGCCTCGGGCGATTATAGGCGCCGCCTTGGGAATGGAATTTAGACAACCATCAAGATCCCATTAGCGACTTGAGGAACAGTAATTAGTATAAAATAACTCAATTAGGAACAACAGGTATTATAAATCATGAGATAATGTTACAATTCATTTAGTGAAAGTGTGGTGAAAGGGTTACTTGTGTAATTTTCTAATTGTCCGAGATTACTAAATTGCCGACGTTTCGAAGTTAATTGACGTCTTTTTCAAGGTTGAAAAATTTATGATTTGTTATTCCCTCGTGTTATACACATGGTTGTTACTGAATTGTAGGGAATAAATAGAGCAAACAGACAAACATCATGAAATAGTCAACACACTTGAAATATATCGAAGATACGGAAAGTGTCATAAAACAACTATTTAACACCAAATAGAGATCTACCTTTTCAATTATTCAGACGAAATATTTGTTCGATGGAAGACGAGTTAGTTGAAGACCCACATTATTTCTCATGTGGCGGATTGAGTATTTCAAATATAAAAATTATTTTCTGTACCACAATCGTTAAAACACAGGAATTGGAAAGAACGGAGGTGGAAACAAATAAAATCTCTTCCCTTGCAAACCTTAAAAGAATCAAAAAAGAAGAAGAAACAATAAAAAACGGATGCTTTATCTTATCGGTCTCATCGACAAGACTTCATGGAATTGAGAGCACTTTATTCTGGTTCAATATGATTTTTTTAAATTTAATTTAAATATGATTTAGAAACACTTAATCTCCCAGGGTCTGTTCTCCTATTCACTGGTCATTCAGGAATATTTGAATAATTTCACTGATATTTCTCTGTGATAATTATTCTCTGTGCCTACAATTTGAGTTTCATTAGGAATTGAATTTTTGTCTCTTGGAGAAATGGTGTAGTACTAGTGCTGTTTCGTTTGATTTTTCTTTCCACACGCTTTATATTAGCTTCACTTGTATGTTTGTTTGTAACCGACTCCTTTGGGCGCGATTTGGACCCACTTTAAACGGCCAGACTTCATTCAAACTTTGTAGATTTATCGAGGACCGATGACAATACACTAATTTGATAAGATTATTCCATTTTTCAATCTGCAAAAAAATCATAAAAAAAATAGTTTAAAAACACGCTTTTATGAATTAACCAAACTGAAGAGTAGGAAATAAATAATAGTTTAAAAACTTAAAAAATAGGCTTTTATAGAACCCAAACTAAAAAAATAGAAAATAAGAAAAAAATGTATTTTATTTAAAAAAAGCATGGGGTGCATGCTATCGCCTCGGCCAACAATTACCTGTGATCTGAGACATTTCTTACTTTACTGCCCTAGGTGTGTAATGTACTATATAATCATTGATACCATGCACTACACGCGTTTTTTTAAATAAAATGGAATTTTTTCTTATTTTCTATTTTTTTAGTTTGGTTTTCTATAAAAGCGTGTTTTTCAGTTTTCTTAAACTATTATTTATTTTTCCCCACAGTTGAATGTTGTTGAATTAGAGCCTTCAGATATTGTTTGGTCATTCTAATATAACATTTTCCACAGTTGAGACCATTCATTTTATATATCACTTCGGAGCAAACGGAAGTTGGTGTTTTATCTTTGAGTTTCGTGAGGATGCTCTTAGTTTGATTTATAGGGTAAAGAGCTATTTTTATCTCATAGAGGTTGCAAGTTTTTGAAAGCAGTTCACTATTTTTTCCGATAATCCTCTTATATATTGGAACTTACAGTATGAAATGACGGTGATGTTTCCTCCCTTAGCTTGATTAACCAAATCTGGCTTACATCCATTGATAATTCTGTTAACAAGGGAAATGGGGTAATTTTTATCTTTAAACAGCTTTCAGACTTTGGTTTTGTTCTCTTTGTGAAATTATTTGTAGAGGGGACCGTGAGAGGTCGACCTTCACCGATCTGATAACTCGATGAGACATGATTTTTATCAAATATAATTTATAAACAAATATGCCCATGATAACTTGCCTATCGAAAAGTGTTCATAGCTATTTTTAATTGAATTAATTTTAATCAATTTTCTTTCATCACCTTCACTCTTTTGATAACCGAAAGAATTTCACCTCAACTGATAGTTTTTAACACACAGAATATGCCTAGGTAGGCTTGCCTACTTATTTCTGCGCATGGCTACCTGGCAAGCAGATGTGAACAGGTAAGTCAATGTAGGTAACTACACCGATCTGTTAACCAATCGAAATTGATATCATAGGTAAGATAATTTAATTACAATACCAATCGTATAGGCTTGCCTGCAAAAAATCGTACATAAAATATTATTGCCAAGCTATAAAGTTTTAGAATTTTAGCTATTTGATAGGTGCGAGAGAGAAAGTAGAGTATCCGAGGTCCTTGTAATGAATGAATGAATGTTTGTTTATTCAGGAAATCAAGAAAGAAATCATACATTTATACATAAATACAAATTATAGATATATCTATACACATATATATATATATATATATATATATATATATATATATATCTTCATAACCTAATATAAATAATAATTATATTATAACTATAACAAATACAGCATGAATAACATAGTAAGAGAAAAAAAAAAATTTAATATTATATTGTTATAGCGATTTAGGTACACTGAATAAACAAGGGAGGTTGAGTACCCGTCTAAGTTCATCAAAGAACTTGTCTTCGGGTATAAATAGTTTATAGTTTATATTTGATCTGAAATAAGTTTCTATTTGATCTAAAAAAAATTTTTTTGACTAATTAATCACTTTCATGAAAGTTACCAGTTTAATTTTCAGTTATAGCACTTATAATGATTGTAAAAAAAATTGAAAAAATCCATTCCTTTAATTTGTTTTTGAAAAGTCGAGCTGAATTTAATTTTTTCATGATGTTTGGTAAATTGTTCCATTAAGGCTATCAATTTCATTTGTGATTATTGGGTGGGATTATTGGGTCATTAATGGAACAGGACACAACATAGCTACCTGACCGTTAAATGTATCCGAGTGCGCATGCCCGTGTACATGTGAGTGACAGTGACAGCATTTATTTACACTCGACAGTAATTTTGAACTCTTTTATATGCTTTGTAATAAAAGCTTTCAACAACATAAATGTATTAAATTTTATTTTTCTATATTGATGATTTTTAAATTTATTATACTAACATTTCAAAAGTAACACTCATTCTTTCCCGCTTTACGGCATTTATTTGATTTTAAATAATACATTAATTATTCTTCATTCAATTTTGAATGAAAAATATAATTTTTTTTATCATTTTTAAATTTATAATTTAGATTTAAAACGAAAAAAAAATTGTTGAATTTTTATTTTTTTTTATTTATTAAATATTAAATCATTTATTTTTGATTATTTCATAGCTGTAAGTATATATAGTGCGTAATAATACAAAAATTGTGATCGAAATTAGAGTTATGATGAATTAGAGTTCAAAATTACTGTCGAGTGTGAATAAATGCTGTCACTGTCACTCACATGTACACGAGCATGCGCACTCGGATACATTCAACGGTCAGGTAGCGTGCAGCTGATATGTTGTGTCCTGTTCTATCACACGGACCTCGGACGCTCTACTTTCTCTCTCGCACCTATCAAATAGCTAAAATTCTAAGACTTTATAGCTTGGCAATAATATTTTATGTACGATTTTTTGCAGGCAAGCCTATACGATTGGTTTTGTAATTAAATTATCTTACCTATGATATCAATTTCGATTGGTTAACAGATCGGTGTATATTGACTTACCTGTTCACATCTGCTTGCCATGCACAGAAATAAGTAGGCAAGCCTACCTAGGCATCTTCTGAGTGTTAAAAACTATCACTTGAGATAAAACTCATTCGGTTATCAAAAGAGTGAATGTGATGAAAGAAAATTGATTAAAATCAATTCAATTGAAAATAGCTATGAACACTTTTCGATAGGCAAGTTATCATAGGCATATTTGTTTATAAATTATATTTGATAAACTCTCATCGAGTTATCAGATCGGTGAAGGTCGACCTCCCACCGGCTCTTAGACTATATGTACTACTTAGGTTACATGATCTGAAAAGTAGATTTTTGCCTGGGCTGATTTTATGTTGTGAAGATGATTCGAGTATAATTGAGGAGTATACCGATGTGTGGTTTTAATACAATCTGGTTGTCGTATCACTAGTGTATCAAGAAACGGGATACATGCTTCGACTTCTATCTCTGAAGTGAACTGGAGATTAGGATGATAATCATTGAACACTTCTAGAACTTCAGTAATTCTGTTGTTCGGGGTTGCCATTGCGAAACCATCTATTTGTTAATATATATGACCGTTGAAAGGAAAATAGCTTGACACGAACAGATATTCAATTATTTGGACAAAGAAATCATAATCAATTAGAGTATAGGCGGAAATAAAGGACCATTGAGTCTTCAATATTTTCAATACTAGTTTCTTTGGGTATTAGTGAAAAGGAAAACAACATCTGAGGAAATAAGTATATAGCCTGCTGAAAGTACTATTGTTTTGAAAAAGTTTGTGAATTCAAAAGGGTTCTTTATATTAACAAACGCAGTCGTTTGTTGTGTCAGAATATATTGTGAACGAACACAGCTAGTTTGTAAGAAGGAGCGTCTATTTAGCTCATACCAGTCTGAAATTTGATGTCTGTTTATGGGTTTCACGCACACACAAAAAAATATCTTGGATCAACCATGACTGTATTGACTCAAGTGAATAATTTGTTTGTTTATAACGAAAAAGATGATTCTCTTGTTTCAAAAAAGTCATTTATTCAACATATTTCTTGACAGAATACGGAGATATGCATAAATGAAAACATTAATAATGTTGAGTTGATAAATAAATTTACTCAATTTGAGAAAATAATCTAATAAGTTCAATATAAGCATTGCTTTGAGTTAGAAATCAAATTATTTTATTGAAAAACCATATTTTCTTGGTTTAAAACTATGAATTAATCACAATGAAAACCGCATTCATTCAATCCAAGAAAAATACTCAGTGTTAAAAATAATTCTAATGAAAAAAGTAATATAAATGATCTGAATCTATGAATAATACACAAATATTCCTCACTTTCTAACCGACGAAATAAAAAAAGAAGAGGTTCTCTATTCGACGCGTATATTTCTTTATTTTTTTAATGTATGATCACGCACAACTTTTCACAGAGCGGTTCGATTCCGATGATTCTTTTTTCATTGGATAGGGTGTACTTCGAAGTTGGTCCCTTTCAAATTTTAACAACAAAGTCCATCCCCAAGGGTAGCAAAATGAAGAATATTGATCGTTCACCCTTTGAATTTTGGTCCGCTAACCGATTCTATCAGGCATAACTTTGTATTCGGTTTTCCGATTTGGATTATTCTTTTTTTATTAGAAAGGGTATACCTCATAGTTGATCATTTTCTGATTGGGAATGGAATGAACCACCCCTATGGGTAGAAAAATAGGGGATGATTGATTTTTTACTTGTGAACTTTGGCACACATATGTAGTTGACATTGACAGACCCTCCTACATCCGTCAAAATGATAACATTCTATGAAAGGATGGAATTATATACAAAGTGATGAAATCAACTAACCAGAACTTTCAAAATTGATTAATATTATATAACAATAAATAGTTAAAATAGAAAATCATATTATTTAATACTTATTAGTTGAAGTAAGGTAAGTAAGTATTTTGGAAGTGATAAAAAATTAAGTAGGTAGTAATCAGTAGATTTCAGCAACAAAAAATTTAAAAATAAAAACTTTAACAAAAAATTGAACCGACGAAAAACTCAACTGAAAAGCAAAAAGTAAAATAAATTTCCTTAGTCTGAATGATGAGTGAGCTCCTAAACTAATGTGCGTAACTGATTTTGAGTCGGCGCCAAAAAAACTAGCAATTAAATTAGGTAAAGCGTGAAATGATGGCAGCGAGATGCACGGCTGCGTTTTGATAACTTCTCTTAAAGTAATATAATGATCTTCGATAATTGTTTGTTTGGCGCCGACTCCAAATCAGTTACTCACATTAGTTTAGGAGTTGATTTTTTCGTCGCTTTAATTTTTTGTTAAAAAGTTTCATTGAATAATTACATAATCTTGATTGGTAATGCATCCATCGTTTGCTTAGGTTGAGAAATACGTTTTCAGGGCTAGAATCATAGCATTATTTCCCTTTTGTACAGTGACTCAGTCTTAGGAATAGACTGATTTGAAACACTGAATTCCCATTATACTTACTGGGGAAAAATGACATATGAATATTTTCTATCAACATCAACATATATGTTGTGATTATGCAAGCAGTAAATAAAAGTTATTCGAACTTCAACTTTGTGTAGTTCAGAAATATTTAAGTGCTGATGGAAAAGTTAACTGATAGTTTTTGGCAGAAAATATCCATGACAAGTAATTGTCAAGAAATAATAGAGATTCAATGCTTAAAATAGAGCTAATCTTCTGAAGACCATGTTGATGTACGAATAGGGACATAATGCGTTATAATTCAAATTGTAGTTTTTCAGAATGATTGAAACAAGACTATCTATGAAAAAGTTTTAAAGAACATAATTGTATAAAAACAATTCTGCCATAGAACTAAAAAATACAATTATTTGGTCAACAATATTTTTACTACCATATGATATAATGTTTTTATTTAAAGGATTTGATGAAAAAATGAAAACTGTTATTCAATATTATGAGATCACAGAGGAATAAAAACAAAACAACTTTCAAAGGAACAATTCAGTCTTTTCGATCTAAATCAAAAACATATTTCCGAAGTTACTGGTCAAGAGATGAAAAAAATATGGGAACATTGAAGCAAGCATTTAGAATTGAAATGTTAACACAGAGACAGGGCAAATCAAAAAATCACTCTGGAGTTAACCAACTTGAACAAATATATCCATGAAGTTATATTATTCAGTTTTACTCTGCTCCTAGGTGGACTCAATTGAGGTAGAAGCAAAATCTTTTCGATCAATTTTACATCTGAAAAAATATGTAATATTATTGACAAATTCAATACTCTTCATATGGGGGCATACATTATAAGAAACCAATGCATCTGGATAGATGACATTTTCACAAACTATTCCAAATTTCACTATCAGAATATTTAGGTTTATAAATTAGTTCTCAAATAATGCTATGAAATGTTTTTTTTTAGAAAAAATATCCTGATGCAATATTTTATTTTGGAATGAACACACCTTTCAACGAAACATAATGAATATGTAATTATTCTTCAGTCATGAATTTAATGTGATTTTCTTTGAACTCAAACGCATGCAGAATATGTTTGAGATCAATTGAAAAACAAATTATTTCGTTCAAAGGAATGCATATTCATAGTTTTGAACCAAGAATATGAAAATTTTAAAATACCTAGTCGGTGCCCGTTTTTCAATTCTTTACAGTATTTCCCCACATTGGAGGAAATAAAAAAAGTACATCAATAGGGGGAATTATTCTTCACATTCATACGAGTTGATAACTCACTACAAAAAAGATTACCTTCTTTATAAACCTGACACGATTTACTTCATTTGCGGTGATTTTACCTTTGATTCATACTCAAATGTTAATTTTATATCATTATGTAATTTGATGTCATGTAACGATTTTCGCCCATTGGTGGGTTGGCCCACAAGGATCACATTGATTGACCAGATCTTTCCAAACTGTAACAATGAGGAATCATGTTACGTTATTGATTGTGAAATTTCCGATCATACTGCGATACTCTTGGACATTAACGAAAGCTCTTCTCTGACATCAATCAATAAAACTGAAATGAAGAGGTGTTTCAATGAAAGTAATTTAAAAAACTTCGAGTTTATGTTGGAAAAAGAGGAATGGAGCAGTATTTATGAATATGGTGTTTGCGAAGATGCCTGCAATCGTTTTTATGATGTATTCCTCCATTATTTTGAAACTGCCTTCCCCAAACGGAAAATATATTTTAACAAGAATAAACGGGGGTGGATTGACGATCTTGTTGAAGAATGTAGTCGTTCTTTGAAACATTCATTTCACCTGAAGAAAAGTAACACTGCTTCATCTGAAACATATAATAACAACAAAAAAATATACCTGAAATTGATTAACGAAACAAAAAAGAAATTTTACTGAAATAAAATTAGTATGGCAGATAACGGTGGAAAGTAATATCTGAACTCACGAACAGAAGTAAAAACTCATGTGAGATCATCGTTCTTCAAAAAAATTATGACGTTATCGAAGACCCTTCAGAGATCGTGAATGAATTGAATAATTTTTTCATCGAAGCATTACAGGCCTTAATATATATTCCGAGTAATGATTATTATCGCCCGAACATAAATATTGAAAATGGAATAGATATAAATCCATACACAATGTTTTTAGAGCAATTTAGCGAATCAGAATTATTAAATTTGATCAATCGTAAACTGAGGAGCAAACAATCATCAGGAATTGACGAGATACCAGTGTTTCTACTAAAAAGAGTTTTGCACATGATTATAAAACCGATAACTTTTTTAGTGAATTTTTTATTTTTAAATGCCAGTTTCCCTACATCTCTGAAGGTGGAAAGGTAACTCCCCTGCGTAAGAACAGAAAATTATCAACTATTGAAAATTTTAGACCAATCACTGTCCCCAGAGCTTCTCGAAAGTCTTCGAGTATGCACTCCTAGAGCGCTTGAATGATTTTCTTGAATCACACAATATCTTGATAACCATGCAGCATGGCTTTCGCTCTGATAGAGTTCATTGAAGTGGGCGAGTGCCCAGCTGCTATTTTGTTCGATTTGAGAAGGCTTTTGATTGCGTGAATTACCTGAAACTGCTGGATATATTGGAATGTTATGGTCAAAGAGGAAATTCACATACCTGGATATCCTCGTTTCTCAGTAACAGAAACCAATGCGTCTCATTGAGATCAGATCAGGTGGTGTGGTTTCGTTTCCCACATCAGAAGGAAACTGGTCTGGACTGGTGTGTCTCAGGGATCTATATTGGGGCCGGTTTTGTTTCTCTTATACATAAACAATATTGATAGGGAAATATCATACTCATCATTTACTGCATATGCGGACGATATTGATCTTGGATAAGCCAACTGATATATTTCAACACACAAATGTACGGATATCCTGAACTCAACCTCTGAATACTTCAACAGACAGGATCTATTTTTTAATGCTAAAAAAACTCAAGTTATTCGTTTTCATAACTATCAGAATAAAACCGAAGCACTCCAACTGAAGGTCACCTTACAAAGCTCTCATAATGCAGTTAAATTCTTTGGTATACAAATGGATGAATATCTGAACTGGATTCCACACTGTGAACAGCTGGTTTCTAAATTGTGCTCACTCATATATCTCTTCAGTAATCTGAGCGTCGTTTTGAATAAAAAACAACTCATCAGTGTATATTATGCTCAGGTTGAGTCTAGGCTGCGTTATGGTGTTTGCTTGTGGAGCAACTCAACAATGAGTAGAAACGTCTTCATTGAACAGAAGGCTATTTTACGTTGTATATTTAACACCCCCAAACGAAGCTCATGTAGAACCCTCTTTATAAATCAGAATATTCTAACTCTGACAAGTCTATTCATATATGAACTTTCAGTTTATGTATTCACCAATAAAACCGACTTCATTCTGAATAGTGATATTCATGATAAGAACACTCGTCAGAAACGAATGAAACATGCCAAAATTGCCAAATATAAGATTACTCAAAATGCTCCTAAATGCATTGGACCCAAAATTTGAATCACCTTCCAATAATGATCAAGAGAGCTGAAGATGCAACGATTTTTAAAAAACGTCTGACCTCGATGAGTTTTTATCTAGTCCTTTGTGATCCACTCTACTCTGTGTTTGTGCAATATTGTTAATATTGTTCAGACTCGTGAATCTGTTTGCTTGTTTTTTAGTACTAGTTGTAAGTAAGATATAAATACAGACTATTTTTATTATACATAACAAATTTTTTTGTCATTTTAAGGAAAATAAATGATTCGATTTGATTGATTTGATTTGAACAAGCCAATAGGTATATCGACACAATGTTTAACTAAAAAACCGCCATTTCTCGGTAATGCTTTGTTATACTTACCAAGGAAATCAGATATGGTTCCATTATCTGCCTTCCACAACGTGATATGTTGGATATCCATGTTAACATTTTTATTTAACACAACACAATTTACACAGTTCACTGTTGCAGCGTGGCACCCGTGGCTATAAGTAGAAATGGAAGATAAACTAAGCTGGGGAAGTACTTGGCCTGGCACCTGATACGGCGGCGTCGCAGGTCACATGATGAAACGTTGCCAAGTTTATTATTAGTCATCGTGAGCTTATCGCATGAATTCCGAAATGTCTGCATGTCATACACACAGTTATACACTGTGGCGTATGGCTCATGAATTTTCAGCCGAACTACCTATAAAAACCGCTTGGGCACTATTAATAATATCAGGCGTTTTATGTGTAACTGCAATTTGAAAATAATAGTTTCAAGTACTCATAATTTTAATTTAGAAAATATTTTTTTCCTTGTATACCTAGGTACAGGTATACAGACCTAGCTGCTTCTTGTCCAATTTATAGGGCAGTTTTTGTTACAAAAGGTGGCGTCAACTTGCAGAAACCGATTTTTTCAACTTGCCTTTTCTCCTTTTATTTTCCTGTACCCTTCAAATTGAAGAAATAAATGTGGCATCATCGCCAATTCTCAAGAGATCGGCATTCTTGAAATGAGATCATGGAAATGGGGATGGTGATTCATTACAATGAAGTTTCTTTTCAAAGTAATACTTTTAAAAGAGAAAATAAATTCAAGGATAATATTCATAAGATGATAACCAAAAATATGGAAGGTTGCCAATGTTTCCAAAATAATTGAAAATTCAACTTGTAACTGAAAAACATTGAAGTTTCTGTAATGTGTAATCGAACATTATCCAAACGATCCAAGAAGTGACTCCATTGTACCCACTATGATGGTGGGAAAAAACATGAAAGTGTTATTTCCTTGCTTATTCATTTCATTTAGAAATGTTTGAAGTAAACTAGGCATTGTGTATTTGAACATGACTTTTTGAAGGATTTTTTTCTCGGTTATACTCACTCATGTCCATTTAAATAAAACAATCCCTATCTCCAAAAGCTTAGTTGCAGAACAATCCTCAATGACTTTCAAGCAGCCTCAACTTTTGAGGCGTTATAAATAAAATACAATCTGAATAGTCATCGTTATCAAGTTATAATTTACATAATATCTGACACCCCTAAAAATGCATATAAATAGTCTTGGATTAGGAAAATATGGTATTGGAGAAATTTCTCGTTTCGAAAAACTGATGAATTCAGATTTGAAAAAATAAATTTCTTGTTTAATTGAAGGAATTCATATTTAACTCCCTGTATCAAGAAAAAAAAGTATTCTATCAAAATATTGGGCTTTTCAATTGGAAACAATTGTTTCAACCTGAAGAAACAATTTTTTTTTCAAAGCAATGCATATTTATATTCTTGTATCGAGGAAAGAAAGGATTGAATCAAAATATATACGTTTTTCTAATTTGAAGAAACCGTAATATAAATTTGAAGAAATTATATTTTGTTAATTGAATAAATGCATATTCAAATTGTAGGATCGAAAACCGAAAGTATTCAATAAAAGTATTAGGTTTATTGAAAAAAAATATCAACCTGAAGAAATTATGTTTATTCATATGGAGCAATGCATATTCATATCCATCAAGGAAGAGAAGTATTGAATCAAAATATTGCATGTTTTCAATTAAAAAAAAATGATAATATCAAGTTGAGGAATTTATATTTTTATGATGACATGCTTGGTTAAAGCATATATATCAAAAAAACTTTTTAGCGAAAAATTAAACCGACGAAATACGGAACTGAAAAGTAAAAAATAAAAACTTTTTAACAAAAAATTAAACCGACGAAAAAATCAACTGAAAAGCAAAAAATTAAATGAAGCTTCTTAGTCTAAATGATAATTGAGCTCCTAAACTAATGTAAGTAACTGATTTTGAGTCGGCGCCAAACAAACATTTATCGAAGATCATTATCTATGAAAGAAGTCATCAAAACGCAGCCGTGCATCTCGCTGCCATCATTTTACGCTTCACCTTATTCAATTGCTAGTTTGTTTAGCGCCGACTCAAAATCAGTTACTCACATTAGTTTAGGAGCTCAATTATCATTTACACTGAGGTTTATTTTATTTTTTGCTTTTCAGTTGATTTTTTCGTCGGTTTAATTTTTGTTAAACAGTTTTTATTTTTTACTTTACAGTTCCGTATTTCGTCGGTTTAATTTATTGTTAAAAAGTTTTATTTTTCAATTTTTTGTGACTAAAATCTACCAATTAAAAAATATGATTATCTACTTTTACTATTTGTTGTAATATAAATTATTTTCGTTGTTCTGGTTGGTTTATTTAATTACTTTGTATATCATTCCATACTCTCATAAAATATACTGATTTTGACGGATGTGAAACAAGAATAATGTCAGTAGCGATCTGTCATTGTCAACTACGTATGTGTATGCCAAAGTTCACTAGTGAAAAATCAATTATCCCCTATTTTTCCACCCGTAAGGGTGGCTAATTCCTTTCGAAATCCAAATATGAGGTATACCCTATCTATTAAAGAAATAATCATCCAAATCGAAGAACCCAGTACAAAGTTATGCCTGATAGAATCGGTTAACGGACCAGAATTCAGAGGGTGAGTCAATATCCTCCATTTCGCTACACTTAGGGGTGGATTTCATCTTTTAAATTCAAATGGGACCAAATTCGAAGTACACCCTATCCACTGAGAAAAGAATTATCGGAATCGGACGCCTCAGTAAAAAGTTATGCGTGATCATACATAAAAAAATATGATGGAAAAAAATATACGGGTCGAATAGAGAACCTCCTCCTTTTTGGTTTCGTCGGGTAATAAAATAATGCTCTTCCATTGAAAATAACAGATCTTTCGGGTCACAAAAATATGCTCAATTCGAAGGCAAAATGTATTCGATTTTTTTTTTTCATTTCTTCCTCAAATAAGTTTTTTATATTATTGTGAATTGAAGTGAGTTATAACAAAATGAGAGAAACCGATGTTTCTTGTTCACTAAATGTATTTTCAACAAAGAAGGATGATATTCGTAGAATATACTTCCATTCCAGTTTGTGTGCAGAATAAAATTTCTGCACCGGCGAAAACTTATTTTCATTCCATTGGGAAGAATTGCAATTTCCATTTGTGTTTCATCAAGAGAAAGAAGGGGAAATAGAATGTAATACTTATTTTACACCTTGAAACCTTGTGAAACTGGAAATTAAAACCACGTTATACCTCAATGACTGCCGGCAATGAAATGGAAAATGAAACGAATGAATGTTCTTTGTTATTTCCATATCATTTATTCCTTCCGGGAGTTAGGTAGCCCGTTACAATTCCCCTATATTCAAAAGTGAGAGTTCACGGGAAAGCAATTCTGGAAACCCACGCCATTCGTTGAAACCACTTCTATTCGTTTTCTTCCTAGGAAACGAGGGAAACGAACCCATATTAAAGCAACTTATCAGCTTCTATTGCGTAAGGAAATTCGGATATCTTCCGCTTTGAAATAGCTGGTAATGGTTCAGATTTATTAGCATATATCCAAAATCCAAGAAACTATGTCTGATAAGAAAGTTCTTGTTTCCTGTTCCTTCGTGTCTTACGACTTTGGGACGAAGTCACTATAGAATGATTGCCACTAAGATTATGCGTTCGCAATAACATGAAAGTTCAGTTTGGTCGTGTACAGTATGTTTTGGGATATATGTCTTGATGTAATGATAAGGAAAGATCTTCATTTCCATTGTCAGGACGAAGGAATGGCAAAAACAAAAATGATAAGTATGACAATGAAAAATGGAGTGTTCATATTTCCAGAATATTCACTTTTCAGTTTCGAATAAGATGGCATTGAATTGGATTTCTTCAATAAATTTATTTGAACATTTCCAGAATTTACAATCGAAATTATCATAATTTGTTTCAAAAGGGGTTGAAAATCCTTGTTCCCAAAGAAACCATTGGTCATTCTCTCGAGTTCTCTTGCAACATCTGTTTTTAATAAAGATATTAGAAAACCACAACACACGTCGTGTTCCAGACTGTGAAGAGAGTGGGGAATATTGATCTAATAATGAACCTAGCAAAAAAAAAAAATATCGCTTTGTGTCCAGTTCGCATTGAAGGCATGAAAACATGTTTGACAGAATAATATCGAATACAGTATTTCCTTGAATAATTTGTTTATGGAATCCATTGCCTTTTATTCATGTGCAATAGAGATTGGAAAGGATCCGCCAGTGGACATTAGACAAACTCTTACCACAGATGAAATTTTATTCAATTCATTGAAGGAAAAGATGCTACTCCACACTGGAGCCGAGAATACTATTTTTGCTCCACCATTCATCTATTAAAATTTGAGTAGAATCATCATGATTTTTTTTCCTTGGTGACAGTAGCAACCAAGTTATGAATTAAAGTCGTTGTTCATCACAAGAGTAGCGTCAAAGCTGTTTGGGAAGGTTTTTTCACGCGGGGTGAAACTTTAGTCGGTTGATATTCTATTTGGAGTAAAATGATCTTGATGCAGTTATTTTTTTCAGGTGATCAAATGGAGGGCGTCTAGTAGAGGCCATTCATGATGTGGATACAACCGTTCTGTTCGATGTGGTTATTGATCAGTGTAACTGAAGGAGTGAAAAAGGAATGTGGAGGGATATTTTCTGCATCCCGTGGAGTTTTGAACACACCAAACTTTCCAGGTAATTGTGTGATTGTTTTTCAACTCGTGAAGACTTTCATGGTTCTTCATTTCAACTCTATTCGCATATGGAATTATTTTTTAGTTCAAAGGGATTGTTCAATGATAAAAAAATTCTAATTTTTCAAGTTCATCTCCACATTTCTTCAACAAGTTGATGAGATGTATCAATTCCAGGTGCTACATTAGATAAAAAAATTCAATCCAGTGTAAAATGGAAAATTTAAATGAAAATCTATTCAGTTATGCGAACTCTAATTGATGACAGAAAGTATTTGAAATTTCGAAATATCGTGTAATAAGAATCACAATAGGAATAACTAGGGAAGTTGAAAAAAAACTGTCGATCTCATCTGATTAGTGTCTCTTATTTTATAATGTATTTTTCATAACTTTCTATATTTTTTTTAAAGGGGGTTCACTTGATTCTCAACTCCACATAATGACAGCTGCATCAGTGTCAACATCGAGTATAATACTTGGTTTGATATACTAACTACGTACAAATTTACATTACGCAACAAAATGAGCAAAACTGCCTGATTCATCTAACATTATTGGATATTTTAAATTATCTTTACTTCAGAAATAATAATATAGAATTTTAAAACATGAAGAAAAAAATGTATGTAACAGACTTGTTTATTCCCTGACTATGTGAACACACATGGGGTAATAATTTGGTTAATATTCAGTAGAAAGTTTTCCCTGGAAGTTCAAGTATTTTAAACACATTTTGCTGGTCACCTTTAGGTAAAATTTGACCTAATAAATAGCTCTGTTGACCCTTGAAGCTATGAAGGTATATTTGAAATTCATAACAAGTAATTTGATACTATGCACTACGCCTATTAAGTTTATGGTTTTTGAAGAAGATTCGTTGGTCTCAATTACGGCTTTTATAACTCGAATTATAACTTTTGAGTTAGTTAGTAGTTGATGGTAGAATATTTGGTCGAAAATAGGTACTTTTGGACTCTTCTGATGCCATGTTATCCCTCTGCGTGGTATTATTCTCCTAAAATGTAAGTTGGGAAGGGTACTTACTCTTAGTATTCGGAAAATTTTGTTAAGACGAAGAACTTTTTGAAAAACAACAGGTACCCAACAATTTAATTGATAGTATGATAAATAAACAGCGAAGAACAGATAGACAGACATTTTTTCCGCAAGAAATGTGTTACTATTTAAAATTTCCATATCTAGATGGACTCCCATATGAAATCAAAAGATGTTTATCAATTGATTCTCATAAGTTTGCCTTTAATAATTTGGAAACTACTGGAAAATTATTAACACAGCTGAGCTGAATCAGATTCATATGTAATATATAGTATTCCTTGTGAATGTGGAAATTATTATATAGGATAAACTTAACAATACCTAAATACCAGAATATCCTTTGCTGTACATCATTTTGAATCTTCGTGCAATTCTGTTTTTGTATCGGTGAAAATTTTGGAAAAAGAGAAGACTTATTCAAAGAGATTGTTGGGAGAAATGATTCAAATCGCGTAAATCCATGATAATTGCGTAAATCGAGAAAGTAATACACAGAACCTGACAAAAATATACACGCATATTCTAGAAAGGTTCAGAAGAAGAAAAAAGATCTATTTTGTTTTTTTCGTTTTTTTATCTACGTATCGCCGAATATTTCAGGTCGTCGTATCTGTTTATATATATTTTGAAGTTTTCAAGGTATAATTTGTGAAAATGTGTTTTTATGAACAGCAGTTTGTATCGACTTGTCTTTTGGAAGTTGAATTCATAAGCAAGAAAAACTTAGTTTTGAAGGTGGGTCATACATATGTTCTGGGTTTCTTTGTTCCAATCTATACGTGAATATTGTAATTTCAGCTTCGAAAAAGAAATAAAATAATTCCGAAACGTCAGCTATAAAAATTAGTTCTACTCTCTGGTCCTATATCCCGTTGAATTAAATATCGGCTGTTTTTTGGATGATGAATATTTTGATGATGGTACCCAGACATAATAGTAGTATGGCATTGCTCATATAATTGCATTTTTTTCCAACAATTCCATCATCGTGGCAATTTCAAAAGCCTTGTTGAAGTATAGATCAGTGAATTGGAGTTGTTTAGCTTGGACTCTCCTTCTCTTTGTACCAGATACAAATTGATTGCAGCTGCATATTTTTGTAAACTTCACTTTCTCCGTTAGAATAAGATTGCCATGTGATCTCTTTCAATCAAATGAACGTCGACTTGAACGGATCCTAATGTGATACTTTATCGCATACTACGCCCATTTATTTTGAACCGATGTAATGAAATGAGTTTCGAGTCAATGAGTCGGAGAGTTTTTCATTCTGAAGAATCGACGATACAATACAGACGGACAATATACGACACCAGCATTTTTTTTTTTTTTTTTTTGGCTTGGACATTTCGTCATTCGGCCAGACACAAGATGAATATTTATTAAAACACGTCGAGGACCATCCTCGGCCCGGCTACGAAATTTAACATTTAATTCTCTCTAATTAAATAGAAAAATTTCTGCCCTGGCCGAGAATCGAACTAACGACCTTTCGATCATGAGTCGGACGCTAACCCACCGCGCCAATCCCCCCATAACACCAGCATTCGATTATTATAATTTTCATCATGTCTCCTTCTGGATATTATGGTAAAGGACATAGGTAGTACCTCTTGAAACATAGTTATGTCGTCTCCAATGAGTAAGGCACACATAGTTTTTCCATCACTTTGGAAATTATATTCCTTGTATTTTTCAAACCCATTTTGAATATACCAAATGAATTTGGATACAATAACCGTATTGGAAAATATTTCAGTATGTGGTGTTTTCTATTGCTCATCGCGAAACGGTTCTATTTATATGTTTGATATTTTTTACAGAGGGAATATAACTGTTTTAAAAATAATATAATTTTGTAACATATTTGTATCGCTTATCTGATGATACACCCCATATATAATATACAGAATGAAGCATACGTCTATCTTTCCAGAATTATGAGTACAATACGGTTGATTCTAAAGGAAATCAAATGAAAAATAACGACAATGAATGAGAACAATGGAATACAGGGTAAACCTTCTTGAGTTAATGCGATTTATATAAAGAGTACTGTAAGTAGAATTATTCTGAGAATTTGTGGAGACGGTAAAGTAGTGAAAATCCAACTAAAATATTTTTGTTATGGTGAAACTTTCTCAGGAAGTCACGTCATCTTTGTTACTTTCAATGGGACACCCTGTATTCGATAGAATTCTTGGATTCCCCGCATGATTTCAATTTGAATTCATGTATCATACCCTATTCCCAAAATGAACCACGTTTTTGAGTTATTCGAGAAAAAATGTCAAATGCAGCCTATCAAACATACGCCATTTTCACGTGAAACATTTTTTTACACGCTTTATATTAGCTTCACTTGTATGTTTGTTTGTTTGTATGTAACCGACTCCTTTGGGCGCGATTTTGACCCTTTTCCAGACGTCCGAATGATTTGAAATTTGGCAGGTGTACATAATTTCGGTAACAATGCATCAAGAAATTTGTTTGGAAAAAAAAAACAAAATGGCGGCTACAATATGGCGTACGAGTTTTGTGATTATGGTCCTATTCGCTTCAAAATTGGTATCTGAGGGTTTTCGTGGTCGGAGATTACGATTCTTTTGTCAAAATTGGAAAATTCAAGATGGCGGCTCCAAAATGGTGGACGAGTTTTGTGATTATGGTCTGATTCTATTCAAAATTGGTATGTGGGGTTTTTGGGGTCGAATATTATGATTCTTTTGTAATAATTGAAAAATTCAATATGGCGGCTTTAAAATGGCGTCCGAGTTTTGTGATTATGGTCTGATTCTATTCAAAATTAGTATGTGGGGGTTTTGGGGATCGGATAATATGACTATTTTGTCAAAATTGAAGGATTCAAGATGGCGGCTCCAAAATGGCCGCGAGTTCTGTGATTATGGTCCGATTCTATTCAATATTGGAGAATAATTGTTAAAAAATTCAATAATAATAATAATAGTTTGAAAAACTAAAAAGTTGAAAATAAATAATAATTTTAAAAAACTAAAAAACACGCTTTTATAGAAAACCAGACTAAAAAGGAAAATGAGAAAAAAATTTAATTTATGTTAAAAAAAGCGTGGGGTGCATGGTATCAATAATTATATAGTACATTACACACCTAGGGCAGTAAAGTAAAAAATGTCTCAGATCACAGGTAATTGTTGGCCGATGCGATAACATGCACCCCACGCTTTTTTTTAAATATAATAATTTTTTTTCTTATTTTCTATTTTTTAGTCTGGTTTTCTATAAAAGCGTGTTTTTTAGTTTTTTTAAACTATTATTTATTAGTGATATGAAGTGACTGAATCATGAATTTCGAATGTTGGGAGAATCACTCACCATTGAATAATTTATAGAGTGCGCAAAAGCGGGTACAGAAAGTGAATCAGAAACATGGAAAATAACAATTTTTCCAAATGGAAACCTTATATTCTTTCTTCTCATAATCCAATTCCATTATGAAAATGTGCCCCAATTCTGATTCACTGCCCTGTACCCAAAATAAAAATTTTGGAAATATTCCATAATAGTACTATTCGGTATATAACTGCTTGAAATTTTGATTTTTTCAGTAAGCTGTACATATCTACCGCAAATGGAGTGTAGTTGTTAACTGTCAGATTAAACAAGTGAAAAAGTGGCTCATGTTGGGTTAAATAATCAATAATGTGTTGATTTATTAGTGTTAAGGCGAATGTAATGAAGTTTTCACAAGAACATCGATATTATTATAAAGATTATTTTATTTTCATGCAACAAATGTGCTCTCAACTTCTAGCATTTTTACATTTTCTATGTCGTCTCCTACAGCTCGTCCTATCATTTCAGCTGGAATAGAGTTGAAGGCCATGCGAACTCTCTGCTGAAATTCTTCTTCAGTTGTTGGCGTATCAAAATTCCTCAATTTTTATAGAACCCCAAATCAGAAAATATATTGTAGTCAAATCGGGACACCGCGGTGGCCATAGTTGTTGGACCGTCGGTTCCAAACCAGTGGTCATGAAAAGTTTCATCTAAATGGGTTATCATCTGCCGATTATGTGGGGGTGCTTGATCATGTTGATACCATATAGTCAGCTAGTGTCGTCTGTTCCAAATAATATGAATCGAGATTTCTCAGGATTTCTAGGTATCGTTCACCTGAAAATAAATTAATTCTGTAGATATTTCCAAGTATAATTCACCAATAAGATCATTAAACTGATACAGATACTTTATACTAATACAGATACTTCAACTTACCACTCAAATTGTCATCATGACAGTGAGGCATTATTTCTGACAACATTAAAGTTCCCGAACAGGATGTGGATCGCTCCAGTAGTGAGAGTTTAGTCTGCTGTATATTCCAATTTTGGTGAATTTGACTTCGTCGCTCCATATAATGTGACTCTCAAATTGGTGATTCTCGTGATTCCTCATTTTCTTCGTTGTCCACCACAGTTTTAGTATTGATTAGCTTCCCTTCGAAGGATCCACAGCTCGTAAGGTTGAATATTTATTTTTTGATGATGCCTGGAGATGGTTTTTGTTTTCCTGGATATCTTGTATTAGAAGTATCACATGTTCTTGTAAAAACCTCATTACATTCGCCATAAATCACTAATAATTTAACGTAATCTTGATTATTAAACGCAACACGAGCCATATTATAGTTAATTTTTCTCTTTGAAAACTACTCGCAGGATCCTCCCACACTTTCTCGTCAATCTGCACTTTTCTAGCACAAGATTTGCTCCCATGATGTCCAATCATATTATGAAATTGCCTCTTTTATAACATTTCTTGACTCAATACTTCATATGATCAAGTTGTAGTTCAAGTTCACTGACATATATGAATTATAATTTTTTGCAGGACCTTTCAACGTACCTCTGAACTGCGAATGGGTCATCGACGCTCAGCACCTCTGGGCTCCCAACACGTCTATCATTGTGTATTTCACCCAACTATTCGTTTTCGAGGGTCTTACCTTCACCGAGTACCAGCACTATGGGACCGATTATAAGATCAATCCGCAACTCATCCATCGCGTCAACGAAACGAACATCAGCAAAGTGCGCTGGATTCAGACGTATCAGAGTTTCCTAGTGATTCGTCTCGAGTTGCTCACTGCAGATAGTGCTCACTTGAGAGTTCTTGATAATTTCCTAGACGTGTTCGGCTTCAATATCACGTATGAAATTTCAGCTGGCGTTGTCAGAACGAATTCTTGTACGATGATGGATTGCGGATTCACTGGAAATTGCTACGATTACTATAGGTACGTATTTATGCCATTTTTCAAAGATCTCAAACAAATACTTATTGGGGCCATCCAGACGGATGTTAAAATATTTTTCGGAGTTCATTTCATTCAATTTATAATTGAATAATCTGAGATTTTACCGATTGTATTGAACGATCTTATTCGCGATGCGAGAGTTAGTCGTCTGAGAAATAACATCTTTGTAGTTGTTCAAATAATAAACTATTCAATGATCTTCGAATATACAGTGCGTTCATAAAGTGTGGAAACGCTCAATCATCCTACGAGTTAATAATTTTCAGAGGTAAAGTTCGGACTGGTCGATTTTGTGTTTTAGTTTTCCACCTTTAGAAAAAAAAACACCACCTTGCAAGATATGACGTCATCGATATTTTTTTTTCATTGAAAGGGTTTATTTTTATTTTGTAATGGCTGCGATCAACCGAGTTATTTTAATGTAATCATATTTAATATCCTTGACTAAAGCAACGCACTAAAAACTTGATGACTGTTTTATTTCATCCGCTATTGAATAAGAAGGCGGTATGAGTTCGACAATGAATGTAAAATATTATATGTTACAATGACAGCTACGATCTAGCCGTTTAAACAGACCGAACATAATAACGACAGGACATTTATTTTTATGACCATTGCGCTCCACGCCGTGATAGATGATTAACGATTCTCCGACAGCCTGGCGGAAACTATTAACGCTCAAGGAGTGCGATTGAAATAGACCGCGGAGCACCCGCAGACACATAACACATCATTTATGAAGACGGAGGGGCATTCGAAACGTCGCGAGATCTATATATATATATATATATATATATATATAAAAGAATCTCCATAACCGAGAGATAATTCATTCGGTGTTCAGCGAGTACAGAGAGACGTTCTGTTTCAGTGAAAGTCTTCATAGTATGAAGCGAATTGAAGTAGAATCAAGTTTCATCTAGAGAAGATGCATACCCATCTTCTAATACGAAGTAAATGTAGAATTCGTAAATTACTCATAAAGTAGCAAATTTATCCCCAAAAAATCACTGTGTGGGCTTGGATTCTTAGGAATACCATTGGAGGACCATATTTTTTTGACGGTACTTCGACGGGTGAAAATTATTTGGAACTTATGTATTTCCATATTTAATGGTAACATTTCCAGACATTAATCAACCTGGTCGAATAGTTTCTATATCTGGTTCCATCAGGATGGAGCAGGTCCACATCATGCTCGAATGGTTATAGATGAAACCTTTTCCAAACGGTGGATTGGACGACGCGGTCAGATTGAATGGCCTGCTAAGTCCCCAGTTTTAACTCCCATGAACTTTTTTCTCTGTGGTTACTCAAAAGGTGAAGTGTACATAAATCGGCCTACCAATTTGGAAGACCTTAAAGAGAGAATTCGAACTGAAATTCAACGTATTACACCAGAGATGTTGTCAAACTCAACCCACGAATTCATCAGACGTCTTGGAAATTGTCAACTAACACAAGAAGCTCAGTTCGAGCATTTGTTGTGAATTTGTTATTTGTTTATTTTTACTACTTACTCATGATATTTTCATTGCAAAATAATAATTGAATGAATGTTAGAAATATGAACACTGGTTTCCTTTTTACTCAGTATACTGAAGTGTTACATATGACGTATGTGGTATGGTTGAATTTTCGATATAAAAATATACCTTTTCAATAAAGAAAAAAATCGATGAAGTCATATCTTGTAAGGTGGTGGAGGGATTTTTTTTTTTTAAGGTAGAAAACCAGAATACAAAATTGACCTGTCCTAACTCCACCTCCGAAAATGATCAACTCGTAAGATAATGGAGCGTTTCCACATTTTATGAACGCACTGTATATTGTTCACTCGTATGAAATGCGATACTCGCCTTCGGCTCACACCATCATTTAGTACTCGTGAGAAATAAAAATGGTTCCATGCGCTTTGTGCAATATAATTATATATCACATATAATGATTCAGTAACATTTTATTAAAGAACGTCTTCAGTTCTTTTCAAAAAAAGTTAAAACAACAAGCCGAATTCTGAGTTTGAGTTACGGTACTAAGCACAAGGAGTAAAATATATACTCATTATCGAAATCGTTTCAGAAATTATTTGATAAAGATTATGAACGAAAATATCCATATAATTTTTCAATCCTTTGTAAATTATTTTTCGTTCATTTTGAGTCATTGTGCTGGTGTTAATGAATAGTAGAGTCACGAAAACAAATTTATATGTATTGAACCTGCAGTTTCTGGGTAAATTATAATTTCTATTCGATATATTTTCCAGCAGTACTTCAATATTTTTGAACAATGATATACAATAAAGTATTCCACGTGATGAGCGAGTTATTGAATAGTAAAGAAAGTAAAATAAATTTCCATGTAATGATTGGCAATTTCTGGCTATATTTTTTTTCTGTGAATTTTAAAGCCAACTTCAATATTTCAGACAATGATAAACGACGGAGCTTTCCGAGTTCATTTTGAGTGATTGCCCTACAGACGTCAATAAAAGGCACGAAACTTAATTTTTATGTATTAATCTGCAGTTTTCGCTCTATTATGATTTTTATTCGATATATTCTAGGACAACTTGACACTTCCTAGACAAAGATCGAACAACGCACTTCTTCTATTCGGATGCCAATGAGAGTTCATGAAAAATTACATCTCAATAACAATAAAATTGATCACTTTACAATATGTCAGTGAGAAAGAGTCTCCACTCAATCAAATTTTGGAGTGTGATTTGTATTGTATGTTAATTTCACCATTTGATTGGTTAATTTCTGACTTACCACAAATAGTAGAGTCACGTTACCGAATTTCCATGTATTAATCCTCAGATACGGGCGCTGTTATATTTTTCATTCGATATATTTTCCAGCACAACTCTACTATGGTCGATAAACGTGAAACATAACAGCATATCCGTCCAGTTTGAGTGACTGTGAAGTAGTAATTGAATAGAATAGTCACGAAAACGAATTTTGATGTTTTAAACCCTTCAATTTTGTTTTGAACTGAATTTTTCATATACAATGATTATTGAAAAGTTGGAAAATTGAGCATTGGAATCATCTTCCAAACTATTCTGGGTAAAAAGATATGGAACGACTGTACCAGCTTGAGAGTTAAGCTAGCAAAACATATAGAAAATTTTGGTTTGTGTTAGAGAATAGTTAATAAATAGTTATTGAATACTGGATGATTTTCAGTTGATTGTGCTGAAACGGCTGTTTCAGTTTTATATACGTGACAAAATTGGTAATAGCTATATTGCCGTCTAAATTGAATTTATCAATTTCATGTGCCTTTATTACCTAATATTATACAGTATTTGGTTTCGGATATTTTTATGAACCTATCTGAAATTTTTCTACACTCGAAGGATCGCCTTTGTGTTTTGTTATGAATATTCTTTCGCTTTTCAAATTTCTTTATAATCCACATTTTTCATTTATTTCCAGAATTTATTTTTTTATGTATTAGGTATATCTATCCGTATACATTCATCAGTTATCGATTATATAGAATTCACGCCAGTCAGTTTCAGATATGTCGCTTTCCAGTTTTTCATAGTAATAATTCTTGTACTTGTGTACCTGACCATTTCTCTAATGATTCACAACAAAGTTTCCTCAAAGATGAAAAACTTTTGAATTTATTCTTTCCAATCATATAATGGATTTGGAACTTGACGTGTTCCTTCAATATTCAAGATAAGATATAGGGTATGATATACGATTTTGATGCCTCCCTTTTCTTTATTTTTTTTACCGAGTATATTTTTTCATGAATGAAGTAGAATTATGTATGCTGAAAATCTATTCAAGTCATCACTAATTATG
The DNA here is from genome assembly GCA_018342105.1 of Gonioctena quinquepunctata. NCBI lineage: Eukaryota > Metazoa > Arthropoda > Insecta > Coleoptera > Chrysomelidae > Gonioctena > Gonioctena quinquepunctata. Next base: position 200,265 of record JAFIRS010001993.1, read on the forward strand.
ATATGACTTTTTGTTCTCGTGTAATTATTCTGTAGCAAATAATGATCGCGCGATCTCAGGAAGTGGTCCATATTTGTGGCTGGGGCCTAGGAATTCAAGTGACGAAAATATTCATCTGATTTTTTGTAATGAAATGATCTCATCCAAAACATCACAAGCAGAAGGGTGTACAATATAATTTTGTTTCTCCGTGGGCGAAAAATCTCACTCTTCTATTCCACCTCAACTATGACGTGGCACTGATGTAAGACTCTAATAATGAGCAGAAAGTTATATAAAGCCATTCGTGGCCTCTGTGAATACTAAAAATATATCAACCTTCATTTTCATCACCTTGGAAGATTCTGGCGCCATATCAGTGCTAAAAAAAAATTCCAAGAACAATAACATATTACAAGCAGAAAGGTGAGCCTCTTTGAATTTTCAAAATATATCAATCCTCATTTCACCACTCATGACGACCTTGCAAATTCCGGATTAGGTATCAGCACTGAAAAAAAGACCTATAACAATAACATATTCAAACAGAAAAGCGTAGGAAGCCATTTCTGGCCAAAGTGGATTTTGAAAATGTAGCAACCCACATTTTCATTTCCTTCAATGGCCTGAAAAATTCTGAGATGGAGAAAGAAGCAAAAGCAGAAAGGTGTACGAAGCTTTGTGTGGCCTCTGTGAATTTTCAAAATATATCAATAGCCATTTCACCCTCTTTGACGGCCTTGCAAATTCTGGCGTCATATCATTGATGAATAATGGTCAATAACAATACCATATTTCAAGCAGAAAGGCTACAAAGCCATTCGTGGCCTCTGAATTTTTCAAAATACATAAAAGAAAAGACCTATAACATAACAATAACAGGTGTACCAAGAAATTTGTGGCCTCTAGATTTCACCCCCTTCGAAATGTTTCAAGCACATTATGAGTAAAAAGGTGTTCAAAGTCATTTGTGGCCTCTGTGAATTTTCAAAATATATCAACCCCCAAATTATCCCCTTCGACGGCTTAGCAAATTCTGAATTTATATCAGTGATGAAGAAAAGGCCAATAGCAATAACATATGAGAAACAGAAAGGTGTACATATCCGTTTCGCACTTCATCAGTCTGATCAAATTTTCAATCTTCACTTGAAACTGAAAATAACGTCCCCAAGTGAATAAAAATCGATGTGAGAAAACGAAAGTGGAGGAAAAAAAATAATAGAGATTTTATTTTTCTCAGTGTACTTTTGGATGTGACTAACTCCGCTTACCCGTCAGTTGATTCAACTGAAATATTCCAGTTTCCTCAATTGAGGATTCATCAGCATATCTTTCCAGAGCTTCCGCAAAGACCGGCTTTTTATTATTGGACGCTAATGTATTCTAATCATGTTCTCCATTCTGGAAAAATATGAGAAACGACGCCAATGGGTTTCGAAAAACCATTTCCGAATGCAATTACCAAGTTGTTGGGGAAAAATATAAAAGGAATGATTGTCAATCGGAACCCGTCTAGTGAAAGCTGTCTGTAAGGAAACGAAAGCAATCACTAATTTATGGAATTTCTACAATTTTCTGGCTCTCATCCAAACTTGAAGACGTGAAGTGCTAACTGAATGAATATCTCATTGACACATCAATGTACAGGGAGAAATACTGAATCCTAGAACTTGATATGTTAGGGATATTTTTTCCAATGAGGAATCATCTCGATGAAGTTAACTTATTTTTAAGTTTTGGCCCATTAACTGTTGTTCGAAGGAAACCTGAAGATTTCATGGAAGGACAATGTGACTCGTGAATCGAATGAAGTTCTGAACTTCTTCAAATTTTTATCATGGGAAAGATTGAAGAACAGGCTAGTGTTCCATTGTTTCTTGGGGGTATACATGTAGTTTCTTTCCACAGTGATGAACGAAATATGATTCAATTTACAAAAAAAAAAAAAATGTGAACTATAATTCATTGAGCATGCATAGACCAGGCAGCGCTTGGAACAGAGAAAGAGAGAGAAACTTGTATCGTGACATGAGTTGAAGTGACGTTTAACGCAGTGTGCAGAATGGACATCGTAATTTTCTGCTCCAGAAAAAAGCGATAGTGCAAAAAGAAGTCCAAATAGCACCTTGAAGAGACATGAATACACTTCCCCACCTCAGTTTCCTTGTTTTGGCCCCAAAGGAGAAAAACAAAGAGGTTTCTATTCAGGAATCCACAATCGAAAGGAAGAGGGAAGTGCTTCCGGGAATCTGCTCTTTACCAAGATATATCCAGATCTCCAGAACTCCTGCGATTGAAAATATCTTTTTAAAAACGTATTCCTGAAGGTGCAGATCTCTCTACTCAGTGAGTCGAAGAATGCAACCGAAATTGAACCTATGAGACGTCGATCAAGGATAGTAGCCGTGAGTGATCAATTTGCTGAAATGTCGCAGCAATTCTTCCCTTCCAGCTTTTTCACCACTTCCCAATGATTTTCCGACATAAGTCAAAACTGTTAGTTGGAACTGCAACAGATTTATCCCAAAAAAGTTGGAGTTTTAGAATTATTCAGTTGAATAGAATTCGTTCGCCATCTTGGAGCCGTCATTATGATTTCATGAATTTTGACAAAAACAATCACTATTTTCGACCCCGAAATAAACACACTAATTTTCAATCGAATCGGACCATAATTAAAAAACTCTGCCATCTTGGAGCCATCTTTCAATATGTGGATTTTGACAGAAAAATCAAAATCTTTGACCACGAAAACCACCACATACCAATTTTGAATAAAATCGGACCATAATCACGTTCAGCATCTTGGAGCCGCCATTTCAAATTTGTGAATTTTGACAAAAAAATTCATAATCTCCGACCCGGAAACCCTCACACCAATTTCTGAATGAAACAGTCAATTTCGCCGAAATCACACACAATTTTAATAATATATAACTGCCATCTTGAGCCCCATCTTCAATGATTTCGAAATCGAATTGCAAACTACCACTACCAATTTTGACAAAAAATTCATAATTTTCCACTCCGAAAACCCTCACATATCAATTTTGAATGAATGGACCATAATAAAAAACTCGTTGCATCTTGGAGCCGCCATCTTCAATTTGTGGATTTTGACAGAAAAATCAAAATATTTGACCACGAAAACCACCACATACCAATTTTGAATAAAATAGGACCATAATAACAAAAATCGTTTGGCATCTTGGAGCCGCCATTCCAAATTTATGAATTTTGACAGAAAATCATAATCTCCGACCCCAAAAACCCCCACATACCAATTTTGAATAGGATCAGACCATAATCACAGATATCGTCGACCATCTTAGAGCCGTCATTTTGATTTTATGAATTTTGGCAAAAAAATCATAATCTTCGAATCCGAAATCCCCCACATACCAATTTTGAATCGAATCGGACCTCAAACACGAATTCCGTCCGCCTTCTTAAAGCCGCTATTTTGTTTTTTCTTCAACAAAAATCCCGTAATGCATTGTCTCGGAAACTATGGACACCTGCCAAATTTCAAGTTATTCGGATGAATAGAAGTGGGTCAAATTCAGCTTGCAAAATTTTACCTAACAAACAAACTTACAAACATTGCAAGTTGAATAAAAGCGCTTCTACAAGAAAGAAAAGTTGTTCAGATGTATCGTAATAACCAGATTGGGCGTCAGGGAGGCAGTGTTGCCATTTTGACAAAATACTGTTCGTCCCATACAAAAATTGATATTTCTAGTGGCATCGAAGCAGTGGGTATATCGTTTAAAAAATGAGTGAAAGTGGTCCGCCTGGAATAATCTCAGCGTATAACCCTCCGATTAATCGAATATGTCATGGAGCTCTTGATGTACTTATGATGGAAGTAGATCACCCCAAGAAGATATAGAAAGCAGGCAAAATCTCCATAAGCGCCTGTTGGCAGAAATATGACGTAGCTGCGGGTCAAAGTCGGGGTTATTGTGAGAACTAGGCGCGTTCCGATATTCCAATTCCGTAGGACAAAAATTAAAATATTCTCAACGATTGTGCGAAAAACATGCGAAAAAGTTATGTCATTAATAAGTTAACTGGGAATGCTGGAAAGACTTTCACCAGTTAATGGGTGGGAATTAAATATTTCACGAATTATTTTGTGAATTTATGAACGGTTAGTACAAAAAGTTGTAGAATCGGAACGCGCCTATTATTCGGTTTGTTTTACCGCTTGAAGATTTTGAAAACTATAATTTTAAATTTGGGTCAATAATTAATTATTATTCCAACCTTTATATCTCTTGAGATCATAATTGTAAATTGGCGTTATGAAATTCCAAATGATTAAAATGAAGCTGAAATATTTTTTAGGTTTAAAATCATAATATGCCTGGAAACAAACACATTTTGTTCCAATGTATCCCCTATAAATAAAGACATTATATTTCACCAGTTTCCTAGGGACGAAATAATCAGAATGATTTGGCTGGAGAATTGTGAATTGAAGGCTTCAATTATGAAGGACCCCTGTGTGTGTAGTGTTCATTTTGAGTCCGATGAATCTTCTGATGTTTCAAAAAGAATGTAATTGTCTGGAAGTATGCAGAAACTTCCACAAAGCCACAAAAAAAATAGAAAACACGATGAGATCTGCAAGAAAGAAGTGAACAGCAATCCAATTTCTTCATAAATTCCAATGATTATGTATCTCAAACCTCATTACAAATCATTCGATAACGATCATTCAGGAATAAATTTGGAAATGGTACTATGACTACGGAAAATCGAAAGATTAAAAAAGTTATGTCTGCCAGACATAACCTCTGTTCTCACCTTCACAGTTTTTTGTGTAAAGGTGTTGTGCTAAGTGATGTTGACCTTCGGATGGACGATGATTTAGGAGATCCAAAATAATCTGCTGAGCAGATGTGAATTCCCATAGTTTCAATTTATATAACTGTGATTTGGCTAGTAGACGAATATTTATATACTATAATGTAATTACAAATATCATGAATTTTTCATCACATCTTGAAGTGTTTGAATTTCGCCCTAATGTGACGTAGCTGCGGGGCAAATCATTCGGATAGCCAAGTACGTCCGACCTTTCTGACCTCCTAGTTTGCCCTCCTTCTCATATCTTCTTGGATCAATCCACTATTATTGCAGAGTATTTGAAAGCCAATCATGTAGCATAGAGTGGAGTGGCCAATCCCAATGGAGGAGGCAATGTGGCAACATAGTGGCAGGTATGAATACCGAGTGTTGGCTTCAATTGAGCCGACGTTCTATGGAGGTCAGAAACTAGATATTTTTGACAATGCTTTGGACTGGAAGAATCCCCTAGGGCTAAGACATTCACACCCTGTCAAGATTAAGCTGGAGCGCAAATGATTTTCCTTGGTTCGAGGTCTTCTCGCAGTGCGATGAGCACTGGGTAGTCAGTGCTCATCGCACTGAGAGAAGAACCCCGCACCAGGAAAATCATTTGCGCTCCAGAGCAAACAGGGAGAGGTTTAGCCCGCTTCTGGAGACTACGTTTTGCGTACCTGAGTGGATTGTCACACCATTTCAATTGGATGAGGACGTAGCACGCTACAAACTCACCGTGAAAAATGCGCTGGAAGACTGTACCTATACGAAAGAAGCTCCAACCTATCATGATTAATATCCTTCGCGAACTAAACGATCATTCCGCACAAAAATGAGCCAAGAGGGCTTTCGAAAGGAGATTGTTTCCTGGAGTTAGAGTTGGTGTGAACCAGCTTAATAGAGAGGTGAGGAGTGTAATTTTGGTGTACACAAATGAAAGGTTCAGCTTAACACTAGGAAATTCAGAAAATTGTAATGAGTTTTGGAGAATTTCCAAAAATATTGGAATTGAGGGACAGATCTCCCTCATATTTATGGTGAGAACGCAGGTGCTATATTTCGAGTAGAGAGCTCGAGCTTTCGTCGACAGTTATCGAGTGGCAGTTATTGCTGTTTCTGGATCCAGACGATGATATGGCTAGGGAAATTCTGTTGGGAAGTGGAATTTGTCGAATTCTAAGGGAACCGAATCAAAATGCCGTTCGTTCAGCTCCATTGGATGAACTTTAAGGATTATATCAAAGGATTGAACCCCAGAAGAGCACCTGGTTGCAACGAAATTTCAAATTTGGCGATTTAAAAATTCCCAGAAAACATATGCAGTCCCTTCTGAATTTGATTAACAATCCTCTGCGCCTTGAGCATCAGTATGCTATGCAGTTCGAACTCGCCGGAAAAATTTACTGCAATGGTTCGAGACAGAAGTGGAGGTCAGAAATATTCCACCAAACGAGCAATTTGGGTTCAGAAGGGCCAATTCTTCTGAGCTCCAGTATCTGAGGCTGGTTGAAGAATCGATCAATGTCTTGAACAATGACACGATGAATTTTAATCTGCTTCTGTGACCAATTGAATGGATAAGATAATTTCTTTTTCAGAGAACGTGTCAGATTCGTGTGGAAAGGAACCTGCAGGCTGCATTCTTGTGTCTCATGCTATACAGTTTGTATACTAGTGACATAACACGAAGCGAGAATGTGAAAATATTCCTGTATGCTGACGATACAGCCTATCGTCTACTTCAATGAACCCTCAAATGGGGATTATTCATTTGCAAAATGCAGTCTATAAGCTCCAGGGATGGTACTTTGAGTGAAAGATAAGTGTGAATACGAATGAGACACAGGCGATTTGCCAGGGACTGATCATTCAGGACCACAGCATTATATCTCCTCGTAAATATGCAGAGAAAATCATCATTGGCGATTGTTGGCGCTGTTGTATAGGACGGTTTTTCCGCCCGTCATTCTGTATGCCTCAGCTGACTGAGGACAAGCCCATAAGACGAACTTGTAGATTGTAGATTGATGATTACGAATGTGCCAGGGCATGTGCGTAATACTCGAATCATTGGAGACCTGAATCAGACTTCTGTCAGAGGATGTATCAGGAATCGGAAGAATCGGAATTGAGCGGTATTCGATGTGCTGAAGCACATGTGAATCCCCCGATGAGGAAAGCTATAGATCACGCTATAGACGAACCAACCTGATTATATATATATATATATATATATATATATATATATATATATATATATATATATATATATATATATATATATATATAATGTGAAAGTGGGAAATTGTTGTCCGTGAGAAATTATGAAAAAGGAATTTGTGGCATAATGGACAGATTTTAAATTAAAGAAAAAAAGCATCCTCAAGCGAGACTCGAACTCGCAACCTTAAGCTTGCCGGGCTTACGCTCTACCGATTGAGCTATGGAGGCTATGAGAATCGACACACACTCGTGAACACTTTACTTCCTTCAATTTAATGTGATGTTGGAATGAATCGAAAAATCAAACGTACTTATCAGTGGCCGCTCATGTTCAATGAATCAAAGTTCACATTTTCTAAATTTTCCCAAGCTTTATCCAGATTCACTTGTTGGTTAGATGGTTCATTCGTTCGTTTGTTAGTTTGGGTCGAATTTTAAAGTGAATTTTGACCAATTTCTAAACATCTAGTCGTCCGATTCATTTGAAATTTGGCAGGTGTTTATAATTCCTGTGACAATGCTTTATGGAATTTTTGTTAGAGAAAAAAACAAAATGGCGGCTCCATGATGGCGGACGAGATTTGTAATTATGGTCCGATTTGAGTCAAAATTGGTATGTGGGGGTTTTCAGGGTCGGAAATTATGACATAGATTCATAATGGCGGCTCCAAGATGGTGGACCAGTTTTGTGATTATGGTCCGATTTGATTCAATTGGGGGTTTTTGGGGTCGGAGATTATGAAATTTTTGTCAAAATTCATAAATTCATAATGGCAGCATCAAGATGGAAACGAGTTTTGTGATTATGGTCCAATCCGATTCAAAATTAATATGCAGGGGTTTTCGGAGTCAGAGATTATGGATTTTTTGTCGAAATTCATAGCTGCAAAATAGCGGCCCCAAGATGGAGGGCGAGTTTTCTGATTATGGTCATATTTTATTCAAAAATGGTATTTGGGGGTCTTCAGGTTCGGAGATTTATGAATTTTTTGTCAAAATCTATCAATTCAAGATAACGACTTCAGGATGGCGAACGAGTTTTGTGATTATGGTCAGACTCTATCCAAAATTGGTGTGGGGGTTTTTGGGATCGGAGATCATGATTTCTTTTAGCTCAAAACTTACAGGGAAGAGAACTTGTGATAACGATGCTGTATTAGAAATGAAAAGATTGAGGCAAACTAACTGAGAAGCAATAAATAAAATAACCAATTAAAAAAATAGAAGACAAGTTTTTATTTGAGCAGTGTACTAAAACGTATAAAATAAGTTTGACTCATCGCTGACAACGATTTAATAATTTTTTGTTGAATTATATTGTTTCAAAAAGCTTGTCCCGCGAATTGTTATGAACTCAATATTTCTACAAGTTGTTACTTACCAACCAATTTTTGTCCAATGAAATCAACCTACTTTTATGAATACTTCGTGAAATTTGAATTGATAATATAATAATAATATTATTCTATACGTTTTAGATTTCAGTCATGATTTTGCTCCTTGTTTATCAACTGACAACTATTTTCTGAGAATAAACTACATACAGTACGGCTTTTTATACCCTTCCCCTGTAACTTCTGAATGGTTCGACATAGAACAACGGGTCTAAAACCGTTTCAATTATATCACCGATACTTCTTTTCGAATTCAAAGACATTGTGATTGCTATATAGGTGACGCGGGGGGCACATAAACTTTGTTCGAGATCCTCTATTCTTACTTATTTATATACATTATAGCTCTTTTACAATTTTATTTATTTATTCGATGAATACCCTCAATACATTCTGAGAATAATTATAGCACATGTTGAACAAACTTTGCCCGTCACTCTGTACACGTATATACTTCAATGCGCCAAAAATAGTTCATGGGCATAATAACAAGTCAATGAGACATGAATTATATTGAATGGTATTACTGGTCCTACTTTTTGAGAGGAGGTACATTACAATTACTCGACAGAGGGTACTGGGAGCACATTAACTTCGAGTTGCACACCGTTGAGAAGGGTAATTCAATTTTCCTTTCAACTATCCTTCACCAGATCAGATTGTTGCTAATCAGTTTGAAACCAGTTCACCATCCCTATCAATAAAATCAACTATAGCTTTTAGATTCAAATATTTCCTTATCGCACATATCATTTTATCTAGAACCCGTTACGATTGTTGAGGTTGAGTCATTGATAAGTAGACTGAAATCTTCCAACTCCTCTGGCCATGACAATATTTCCAATAATTTATTGGAGAAATGCAGCTCGTGGATTAGTGAACCTCTGAATTATCTAATCAATCTCTGTTTTGAGGAAGGAAAATTCCCAGATAACTTCAAACTGGCAATAGTTCAGCCACTTTATAAGAAAAGAGATCCGAATGATTTTGTTACCTACAGAGCAATGAGCCTGTTATGCAGTATCTCTAAATTATTTGAGATGGCAATTAAGGATCGGTTAACCAATTACTTACTTAAGTACAAACTCTTATCGTCCGAGCAACCTGGTTTCTGCAGTAACAAAAGTACAGAGACAGAAAACAAATAATGAGAGGCAACAACATTTTCTCTGAAGAAATGGATGTAGAGCAAGGTGTGCCGCAAGGTTCTGTCTTAGGCCCTCTACTTTTCAACATTTTTGCTAACGATCTCATTCTCTATATTCGAAGGGTTGGAATGTTCGTGTTATCCGCTATGCAGATGACACGAATATTTTGGTTGACGACAAGGATCTCAATAAGCTGAAAACCACTGCTGACGCGGTATATGCCAATATTGTAAAATGGTTCAACAATAATAACCTACAACTGAATCATCCTAAAACAATAACTGTTCTTTTTGGTAATGGCAGGACTGATGAAATCAAACTTTTTGAAGGTTCCAATGATGAAATAGTAAGTAGTAAATCAGTGAAACTATTGGGGGTTACCTATGATAGGCAACTTTACTGGGATTGTCATATTGATTGTTTGTGTAAAAAATCACAGAGTAGCTGTTATAGTCTGAAATTAATGAAGAACCACTGTAGTGAGTACACACCACTGTGTTTGTACTATGCAATTTTTTTTCCCGTATAAAGTATGGAGTTTTGATTTGGGGAAATTGTGCACATGTGAATAGAGTATTGGTACTTCAGAAATATGCGATTATAGTTCTTGCTAGTATCGATACTAGAACGAGCTGCTGAAATTATTTTGAAAAATTCAAAATCCTAACTGTTGTCAGCTTATATATACTGGAAGTTTGTACATACGTCTATTAAAATGAAAACAAGTTTTTGAATACTGTTGAGAAGCATAACCATAATACACGTTCCAAAGGCCAACTACAACCTGAGAATCACCGGACTACGCTGTACCAAAAAAGTTTTTTTTTACTGGCTGTAAATTATACAACTCTCTTGATGAGCATATTAAGAGCTCCCTCAATGTTAATATTTTCAAAACAAGACTGAAACAACAGCTAGTTCAGAAGGCCTGCTATACTATAGATGAGTACTTAGTATAATTTGTGTTATGTTCGCGATATATGTAATTGATTTGATTTGTATTCAATATAGCTTACTTATATATATATATATATATATATATATATTGTTATGTAATGTTATGTAATGTTGATAGCTAATTATTTTCGCCCTGTATAATATCTTGTTATGAAATGATAATAGCTTTTAAATGATAATTGTTGTTAGTTTTTCTTCACGTTATTGTTATTGCCCCACAAATATTTTCTCACTGTATATGAAATAATAATTGCCAGCTAACGTTACTGTTGTCTCGCCACGTTGTTGCCAATTATTATTACTTTTCTTACCACGACTAATCTCAGTTGGTACGCCTTCGCCTCAGGAGCCGGTACTGGCAATAGAGCCACTGCCTGTTTTGATGTCAATGGAAATATTCTCAGTTCAGTGTTTATAACTATTAGCATATCATTTTGGAAAATAAACTAAAAAATTATCAAAAACAATTATTTCCTTTATTCAGGAAAACTTATATTAACCTGGCCTACGATAGATAACTTATACTATGTCAATTGACAAATTTTCATAGAAAATAATGAGAAACAGTGATGTATACTGTAGACATAACCTCACTTTTTCTTTTGGGTTGGAAGAATTCTTTTATAGTTCAATACCAAAATAAAATAGAGTTCTTCAGATATACGAGTTACGTTGTAAAGTGATTCAGTTTGTGATGTGCACTAAAAGTTTATACCTGGAGCTGGAACTTTCGCTGATGCAATACCTGGCATAATCTGAATTCCAATTTCATCCACTCCTCTCAGGAACTAACCATTTCAAAAGGAACCATCCCAAAATCCACTCAATCAGCTTGGACAAGTTTCATGTGGATAACCAAAGAGGTAATCTTCTTTTATCCTTGTTTATTTTGTGAAGAGATTATTCAGAAATTGTATTGGTTTTTTTTCGTTGAAAAACTATCTTCTCCTTAATGAAAGTTCTAAAAATTTCTTTCATTCAAATTTTTTACCTCGCTTCTCTTCAAAAAATTTTTTCAATCTCCTTCCAACTTTGTTTTTTCATTCCCTGGAAATCATTTCTGTTTTGTCCATTTTATTTGAATGTTCAAACTCACGCACTTCCTTGTCGCACTTTGATTAATTTGGTGTTATATGAGAAAACTTGTGAACTAATATATTTTACATTTTTTATAAACTAAATACAATATTTGATGATAATTATTTTTGACATTTCTCAGTTCTTTCATCTGACCATCCTGTTCCCTGATTGGCTATTGTCATCAATAATTTTGTTGATCACATTTAATTCAGAATGATTTTGTGAATCTAGACTTTTTTGTTGTATTTTAAACAATTATAGGTTTTAATCATTTTGACAATGTATGAAAATGATTGCATTATAGTTTTTGCATATTTTTACCAATCAATATCATACAGAGGCTTCATAAAGGAAATAGAATCTCAAAAAAAATTTAAAACAATTTCTCATGAACTACTAACTATTAAGTATTTATTATTTTTGTGGTTTTTTTAAAAAATTGTTTTTTTTTCATCTTCAAAATATATTAATGGTCCTTTCTAACATAACAATATATATATATATATATATATATATATATATATATATAAAAGAGAGTAATATCGAGGGGACTGTTAAAAACAAAATGGAAGGAACTTAATGGACATAGCCCTCAGAGAAAAGTGCTAACCGTAGACACGTGTTTCGGGCTCCCGGCCCTCCATCAGTACGGTGGAGAAGTGCAAGGATGAACAACACTTGGTAGAAAACGACAAGTCAACAAACAGAAGCCAGCCGCTCATTTGTGATTTGTCGTTTTCTACCAAGTGTTGTTCATCCTTGCACTTCTCCACCGTACTGATGAGGGCCGAGAGCCCGAAACACGTGTCTACGTCTTCTATCCATTAAGTTCCTTCCATTATATATATATATATATATATATATATATATATATATATATATATATATATATATATATATATATTTATGACTGTCTCTCTTGTTGTCTCTTGTGTATTTACGTCTTCTACCTTTTTATGCTATATTGTCCGAAAAGTATGTTCCTGTGAAGATGAATTTCTCAATTTTTATCATGTATTTTAATCTAATGGTAGGTATTTTATTTTATTTAGTTTTGATATTTATTTGTGACTTGTCATGAACATGCATCTGTCTTTGGTCCTTGTGATCGAATTTAAATGTATATTTTGTGATAAATAAATTGATTGATTGATTGTTCTACGGAATCACAATTGCGAGTGCGTCTGTTTATAGCCTTTTTCCTCCCTGTTAACTTTTGAACGGTTCACCAATACTACTCTTCGAAAAAGAAGACATCGTGATTGCTCGATAAATAGCAAGGGGGAGGCATATTAACTAGAAAATGTCAAATAGCAAAGGGGGTCAAGGAGCACATCATTTAAAATATAATTCAATTCTCTTTTCAATTTTTTTTTTATTTTATTAATTATTTTCTTCACAATATTCATTTTGAATTTTATTATACTCGACATTTCAAATGCATATTGTGGAAAAAAGTTTGGAGAATTTGAAAAAAAAAACTAGATAATTGAAAAAGTGCCACTTGACCTTCCATGCTATTTGCAATTTTTAAGTTGATAAGTCCCTCGGTGCCATCTATCGAGCAATCACAATGCCTTTCATTTCAAAAAGTAGTGTCGGTGATATTTCTCAAAATTGTTTTCGATATATTGTTCCACGTCAAACCGGTCAAAAGTTAACAGAGAGGGGAGGGACTATAACAAGTCGCATTATACCCTCAACCAGAAATTGAGACAGTTGGTCGAAGATAAGGAGTTGAAGAATTTCTTTCATAAAGTTATGGAATCGAGAAAAATTCCGTGAAGATATTTCTTACCCTCTTGATGGTGGCATATAAGAATCATTGGGATATTTTCCTTCAGGATTTGTTCATGAAACAAATTCAATAAAGAAATGCATATCACACATTCATCGTAAATTCAAAATCAGTTTACTCCATAGAGATCTCCCACTAGAAAAAATATCCCCTGAAGTTTTAATCTTCGGTAGTTTTCTCTGCACATTGACGAGTGAATCCGACATCTGGGATTGGATGAGATTCTTTGAGGACTAGATATCGCTAGAAATAACATAATTTAGTTTCCCAGCTTTTACTTGACTGGCTCCGATTGACAATCTTTCCTTTTATATTTCTCCGCAACAACGTGGTAATTGCATTCAGAAATGGTTTGTAGAAACTCATTGGCGTTATCTCTTATATTCTCCCAGAATGGAGAACAGGGTAAGAATAAATTAGTGTCGAATAATGAAAAGTCGGTCTAAGCGAGGGCACCGCGGGAATTATAGTGATAAATTTGCAGTAGAGGATACTGAAATCTTTCAGTTGAATAAACTCCAAGGTTTTTGACCCCTCACCAAGTACATGCAGATTGTTCACCTTAGTATTATAACGAAAATTCATCCACCTCTTTCTCTTTCTTTATCTCTCTCTCTCTTTTTCTCTCTCTCTCCCTCTCTCTCTCTCTCACCCTCTATATATATAATTTCATTTTGGTTAGACTTTTTCTATATTATTTCATACGTATCCTTCAACAGCAATTTGCTGTCCAGATATTTGAACTATATAACCTCCTTCAGAACTTTTCTGCACGTGTCTTCGATCGTTTATGTGAAGAGGTTATCTTGAACAATAGTGTCTGAAGTTTATCTTTCAGTCGCAGATGATTCCACATCTGATTTCATGAACATCCTGTCCATATTTTCAAACCAACAAATGGTACATAAGAGACTAACATACCAAAGAAATAAAGAATATTCGAATGGCCCCGGCTCAATTCTGCAAGAATTCAATGTGACGAATTTTCAGTTCACTAGGTATTACTCGACAAAAACTTCTTCCATACCAATGGATCTTTCCATTTAGGAAAAATAAATTCCAAAACTTATATAGGTCGATTATATTTCATATGAAACGTCCAATTGACTTAGAATGCCATCATATATTTTTCATTTCGAAAAGATATTGCGTTTGAAAGAGTACCCGTGACGTCACGTTCATCGAAAACTACCCCCTCCATAATCCACGTTCAGAAACACGCAATACATTTCTTGTCAAAAATATAGCTCACTGCTTGATATGCACCATTAATATATGATTGAACTCTGTTTATTGATAGACTCTTAAAAAAAAACTCGTTTCAACAACGGTTTTCTTTATTTGAAACATTCAAAGTTTCTGAACGGGCCTTCCTTTTGATGAAGAGCGATCATTGGCAACACCGCAAATATTAATGACAGTTCCCATGAAAATAATATTGAGATTTGAGGTTAACCATCAATGTTTATTTTTATCAACTCATTAATTTCTTAATATCATAAACGATTTGGTGTGTTTATAATGAAACAAGGCTTCGTAAAATTTGCCAAGGGTGGATTATGAGATGATTGACTCTTTTTACTTAACAAACATGACTTTTTTGAGTGCTGAAATGATAAATGTGAAAACGAAAAACGGTAAGTAATTTGTGTTAGGTATATAGCAATAATAAATATCGAGATCATTTTCAACTGACTTATTCGCATCAAGAAAGTGAATCAATACATGTTATTTTTTTACAGATCTACCAGTGACTCCATGGTGATAATGCTGTTGGCTACATACAGTTGAAACGCCAAGAAAACGTCTGGAATGTGAAAGCAAAGCTCACACCGGAACATAAAATCCACAATTTTTTTAAATAATTGTTTGGTGCAGGTAGAACTTACCTTCATCCATTGGGGTATTCGCCGAATTATTTTTTATCAGTAATGTATTGAATGGATAATTTATTGCATGTACCAATAGATGTTCCAAATATTACTGTATTGATACTTCTATTTATGTTGTAGATATTCTCGATGTTGGAATTTATCAAATGGATTTACATTTACCAAATATTACTTATTGTAGCGATATTTTTCTTTAAGCTTTTCTAACTAGATTTATGATGTTTATCATTGATGTATTGAATGAATCATTGCATGTTCTAATAGATATTCCAAATATTACTGTATCAATACTTGTTTTAACGAAATTTAAGATGTAGATAATCTTGATATTACGATTCATCATGAATGTATTATTGCATGTACCAATAAATGTTCCAAATATTATTGTAACAATACTTTTATTTAAACTTTTTTACAAAATGTACAATGTAGATATTCTCGATGTTCTGTGATTGTTTAGATATAATCAATCATAAATGCATTATACTGTGAATATATATGTAGGCTTTGTCTGTTTGTATTATAATATAAATAAATTCATATTCGGTACCTGTTAGTGTTTCCTTCATGTGATGAGTCAAATATTTATTAAGTTTGAACTAGGTACTGAAAATATAATTAATAATTTAGAATGACTTGAAATATGTTCATACAAATTTCGTAAATTTTTTGCAAAATTATTTACTTATTTCACACCAATTCTTTGTTGAGGGATACTAATTCAAAGGTAAAGACGTTTACTCATCTATTTTTTACAAATATAGGCTTACAGTTTTACTAGCTGAAGGAGTGATGTTTTCATTTGGTTTGGGTTTTTTTCGTCGTTGGTAGGTCATGTACTTATGATGAAACATTGTCAGACCAATGTCGTTTCAGGTTGATATGTGGACAGACATCTTTCTTCAACATAAATTTGGATCCCATTGTTCTAGCATATTCCCAATTCGTAGTACCTATCTTCTTCCAGCTGGAACCAAAGAACAATATGTTTATAGGACTGGTCGATGATTTTGCAAACTTGCATTGAGTGAAATCAAAGATCGTTCCTTGATGTACTCACCTGGAAATGTTCTGCACAAAAGCATATATTTCCGCTTTTTACAAAAGTTTGATTCACTTTCACTGGTGTTCAGACAACCGGACACATAGCACATTTCAGACATTTTCATAGTTATTAAAATTAGAAAATAATTTCGAAATTTTTCAATACCAAACATTCATGGAGTTTGTTCATTATGCAGTCGTTCTCTTGCATATCTCGTGTACTTTATCAGAAAACCTATCAAAGTATCATATATGCAAGAAAAAGCTGAAGAGAAAAAACGATTGATAATATTCTATTCCGTGGAGCAAACGAACGAACCTATCAAAGTATCAAATAACAAATGTCAATACGTCACAATTCCATGATTCGCAACTCATACAACGATGCCAAATCAACTTTTAGTGAACGTGACGTCACGAACCCACTTTTTTTCGGATTATGGAAAAACTACTCATCAGAAAAAAAAAATAAAAAAATCCCAAGTGATATTAGCACATATACTTTCTAATGACAGTGTTTTCTCATGGTGCATAAAAAGGTCCATTATAAGTTTGAGGGGGAGAAAACAGGCAAAAGTCGTATTATCAGTGTCAAATATTGGTATAAACATGAGAGATTGAGATTTTTTTCAATCTCTCAACAACCGCCTTTCTGAAACTTCCGTTCTGGCCCTTCTTTGAATATATACAGGGGGAGTCAGAATAAGACCAACAAAGTCCGACTACAGATTTCTCACCTCATTTCGAAGTGAAAAAATGCTATCAAGGTATGTCCTAAAATGCATCCCCTCTGAGATACAGGGTGTCGAAAGTACGAAAAAATTTAGGATTTTATTTGTTTTCTCCAAAATTCCTGAAGGAAAAAATTTTAAACTTGGTATACTAATCAACGTGCTAATTTGAAGTTATATTTTTTAATTTTCGTGAACCGGTGGCGTAGTTACGATGGTATCTGGTCATATGTTCCTTCATATTTTCTTGGGACAAGTGAATGGATAAATGAGCGTTTGACATCAGGTCGGCTTATCGATACTCAACCTAACAGTCATGACATTCCATGTGCCTAAAAGTGGAGATTTCTGAGATCATTGAGAAAAACTGAAGATGTGTCCTTAGTAGAGACATAATTTCCTATGTGCAATAATCGCATAATGCTTATTTCTTACAACATATCGGAATATGTGTCAACCTCCTGAACATTTTTGTATGTTGGGAGAATCGAAAACATAGTACGGGTGAGTCCGAATGACACCGATAACTCCATTTTTTCATTCATCATATTATTTGATCGAATCGATGTCGCGGATTCACTGATATGTTACCATATTTTCTTGCATATGATTGTTTTGACAGATCAACTGATAAACAAACCCAACCTCAAATTCATGATACTCCACTTAGATAAGAGTTAAGATCTGAAATAATTTTTGCGAAAAACTGAAGATAAGTTCTCTTAATTTGTTGAAGTTTATGTTGCAGTATCATTATCAAAGTCATTTCTGATTGAATTATCTAGGACAATATTATCCAATCAACATGGTTTTTATGAAGAAAAACAATTATTGTGTATTGATATCTACTTTATCGTATCATTGAAGATTAAAACATTATTTTTATATGAAATCTTTATTAATAATTATTATAGCTAATAATATAACGAGATTATTATGCGATTTATAATAGTCGAGGACATTGCTAGGTGACGAGGCGACAGCCTAGTCACCCGCAATGTCCGAGACGGTGTTAAATCGCTAATAATCGAGTTACATTCAAAGCTTTATCGTATCATTGACAACGGCGATGCGAAAATAAAAGCAACAAGGTTTTATGTCATTTCATTTTGGCATTTCAAAAGTCATCATTGAAATCATGCAAGATTTTGATATTCCTGACGATATATCACCTGCAGCCAACACTATAAGGTTGAACTTGCTTCCGGATAAATCTAAAATCCATCATGAAAAAGAATATCGGCAGTTTTGTTACTCCCTGAAGGTGTATCCATCAAATTTGAAAACTGTCAAAATATTGTTTTACATGTTCATGAAAACTAGTTCTAATATTATTTGGTATCTAACGTATTATGCTTTCGTAATTAACGTATTAAATTATGGCAACTAATGTATTATGAGTAACAAAGGTTTTATGTAGGTTTTGGTACGTTCATGATGTTAATGATTATTAATAAAGATTTCATATAAAAATGTCTTAATCTTCAATGATACGATAAACATCATAAACGTACCAAAACCTACATAATACCTTAGTTACTCATAATACATTTGTTACCATAATTGAATACGTTAGTTATGAAAGCATAATACGTTAGATACCAAATAATATTAGAACTAGTTTTCATGAACATGTAAAACAATATTTTGACAGTTTTCAAATTTGATGGATACACCTTTGCCTTTAGCGTCCACGATCATCAGAGAGTTTTGTGAAATACGCCAGCAACACCGTTTCTTCTGCACCTTGAACATGTACTTTGTTTCGCCACTCACAAAACTGCCGATATTCTTTCTCATAATGGATTTTAGATTTGTCTGGAAGCAAGTTCAACGTTATAGTGTTGGCTGCAGCTGATATATCGTCAGGAATATCAAAATCTTGCATGATTTTAATGATGACTTTTTGAAATGCCAAAATGGAATGACATAGAACCTTGTTGCTTTTATTTTCGCATCGCATCAATGATACGATAAAGCTTTGAATGTAACTCGATTATTAGCGATTTAACACCGTCTCGGACATAGCGGGTGACTCGGCTGTCGCCTCGTCACCTAGCAATGTCCTCGACTATTATGAATCGCATAATAATCTCGTTATATTGATAGCTATGAATGATTCCTTTCGATTATTGATAACTAGTTGCAAAGACAAGCCTTTCATGCTAGTTCGTGGTAGACTGTTCAGTACACCCTGATATTAATACGCAATAGTTATTTTTATTCATCAAAAACATGTTGATTGGATAATATTTTCCTAGATAATTCAATCAGAAATGGCTTTGATAATGAAGCTCCACCATAAACTTCAACACATTAAGAGTATTTATCTTCGGTTTTTCGCAAAAAATATTTCAACCCTTATCTAAGTGGATTATTATGAATTTGAGGTTGGGTTTGTTTGTCAGTTGATCTGTCAAAACAGTCATATGCAAGAAAGTATGATAACATATCAGTGAATCCGCGACATCCATTCGATCAAATAATATGATGAATGGAAAGTTGAGTAATCGGCCTCATTCTGACTCACCCGTACTATGTTTTCGAATATCCCAACATTAAAAAATGTTCAGGAGGTTGACACATATTCTGATAAGTTGTAAGAAATTAGCATTATGCGATTATTGCACATAGGAAATTATGTCTCTACTAAGGACATATCTTCAGTTATTATCAATTATCTCTTAGGCACATGGAATGTCATGACTCTCAGTTTCAGTATCGATGAGCCGAACTGATGTCAAACGCTCATTTGTCCATTCTCTTGTCCCAAGAAAATATGAAGAAACATATGACCACATACCATCGTAACTACGCCACTGGTTTACAAATTAGCACGTTGATAAACCTTGATTAGTGTACAAAGTTTCAGATTTTTTCCTTCAGGAATTTTGAAGACAACAAATTAAATCCAAATTTTTTTCGTACATTCGACACCCTGTATCTCAGAGGGGATGCATTTTAGGACATACTTCGAAATGAGGTGAGGAACCTGTAGTCGGAGTTTGTTGGTCTTATTCTGACTCACCCTGTATATATACATATATATTTGACTCACCCTGTATATATACATATATATTTATATATATATATATTATGGAAGGTATCTTGACTGACTAGTTGAAGAAAAATGGTAATTGATCTTGAGGATGCAGTCAATACTGGGCTGGTTTAAAGACAACTCTTTGTTATTTGTCGAGCTTTCGGAAACGTTCATTCCCTTTATCAAGACATCTATAAAAAACAGTTTGATCATGAGCAAAACAATTGGATAAAAATATAGGTTAGGAAAACTTACTAAACTTCGAGGTTTAAAGTAGAAATCAGCGTCATTGCAGTAAAAACATTCTTACAGTCATTAATGGTATACTAAACACAATACTAACAATTGAAATTTCAACGTTTTTTTTAAAAAATTTAAACATGGCCATCGGCATTCTCGTGCTCGAGGAAGATTGGAACAAGAACGGAAACAACCCGATTGTAACTGTTTTCCTAACCTATATTTTTATGCAATTGTTTTGCTCATGATCAAACTGTTTTTTATAGATGTCTTGATAAAGGGAATGAACATTTCCGAAAGCTCGACAAATAACAAAGAGTTTTCTTTAAACCAGCCCAGTATTGACTGCATCCTCAAAATCAATTACCATTTTTCTATATATATATATATATATATATATATATATATTATATACATATATATATATATATATATATATATATATATATTATATATATATATATATATAATATATATATATATATATATATATATATATATATATATATATATATGTCGATTGCAGGAAAAAGTTATACATTCGCGATGGAATGTCGAACTCCTTCATTGACATTTTCGACAGGTTGGGAAAAATACTGAGATGTTTTTCTATTCAACCAAAAAATGGAAAGTTGTGCTGTCTTTTGATAATATAATTTTGGAGGCACTTTCATACATACATATATTGTCATCGAATAGTAAATTCGATGACAATATATGATTTATTTCTTTGTTGCTCGACACCGCTGTCCCCTTCGTGACAGCTTGTCGTCGCCTTTTTATCTTTTCTTTTCGATAAAGAACTGTCATCATTACAAACAAAATTCACACCTATTGTGTCTTGGTCAATGCAACAATGTCATGAGTTGCCATTCGAATAGTATATCGCCATTCCAGAACTTCCTGCACATTATACATTTTCCGTGTTCTGAACAAAAACGTCAGAATACGATCGAGACTTGCAGGAAATGAGCTTCCGAACGGAAGCGAATTGAGAATGGAAATAGTGTCGGCGACGACAGTAGGAATGTAGATATTGTGAATTGAAATTCGAACTCATTTCCACTTCTTCCATGATTTTGAAATCAATGATCTTTTGAACGGATATTGTTGGATGGTTTAAACTCATTTATTTGTATCTATTACTAATTTTTTTCGTTTCAAAATAATATATATATGTATATATATATATATATATATATATATATATGTTCATCTAACGGGACCATTGAAGGCGCAAACTGGCATGCAGTCGACTCTTCGCGTGCAAAGTGTGACCATTGAGAGCTGCTTTCAATCGTACCATTACTTTTTCTGTCTTTTAAGCGACACTTTGGCAGCATTAGTCTATTGTGATTGGTCGGAGGGCGGGTCCATTGGGTTCAAAGCTAGGCTAAATCATTTCATAATGATTTGTTATGCCTCTCACCACTAGATGGCTATCTTATCACAGTTGATATTGAATTATGAAGTATTTTTCGAGGAGTAATGAATATGTGGTATATTTATTATGCTTTAGGCAGATAATTGTCTTGACTACTCAAATCGAATAATACTCAAAAACTGAGTTATTGGAATAATCAGCATGTTGTTCATTTGCCCAATCATTCAGATTTTCAGGTTTTTTACAATCAAGACTCAAACGTAGCCAATGATAAATTTCAACAAAACAAAATATTTTAGTTAAAAAATATTTAACCGAAGATGAAATCAAAATAAATATGTTAAAGACAAATATTTCAGATTTTTCTGGCGAAAAAGATTCAGGAGAATACGACTGTTTTTTTTTAATACGTTATCAACCCACAACGAAATACCTCGATTCAGCCACTTCATATGATATAAAAATGAAATATGTATGTTTCAAAATACAACGTGATCATTGGAGGCACAATTTGGTATGCTGTCGACAATTTGAGTAAATAACGTGCATATTCAGAGCATGCCTCCAATTGTTCCATTCTTCTCTGCACCAAAATTCTGTCACACTAAATATTGTAATTCTGGAGAAGTGTACTCAATATAAGGTGCATTAATGATGATTTATCCAGCTTATCATATATCTACAATAACTATTCAAATCGATCTTCATTCGTGGAATAATTCAGATTTTCAGGTTATTTCATTCAATACTCAAAAGCAGCCATTGAGGAATCCCAATGAACAAATTATTCGGGTGTACAAAAATTAGTTATCTGAAGACAAAATCAAAATAAATATTTGAAGGAAAAATATTTCCGATTTTTTTGGCCAATAAAAAGCACTGAGAATACTACTCTGATTTTTTTGGTGATACCTCCTGAACCCACAAAAAGACCTCGGTGATTCAGCCACTCCATAAGAGATGAAATTAAAATGAATATGGAAAATCATAGGCTGATCTTCCAAACTTCATCGTGATCATTGGAGGCACAATTTTACATGCAGTCGACAATTTGAGTGCATAACGTGCACATTGAGAGCGTGCCTTCAATGATTCCACTCTTTTTTCACTACTGAATGGCAATGCTATACACCAAATATTCTTAAGAAGTACTTAGTATGGGGTACATTCATGATAATTTATTCAGCTAATCGTATATCTATAATGACTATTTGAATCGAATTCCATTCAAAAAATAAGTTCTTATTCATTCCATGAATAATTAAACATTTTAGGCTTTTTCTATTCAATACTCAAAAGCAGCCATTAAGGAGTCCCAATGAAAAAAATTATTCAAGAGTACAAAAATTATTTATCTGAATTCATAATAAATATTTGAGAAAAAAAAATATTTATGAATTTTTTGGCGAATAAAAGGCACTGAGAATACGACTGATTTTTTTGTTGATAATTCAAGAAAAGACTTTTGATTCAGCCACTTCATAAGAGATGAAATGGAAATAAATACAGAAAATCATAAGCGGATATCTTTCAAACTCCATCGTGATCATTGGAGGCACAATTTGGCAGGCAGTCAACAATTTGAGTACATAACGTGCATATTGAGAGCATGCCTCCAATTGACCCATTCTTCTTTTTACCACAATCCTATCACACTATATATTGTAGTTCTTGAGAAGTACATTTATGATGATTTATCCATCTAATCATATATCTACAATAACTATTCAAATCGATCTTCATTCGTGGAATAATTTAGATTTTCATTTAATACTCAAAAGCAGCCATTGAGGAATCCCAATGAAACAAATTATTCTAGTACAAAAATTCTTTATCTGAAGACAAAATCAAAATAAATATTTCAGAGGAAAATATTTCAGATTTTTTTGGTTAATAAAAGGCACTGAGAATACGACTGATTTTTTGGTGATACCTCCTAAACCCACAAAAAAGACCTTGGTGATTCAGCCACTCCCTAACAAATGAAATGGAAATAAATACGGAAAATCATAAGCTGATATCTTCCAAACTTCGTCGTGATCATTGGAGGCACAATTTCACATGGGGTCGACAATTTGAGTGCATAACGTGCCCATTGAGAGCGTGCCTTCAATGGTTCCATTATTCTTTTCACTACTGAATGGCAATCCTATACACCAAATATTCTTGAGAAGTACTTAGTATTCATGATGATTTATTCAGCTAATCGTATATCTAAAATGACTATTTGAATCGAATTCAATTAAAAAATGAGTCATTTGAAATTTGGCATATGTTCTTCATTCCTGGAATAATTCAAATTCTTAGGTTGTTTTATTCAAATAATCTGAATACAAAATCAAAATAAATATTTGAGAAAAAAATATTTATGGATTTTTTGGCGAATAAAAAACACTGAACCCACGAAAAAGACCTTGGTGATTCAGCCACTTCATAAGAGATTAAATGGATATAAATACAGAAAATCATTAGCGGGTATCTTTCGAACTCCATCGTGATCATTGAAGGCGCAATTTGGCAGGCAGTCGACAATTTGAGTACATAAGGTGTATATTGAGAGGCCTGGTTTCATTCTATTTCACAGCTAAATGGCAATCTTATCAAACTAAATATTGTGATTCTTGAGAAGTTATGAATATGAATTCATAATGAAACATAATTGTATTTCTATAATAATCATCCAAATCGAATTATATTCGAAAAATAAGACATTCGAATATTTGGCATATGTTTTTCATTCACGAAATAATTCGGATTCCCAAGTATTTTCATTCATAACTAAAACGCAGCCATCAGGAAATTCCAATGGAACAAATTATTTGAGAGTACACAAATTATTCATCTAAAGACGAAATAAAAATAAATATTTTGGAAAAAAAAATGTGTGTTTTTTTATATGTGATTTAGCCACTCCATAAAAGATGAAATGGAAATAAATACGGAAAACCATAATCAGGTATCCTTCAAACTACAACGTGATCACTGGAGGCACAATTTGGCATGCAGTCGACAATTTGAGTGCATAACTTGCACATTGAGAGCATGCATCCAATGGTTCCATTCTTTTTTTTACTACTGAACGGCAATCCTATCATACTAAATATTTTCATTCTTTGAAGTAATGAAATATGGGGTACAATTATAATAATTTATTCAGGTAATCGTATTTCTTTAATGACTATTCAAATAGATATTAGAAAAATAATCATTCAATATGGCATATGTTCCTCACTTGTGAAATAATTCGGTTTTCAGGTTTTTTCTATTCAAGACTAAATCGCAGGCATTTGGGATTTCCAATGAAACAAATTATCTGACTGTACGAAAATTATTTATCTGAAGACGAAATCAAAATAATTATTTTTGAGAAAAATATTCCTGATTTTTTTAGAACCAAAATCACTAAGAATATGATTGTTTTTTTTTGTGATACGTCATTAATTTTGAAGATTGGAGGACGCAATCAAGAATCTCACAAATAACCCCTTCACCACACTAACTCACTTCACACCTTATGCGCATTTCGATAACTAAGTTATCATGAACACCTGCCCAATTCCAAGTTAATCAGATGACTGGAAATTAATCAAATTAAGATTTGATTACAGACACCGGGACAGGTGAAGCTGAATAAAAGCTTGTGGAAAAATTGTCTTGACCGAATTTTCAGGCAACCCAATTGTGATATATTTGTTAACATATTAAAAACAAATTCGGCTCCAATATGGTGGACTAGATTTGTGATTATGGTCCGATTCGATTCAAATTTGGTATGGAGGGTTTTGGGACGGATATTATGATTTTTTTGTCAAAATTCCTTAATTCAAGATAGCGGATGAGATTTGTGATTATGGTCCGATTCTATTCAAAATTGGTATGAAGGGGTTTTTGGGGACGGAGATTATGATTTTCTTGTCAATAGATGGCGGACAAGCATTGTGATCATGGTCCTATTCTATTGAAAATTGGTTTTGAGGTCGGATATTATCATTACATTGTCAACATTCAAAAATTCAAGATAGCAGCTTGCTTTAGGACCAAAATATTTAAAATAAAGGTTTTATTCTAATGCACTAAATTTAAAAAAATATTTCTTTGGATGTACCACATCAACTAATCAACTGACAAAAAATATCATTTTGCGATCCCCTTCTTTCTGTAGCAGGTGGAAACAAATAAATATTATTGTTCCTGAAAAAAAAAGGCGACCTAAAGACGGGTTTTTGCATAAAAAAATGGAGGGAAATAAGATTATTCGATCACGTGCGTTGTCTCCAATATTTCTGTACCGAGAGGAAATAAATAAATAATAGAAATAGCCGTTATATGAGCACTATTTTTTTCACCAAAGGTGGCGAAATGGGATTCTTCCAAAGTATAATGTTTTGTACAGAGTGGATATTCGATCCTTTCTTTTGGCTATTGAAAGATCTACAGGGTGGTATATTAGTGTGGAGGAGTACATGTCTCGCTTATCATAGAGAATATAAAAAAATATTCCAAATAAAAGTTGTACGGTTTACTTTGCTGGGTATTTCGAAACGACTTGAGAATATACAGGTTATTTCTTTGAAGTAGGTGCAAATCAAAGTATGAATTTCCCAACTATTCAAGTTTTTGCAGAAATTAGGAAAATTTTCAGAACCATCCCAAATGACCACATAGTGCAACAACCAGAAAGAGTTGAAATATGTCACTATGGCTAAAATTACATTTCGTATTCGGGGGGTTGACAAATAGCAAATATTTATTATAACAAATAAAGAGACACTCAACTTTATAAAATTCAAAACTGACATGAAAAATAATCGCATTGACAATTGCTTTCATTGAACTGAATAATCTACGAATACCAGTATATTAAATTGTTTGAGATGTTTATGTTGGTATCACCCCATTTTAATATAATGACATTGCAGATTCAGACAGCGGATACTTGTTGACGTGCTACAAACATGTTATGTTACGAAGTTGAGTAAATATATCTTTCTGCACCAATCAATTCCTGGTATAATTGTTGTATATTTCGAAAGAGTCGTCCTGACTGATCCCTGGACCTAAAGCGTGGGGATCTATTTACTGCTGTTGTACAGCCTTCTATTCAAGTTCCCTTCATTTTTTGCTGTTAGGTTTTTATTCCGTAACCAGAAAAGAAGTATTTGGATGCAAAAATGGGCATTGCTTAGAATTGTATTTCCTAGATCTGGAAATTATGACATAAAACAGTTTTTGGGGCAACATTCAGCTTAGGTTAGGTGTTGGATCAAAATTGACTCGCAAGATTTCACCTAAACATACATACCAACAGAACGAGTTAAATAAAAGCTTGTGAAAATAAGTCATTTGAATGGAAATTAACATTTTCACTTTAGATTTTTTCTGTTATCTGTTTCTATTAATAATGTTTTCCTTTCAACAATCTTATCTTGAACAAAAGATCTACGAAGTTCACAGTGGACCAAGGCAGAAGATCAACTCCTGTTCATTAATCCTAATCTTGAATGAAATAACTATGGCGACTTACTTTCAGTGGGTGATGATTCCAGATCTGAATTTATGAATGATCTAGTTCGTAATTTCGAAACAAATATCGCAATTATTTGTGTAAACGCAATATCATAAACAATTTAGTAGCTCCTGAAGGTTTATTGAAGAGTTATTTGGTATGTAGTCGACATAGTGACGCCATTGAGAAACACTGGGCTTTGAACTTTCACAGGAATTCAATATCAGCTGGTTATCATTGAACTATAGTTTGTTATCCATTCGTCTCAAGAATTGAGTCCAATGTAAAGTTGGCATTGAATGTTTGTTCGAAAATTGCACTAGTGATAGAACCACAATTTTTGACAATCAATAATGTACACACGTATAGTCGAAATAAAAATAATTTTTTCCATATCTTGATATCAAAAAAAAGAAAGATTATTTTTTGACTAAATCCTTTACCAGAATGATAATTATTTAGATAATGAATAGTAAGCATAAAATAACAAAACCAATAACATTTTGATGACGGTCGAAATAAGCTAAAAATCATGTTCGAATATTATCTTATGTATCACAAAAATGGATTCAGGATAAAAAATCATCACGGAAAATTCCATAATATATCTATATATATATAAAAAAACTTTTCAAGGTTTTATACAAGTACACTAAAAATAATTTCTCTAGATATGTAACGTAGATCAGCCCGTGAGTAACAGATTCAAAAACTTCCAAGCTTTCGAATCGGACCGAAATCACACATCTAGACGTCGGATTGACCTGAAATAGTGAAATTTTGCAGGCGTCTATGATTCCGGTGACAATGCAATATAATATAATCAAGTGTATAGTCACTGGATAGTCTCCAAATGGAAAAACTTGATTGGTCCAGGCTAACAGGGAGAGTTACTCGAATATTAATGAAATTTTCACATCAAATGCCAAGACTCAATGTCGTCATTACTTATATGTTCGATTTTAAGAGTAAAAAATAGAAATAAAATTATTTATTTTAATTCGTGAAGATTTTGGATCATAATAAGGCTTTCCAGTAAAATATATATGGAAAAACTGGATTGTCACGAAATTCGTGTTTATTTTACGAACTTTTTTTTTCGTCCATTTATATAGAGTTAAAAATGATCGAAAACACCAAAATAAACTACCGAATTCAAACGATTAGAGGGAAACCGTGTTACATCAGTGCGTGAATGATTTTGATTGATAACACTCATGTTGTGCTGCTGATAACATGAACAAATCTTTTATTCGGATTATCCGTTGTATTTCGGAAAATCGGAACCAAAAATTTTTTTACAATATTGTTGCCACATCAGCAGTTATATTTTCAGTTCTAATATCACAAGAGAGCGAGAATAAATTGAAAAGAATTCGACAGATCCTCGAAAACTTGTTTCCAAATGGCAAAAAGTTTCAGAAAGAAATCTGGACAATTATTTTGTACTTTATCGAACTCTGGTGTGGTATTCTATAGATTATTTTTTGATGTTAAGATCATAAACACATTTCCTCGCACAGTGACACAATATACTCAATCGGTTTCGATACATTTTTTACTTTTCATACGCATTGATGACAGACGTCAAAGAAGAAATATACGTTGGACTATTTTTCATGTTAAACTTCCTATATCTAAATGTAACAATTTCCGATTTTTGTTAGATTTCCATATACAAAAAATAATAGGTCAGGATGGCTATGGTTGCAACAATATTTGTGTCAACTTTGACTTTCATGCATTGTAGGTATTTTTGACTGATTTTAGTTAAAAAAATCTCACCAATTAAAAGCAACAAATGAACCAACAACGAGTTTGAATGTTTTTTTTTCATGGTGGAAAAGACAACTATATATAATTAACTAGGTATTGACGAATTGTCAAGCGCCTTCCCGAGGGAAGAGTTTGTTTGAAACCTTCATACCAAATTCAACGAGATCATTGAAGGCGCAATTTGGCATGCAATCGACAATTCGAATGCAAAACGAACATTTTGAGAGCATGCCTGTAGTGATATTATGTGAACGCAAAAACGGACAGTCACCAGGTGAGACTGGTTACATCTACCTACTTTGCTACCATTGAGGGACGGAAACTCGACATGATGATTTTCGCAAAATAGTCAACCAGCTGAGGGGTCAGCATGTTCAGCAGTCGCATACATTATTTAATGAATTGAGCAAGAGCACCGATAATAGCCGAACGATTTGTATATTAGATAGTAAAATCTCGTGAAGACGTGTGCCTGTGCGCGTCAATTAAATATCTTCGAATTTGAACAGAAAACGCTCAACCGTTTTTTGACGCTCAAATAATCTATTGTTGCCAGAGAGACGAATCGAATCATTTTCATATTTGGAGAATGATGTGATATCCCTCAGTTGAAGACGAGTTCAATTGATATTGTAACGTAAATAAACTTAACTTGGTTCTACTAATTCATTTCACACTTAATCTACAATTTAATTTATATTACTACTCCACTGTATAGCTCGATCGTATGGGCTCGTTCAGACTGTTCGTGCCATCTTGAGGGCTACCTATTTATCTCCGTCACAGAATTCCCGATCTTTCGAATTCCGGCAGTTGGCGACGGCATGTTCCAATTGTTTCCAATATTGACCGTTGTTTTCCGCGGAAGAGCGACTGGATGGTTCTCGAATATCTCCACGGATGATCTCATCGCTGTCGATGGCAACGCGTTAGGCGACAGGTCCGGCCTAGGTTCGTTACATTGCCCCCTTCTTAAAGACATTTCGTCCCGAAATTTCATCCTTGGAGTGTGACGATATCTGCATGACTCCCCATATCTGCATCGTGAAGTTCGATGGAAGTAACACTCCACGGTCTTCATGATCGGTCGTGGAAGAGGGTTACAGCAAACCAAAATCTTGACGCCGCTGGATCTGAATATCGCCTCCAGCATACTCCTTATGACTCTCCAGTCCAACCCATCAATACCACAGGATAATTTTGGAATTGCTAGATCCACCAGATTCTGGTCCACCATAGTATCTCTTAGTTTGGTGAGACTCTTCCAGACATCTTCATAGGACGGTTTATCTTGGGAATGCCTCTTGGTAACTAGGTAGTAGATGTTTCTCTGGCCTTTCTTCAACTGTAGCACCCCACCAACTTCTGGATTCTGCTCCCGCAGTGTTTGGAGTTGACCAAATTTCTTGGAGAACACTACGGCGATGCCCCTGGACATTCGAAGATCTTCTGCCACACAGTGCGCTAGTGCGTAGTCAGCAGGCACCTCGAAAAGGTCTCGTGACTCCTCTCTAGTAACCCCATGTAGAACGTTCTGCCCGTTTGAATACAAGGACATAAACTTCTCGAACGTCATATCATCCTCCGGTGGCTTGAGGGTGCGAACTTGGTCATGGTTTCCAGCGTAAGGGGCCAAGGCCCGGTTTCCCGGTGGCTTAGGATTCGGTACACAAGGTCGTTTATCCTTTTCACGATTTTATACGGGCCTTCCCATGAGTTCCGCAACTTTGGTGATAGTCCACGACGACGTTTGGGGTTGTACAGCCAAACCAGGTCATCAACCTTAAATCCTCCAGTGTCGGCCTTGATGTCATAGGTCTTCTTCATTTTATCGCTGGCACTCTGGATGTTCAACCGGACTCGTTCGTGGATGTCATCCATTCTCTGCCGAAGTTTGCTGACGTAGTCCTCTCCCGCAGTGTCTTGTCCTGGCGGTATCCCAAACTTCAGGTCACAAGGCAGTCGCAGTTCTCGGCCCATTATAATACTAGCAGGAGTTTGACCGGTTGACTCGTGTACTGCGGATCGATAGGCCATCAGGAACAAATGAAGATACTGGTCCCAGTCTCTTTGATGGTCAGAGACAACCTTGGACAAGTGGCGGTTGATCGTCCTGTTCATCCGTTCCACCATTCCATCGGACTGCGGATGTAGGGCCGTGGTTCTTGTCTTGCGGATGTTCAGCAGTAGACATATTTCTTGGAAAAGGTTGGATTCGAAATTTCCGCCTTGATCCGAGTGCAGCTCCATTGGAATACCGAATCGACATATCCACTCTTTCACCAAGACGTCGGCGACGGTGATGGCTTCCTGGATGGGCAGGGCATAGGCTTCCGCCCACTTACTGAAGTAGTCCATTGCCACAAGGATGTATTTATTCCCGTGGTCGGATACGGGAAACGGGCCGGCGATGTCAATGGCGATTCTCTCGAACGGGCTGCCTACGTTGTACTGACGCATCGGGGCCTTGGGTCGTATTCGAGGTCCATTGCTAGCAGCGCATACAGCGCACTTTCTGCACCAGTCCTGGACGTCAGCTTGACAATTGGTCCAGTAAAACCGTTGCCTCACTTTCTGCAGGGTCTTCGTCACTCCCAGATGTCCTCCAGCGACCCCATCATGGATTTCCCGCAGCACTTCCTCTCTTCTGTTCCTGGGAACAATTATTTGGCGTCTGTCTTCCCCACCAATATCGGCCTCCAGCACACGTTTCAGGATCCCATTGTCCAGAATAAGAGAGTTCCATTGTGCCCAATAGGACTTAACAGCCGGCGAGTAACCTGCGACTTCCTGCCATGATGGTCTTCGATTGCCCTTCTTCCAGCTGACAACTAAGCCAAGGTCGGGGTCTTTCTCTTGGTCTTTCTGGATCTTGCTGTCATTCCAGTTGTCATCCATTGCTGCGGTTCTACAAAGTGTTGCTTCTTTCTCTTCTGCTCGTCGGCAATGTGAGCAATCATCTGGACATGGTCTTCGCGACAAGGCATCTGCATTCTTATGGCTAGTTCCGGCTCGATGTTCGATCTCGAAATCGAATTCTTGGAGTCTCTCGATCCAACGTGCTACTTGACCCTCAGGATTTTTGAACTGTAAGAGCCATTTGAGAGCTGCATGGTCAGTTCTCAACAGGAATCTTCTTCCATACACGTACTTGTAGAAGTGCTCCACTCCCTTTACAACAGCTAACAGCTCTCGCCTGGTGACACAGTAATTGCGCTCTGGTTTGCTAAGCGTCTTGCTGAAATAACCAATGACCTTCTCCTGTCCCTCCTGGATCTGAGATAGGACAGCTCCAAGTCCCACGTTGCTGGCGTCCGTATCCAAAATGAATTTCCCTTTGGGTAGGGGATAGCTCAGTACAGGTGCGTTGATCAAAGCTCCTTTCAGCTTCCTGAATGAGTCTTGACATTCTTCGGACCACTGGAACTTTGTTTGGCCCTCCGTGAGCCTGGTCAGTGGTTTAGCGATGTTGGCGAATCCCAGCACATATCGGCGATAGTATGTGCATAAACCAAGGAAACTTCGAAGTTGGTGAATGTCCTTTGGGATGGGCCAATCCTTAACAGCTTTGATCTTCTGGTCATCCACTGCTACTCCTTCTCCAGAGACAACGTGGCCGAGGTATCGTACTTCTTTTTGGAACAGATGGCATTTCTTAGGGCTCAGCTTCAATCCGGAGTTCCTCAGTCGCAGGAATACTTCCTCCAAGTTTTTCACGTGGTCCTCGAACGATCTGCCGACCACAATTATGTCGTCGAGATACACTAGACACGTGTTCCATGAGAGTCCCTTCAGTACTGTTTCCATCAATCTTTCGAATGTGGCGGGAGCATTACAGAGCCCGAATGGCATAACGGTGAACTGCCACAATCCTGAGCCGATGGTAAAAGCAGTCTTTTCTCGATCTTCCTGAGCCAGTTCTACTTGCCAGTATCCACTCTTCAGATCAAGGGTCGAGAAAATCGTGGAACCAGCCAACGTGTCTAGGGTGTCATCTATTCTCGGGAGAGGGTAACTGTCCTTCTTCGTGACATTATTAAGTTGGCGATAGTCTACACAAAAGCGTGTCGATCCATCCTTTTTCTTCACCAGTACGACTGGAGAGGACCAGGGACTGTCAGATGGTTCGATAACTCCTTCTTTTCCCATATCGCTGACTATTTTGTCAGCCTCTTCCTTCTTGGCAAGAGGAAGTCTTCTTGCTGATTGCCGGATCGGTCGGGCACCCCCAGTATCAATCTTGTGCTGGACCACATTAGTTCGACCCCCTTTTCCTTGTCCGGTATCGAAGATGTCTTGGTACTTTTTGACTAAATCTCTTAGTTTGGGCTGTTGAGCTGGTTTTATGTCTTTGGAAGAGATGGCAACTAATTTTTCTAGTTCTGTGGGCAAGTTGTTGGGTTGGCTAATCGTACCTCGTACGCCCCGGATCACAGATGAAACTGACGAGCAGTGCCCCAAAATTGTTCCTTTCTTCAAGGTCACTGGGAAATAATTGACATTCATAACCCTTACCGGCACAAATTTGTCAGCACGCAACAAGGTCTTCCCTAGTGCAATCCCTCGTCCAATTTTCTCATCATGAAGTTTGGGCTCGAACATCACCACGTCTCCACTGCTTGCACTCCCGTCCAGGCGAGCCTCCAGAATGGTTTCAGCCCTCTCAGGTACGCTTACATCTTCAGCCAACAGCACACGGATCAACTCCTCACTTCTCCCATGAAGTACCAGCTCTTCTCCGTTGACACGTAGGACGCCGTCTTTGAAATCCAATTCAAACCCTCTGGAATTCATGATGTCCATTCCGATGATTGCATCGTCTTCGATGTCCGCTACAAGTGCCTGATGTTTCACTTTAGTGCTGCCCAAAATTATTTCAATCGGTAGCTCGCCATATACAGTAGCTGGCTCCCCTGTTGCTGTGCGTAGCTTCCAAGTTGTCGGTTCAATTCGTTCCGGTGTTCTGGCAAAGGAAGGTCCGAGAATTGTCCTAGTCGCACCTGTATCTAGCAGCATGGTGCAAGGCTCGTTATTGATGAGACCGTCTACGAAAACACCTCTGTTCTGTCGTTTCAGGATAGCGACATATGCGTTGTTAACCGGGGCTTGCTGGACACAGGCCGACGATTGCCCCTTCTCGTCGACCTTCTTTAGTTTTCCTGCATCGGAGTCGTGTTTTCGAATGTTGGACATTTGCTACGCACATGTCCAATTTTGCCACAATTCCAGCATCTTATCTGTCTTTTCTCAGGCAAAACTTCCTTCATCACTTTTCTTATGGCAGCTTCCAAGTCAGCTGCTCCTGTGAGTCTTCTTCAATACTTCGAACTTTACTTTGGTTTTGCAGGATTGCTTTGCTGCCTCAAATTCCAAAGCGCGTGCCAGTGCGTCTACGAGATGTGTTGGACGAGCTAGTGTCAACGCTTGTCTGGTTTCTTGGTCACGGAGTCCATCCAAGAATGCCTGAACCGCTAATCGCTCCATTATATTTTCCGGTGAGGAGACGAACCAAGCGTGCAATGTCAGCTTCGAATTCTTGTAAGGATCCGGTTGGCTGGATATGCGAGACGAACCAACGTGCAATGTCAGCTTCGAATTCTTGTAAGGATTCGCCCGATTTCTGGCAGCGATTTTTCAGTTGGGAGTGGTATACGTGTTCCAAATGGGCGTGGCCATATCGTAATTCTAGATGTTTAATCAGCTGATCATAGTCCTCCTGTTCTTGGGCGGTGAGAGTTTGTAGAATATTTGTCGCTTCTCCACGTAATGCAAGTGTCAGTGCTACAGCTCTTTCCCCTGCATTCCATCCGTTTGCTTTGGCCGCTGCTTCAAACTGCCGGCGGTAATTTGCCCATGGAGTTTTTCCGTCGAACTGAGGCGGCTTCATGGAAAGCTTCCCTATTTCTGAATTGATCTTGACATCTTTTATTCCCTCTTGAACTTTATCCAAGTTCAAACTCAAGTCCAGCATTGCATTTTCGTTAACCATCTCTGTGGAGGGCGCACTATTAATTCGTTTTTCTAGCTTACTGATTGTTTCCTTTATTTTGTCCATTTCTGCCTCGACCCCATCTTTGATTTTATCTACCTCCGTGTTCATTTGCTCCCTAATTTTATCTATCTCTGTCTCAACGGTTCCCATTCTTTCTTCTAGAAAATTAGCCACACCACACAATTCTTTTTTTAGACCTTCTGTGTTTTCCAGGAACTTCTCTTCCAGGCTTCTTGAATTTTCTAGAAGCTTCTCTTCCAGATTTCTAGAATTTTCTTCAAGCTTCTCTTCCAGATTTCTAGCATTTTCTTCCAGGCTTCTTGAATTTTCTAGAAGTTCTTCTTTCACGGATTTAGTAGTTTCTTCGAGTTTATTCATTACCAAACTTAAATCACCTCCGGGAACTTCGAATAAAAATGTTTCGGGGTCCTCACCTTCTTGTATAAGTCCTTCTGCAAGTCTTTCCTGGAGTACTTGCTTTTTACCCGTTGTTTCCAGTTCCCTTTCCTCCAATTCCTGTTTCAATTCCGCTACCTTCAAGTCCGCAAGGCGCACTTTTCTTGAACACATTTTGTCTTTGACGAGGTATCAGTCTTTTCACGGGCCACCAGTTATCTGTCTGTTTCCCACGCGAAGAGTGTATCAGTTTATATTCCCACGCACAATTGTCCACTTCGCGAAAACCGGGCCACTGTCTATTTTGGGCGTACAAAAAGGTCTATCAATTTATTTTTCTGACTATCCACTCCACGATCACTTGTTTATTTTCAAAATCTCACTTCCGACACCAATTGTAACGTAAATAAACTTAACTTGGTTCTACTAATTTATTTCACACTTAATCTACAATTTAATTTATATTACTACTCCACTGTATAGCTCGATCGTATGGGCTCGTTCAGACTGTTCGTGCCATCTTGAGGGCTACCTATTTATCTCCGTCACAGAATTCCCGATCTTTCGAATTCCGGCAGTTGGCGACGGCATGTTCCAATTGTTTCCAATATTGACCGTTGTTTTCCGCGGAAGAGCGACTGGATGGTTCTCGAATATCTCCGGGGATGATCTCATCGCTGTCGATGGCAACGCGTTAGGCGACAGGTCCGGCCTAGGTTCGTTACAATATCGAACATACAAAATGTTGATTTCTTGAGTTCAGCAACTCATAATGACTGATAAATGAAAACGTTTAGATTTTTCGATAAAGGTCATAAATAAAATTTATATAACTCGCCGAGTACTACTTAGAACTCCCATCAGAACTGTTCTGGGATTCCTTTCTGCCTTCATTTAAAATGTGGGTTTTTCGAATTTTGCACCTTATGATAGCTGATAAATTAAAAAGTTTTGTTTTATCGATAAAACTCGATCAACATATTCTGTGGAACTCGAAAGGTGCTACTCAGAACTTCCATCAGAACTGTTCTAGATTCCTTTCTGTCTTCATTCTAAAGGTGGATTTTACGAATATCGCACCTCATGATAGTTAATAAATTGAAAAGTTAAATTTTTTCCATATTTCGTGAAACTCGTCGAGTGCTACTCAGAACTCATAGTGAAACTTTTTCAGAAATTCCTTCCTGTTTTATATCTAAAGGTGGGTTTTTCGAATTTCGCACCTTATGATAGCCAATAAATTGAAAAGTTAAATTTTTTCGATAAAACTTGATGAACATATTTTGTAGAACTCACCAAGTGCTACTCAGAACTCCTATAAGGACTGTTCGAGATTCCTTTCTGTTTTCATTCAAAGTGGGTTTTCGAAATTCCCCACTTTTGATAGCTGATGAATTGAAAAGTTTTATTTTTTGATAAAACTCGATACACATATTTCATAGAACTCGTCGAGTGCTACTCAGAACTTCCTTCAGAACTATTCTGATATTATTTTCTGTCTTCATTCAAAATGTTTTTTTTTTTCGAATTTCGCACCTTTTGATAGCAGATGAATTGAAAAGTTCTAGTTTTTAATAAAACTCCATTAACACATTTCGAAGAAGTCGTCGAGTGCTACTCAGAACTCCCATCAGAACTTTTCTGAAATTCCTTTCTGTCTTCATCCTAAAGGTGGGTTTTTCGAATTTCGCACCTTTTGATAGCTGATGAATTGAAAAGTTTTATTTATTCGATAAAACTCGATCGACGTATTTTGTAGAATTCGCCGAGCTTCACAGAACTCCCATCAGAAGTGAAATATCTGTTATTTTTTCTTCCAAAATGATGGTTTTCGAAAGTCAATCATAATATTTGTATTTTTTTACGACATCTAACAGTTATTATCCATGAGTCAATATACCCTTTATAAAATTTTCAAGGTTTCTCTATTTTCTATTTGGGGCCTGCGCTCTTCTTTTATCCTGACAAACAATTGAACATAACACAGTGATTATGACAGTTGGCAACCCTATATCAAATATGAGCAATACAGAGAATGGCTGTTCAGGTATGGAGCTTTTACTGAATATTAATTATTCGTATGCGTTTATTTAACTGAATTATACTTGAGTTTTATAATTATATCTATATTGTATTCAATGATATAATATGTGTGATGGATCGATAAATATCTTCAAAATATATTTTATTCTAATCGATTGAGATTCATTTTCTACAAGGTCATGCTCATGATTTTCATCTTCTTCATGGTGTTGATAATTTTGTTTGATGTCATCCGATAGAAATGGTGAAAGAGAGAGGAGAAACTGCTCCATATCACATTTTATCATCTCTTCACAGAAAAGTTCAAGGCTCCTTCACTGAATTTGTCACTTTACTGTGTCTCAGTTCACAAAATTGATTGAAAGAGCATTTGGATCTACTTCATTCAATAAATCTTACTGAAGTTCGAGTTCATATTTGGTGGAATTTGTGGAATCTGTCCCAAGTATGTTATTGTATATATGCTATCCGAAAAACTCATACAACCAATATCATATTGATGATTTGAATGGAATGTTCCTACCGTCATCATGCAGTGTAAACCAAATAGATTCACCGAATCGAGTTGTACAAATCATCATATCATTTATGATGAAAGCTTTATTAATTGGAAAAGATGATATTGCTTCTTGTTCCAAAACACCCATCTTCTGTTCAACTATGATTTTTTTTAAATCAACTTCAGAAAGAGATATAGTGAAGATTTGATAAAATGTAGATTATTTCCAATAGATAATACACTCACTGACTCAACACTTCGTTATTGGTTAA
This sequence comes from Gonioctena quinquepunctata, assembly GCA_018342105.1. Classification (NCBI taxonomy): domain Eukaryota; kingdom Metazoa; phylum Arthropoda; class Insecta; order Coleoptera; family Chrysomelidae; genus Gonioctena; species Gonioctena quinquepunctata. Next base: position 238,516 of record JAFIRS010001993.1, read on the forward strand.
CTGTTAGTAATATATGTATTTTCTGATTTCGTCGAAATGAATTCGGGTATTTCCATTAGAGGCAATTCCCCCACCCAATATGATTCGATGAACATTCATGAAGGTCACACTCTGTGAAAGGGATTAACGCATTAGTCGTCGACCATAGTGAAACGCGTGCGAACGAAACGGTTATGTACTACCCACTGGAGAGTCCACAGTGTGGCTCACTCCTCAAGAGGAAGGACATACAGAGGTCACCTTGAATAATTTACAGGACACGTATGCATTGCACGTCCACAAAATTCGTCATATCGTAATCAAGGCCAAACACCAACACAATCGAGGTCAAGGCTACACACACCCTATGACCATGCTACATACGTGTTCAGGGACACATATGTCGTCATAGTGGTGGGGGGAGATCCAGAACCGGCTCAAATCTCCTACTACAAGTGATGCTAGAATCGAGTTTTCTCAAATTTTTTCAGCGGCTTAACGGAAAGAGGTACTAGTACACACCTTGTACGCTACTGTGGAAACATTTTTCTAATGCATGATACGCTTCTAGTTATGCCATTGTGTCAACTAGGGGATGCCATTACTTCAAAATAGAAAACTCGAAAAACCCAAAAAAACCTTAAGGGGTTAAAATATCTGAAAATATAAAACCTATTCATTTAATTGAAAAAAAGATATTTTAATTGAAAGATATCGAAAGCAGAATATTGTTGACAGAATACTCGATAGGAAAAAAACTGAATAGTCGGATTTCCAAAATGTCACGTCTCTGATCTCACATGAAGTTTTTTCAGAAATTGCACTCATTTTCTTATATTGAATGGCTATAAAAACGATATTGAGTTAATTTTTTCGTGTTGATATTTCCCTATGATAACAATTCTAATGAAAAAGGTAAGACCTGGTTGATTATGTAAGCGTGAAGGTGATATAATATCTCGAAATAGAAATTTTTCTAATTTGTTCTAGGAATTTTCTACTATGTTATGGGGTTTTTCAATCAAGGAATTCGATAGAAACTGGTAAGAATGGTAGATGGTCGATATCAGAGATATAACCTCATTTATCTTACTTAACCTAGATTTTTTCCAAAACTTGTACCATATGAAAATTGATGACATCGTGATTTTTATCGTTTGGGAATTCCCCCCATTCGGAAATTTGATTGGAATCGAAGAAGAAACCTCTGGATGACTATATTTTCTAATTTTCTACCATTGTTTATTATAAGAGGTTATTTGATACGATACATTTGATGTACAGCATGAAAAAATGCAAAATGGTCGGATTCATTTATAATTTCATTTATCCACACTGACGTGAATTTTGGAAAAAAAAATGAAGTCCCACCCACAAATCGATTTCACCATAATTGTAATCGAGTATCTGATCCGAAACTCTGGTTATATAGAAAATCAGACCATCCAAATAACCGCGAGAGTAGAAAATTATTAGAACAGATTGGGAAAAGTTTGAGATTTTATCGAATCACCACGGATAATAGACATGAGAAAAACGAATGTGAAGAAATTTCAATTTTAACTAAAATTTGTTAGATTAGACAAATGACGTTTTATCCCAAAAATTCGACCATTTCCAAGCTTTTCATCGAATTGCTCATATCAAATGTCTCCTTATCAGTACATAATTTAACGAGCAATTCCACTTATCAAATAAACCCTTAAGGTAATATCATATGATATATGAGAAACATATTTTTTGATACATTTGGAAAAAGTTTCAGATTGTGATTTCAGCTAGGCTCTTGCATATATAGTGAAACAGTTTCTTCTTTTGATCACATTCAAGGGGACATTCAACATGGGAAATATGATGGTAATTTTCATTTAATTGGCCTTTGAAAAGACGAAAATAAGTTGAATTTCTCGACATCTCGGAAATCTGACTATTAGTTTTTTCCCATAAAGTGACTTTTGTCCCGAAATAAATACATTTTCACCGATCCGAATAAAAAACTATCCCTTATTTATGTATTTATTTATTTATATCTTGAAATTCCAACATTTGACACTTTGTCCCTGAATTATTTGTAAATAAATGATTTAGTTGAATTGTATCAGATAGAATATATTGAAAAGTAAATATCGATAGGAATCAGAAAATAGTGGGTAATTATAATGAAAAATCCAAATGCAGAACGAGTTCCATAGAAAAATAGAACTAGCAAACAGATCAAATTAAGGAACGCTATGCAAAGTGGATCAAGGTCGAATATTTTCCAATAGACAGAACGAACGAAAATGCATATTGTAGAAACTTTTGAATAGACACGGCAGATACTTAATGAAAATCCAATTTGAAGGAAAAACTTCACTGAATGATTTGCACAAAATTGGATTTACAGAACGTGTTTCACTATATAAAAGCTTCTTCAGGTATTATCTCCTGAAGAAGCTATTGTATAGCGAAACATGTGTCGTGGTTTTGTAAACCCAATTTGATGGAAATAATTCAGTGAAGTGCCGTTTTCGCTTTATTGTACAAACATGTGTCGATGACCGACCAATCATTGCTGCCTTCAAATAGGTAGACGCATAGCAAAAATGGTCTCTCCTGGTTTGTGTTTTTGCGCTCACATATTCTCACTGCAGGCATGCTCTCAATGTGTTCGTTTTGCATTCAAATTGTCGATTATATGCCGAATTGCGCATTCAATGATCTCGTAACATTTTCAAACTCACTTCTTGGGTATGTAATCAAAAATTCAAATGCAGATCGTTGTATTCATTTCTAGTTTTTCAATTAACACTTTGAAAGCTGTCATCTTTTTAAATTGTTTGGAAGTGTTTTCAGTTGCTCGAAAAATGAGGAATGATCAAGATCGTTTTATCGAAATATATATCATGACATTGTTAGAGGTACAAATCCAGGTCTTAAAATTCTAACATCACGCCGACAATCGGCCAACATTCATTCGCCCTAACGTAAGGAGTACTGCCAATTCTGTCAATTCTTAAAAACAATAGGATGTTTATTTCACGACAAACTGGTTACGATTGTTACAGATGCGGACTCGGAAACATGTTTGAAGTAAGAAGGGTTGAACGGAAGAATACCCTGCAGTTTATATTTTAATTATGATAAATTTTCATTCATGATGACATGGCGGCGCTAGGTTTTTTGTGTGGTCCTTTCGTTTATGTTTCTCCTATTCAGTTAATATAATCATTGTAAATGTCATAGAGTTTAGGTTTATCAGCTAGATTTCAAAAAATGTATTTACAGGGTTTCATAATTGAAAATCAGTTTTACTTCCACTGAAACAGAAAGTACCTTATGAATCAATTGAAAGTACCTCTATATTTCAAATGGACTTTTTTACAATTTCAAGGCATATATGGTTCAAATATATATCCTTCAATTTGAGTTCTATTGATGCCCAAAATGTATAATCACGTTCTATTCTTACCAACAATACAAGAACAGCAAAAATACTGCTCTGCACACTAATTGCTTTCGTACGTGCCGAGGGATAACCGATAAAAAAAGGTGAAAGAGATATTTCAAATGCAGGCAAATTTTCAAAACTATTTTTCGTTCAGCTTGTTTGATTTTTATTTTAGTGGAAAGTGGCAAATGAAGGAATGACCAAAATTAACTAAATATGCGGGTTTCAGATTTGTATAATTGGAAAAATTACAAATTTAAAATTAGGTTTCTTATTTCAATTACAAAAATAGGGACTAATTGGAAAATTCAAAAGCAGCGAGGTGTTTGAACATATGTTGTCAACTAAGTGTAGGGAAATATTCCTATAGCAATCAAAGGGGAATAATGGCATAACGTTATTACATATGGAGGATTTTCAGCGGTAGAAAGGCCTTAGTGATGATTCGGTTGTATATCCCACATCTGATATAAAAAACACCCAATCTGGCCTAAACAAATCCATTTGACTAGTTAAAGTTAGTCCATGAGAGATGAAAACAACAAATATATCTGCTACCTACACCCTTTTTTGCCTTACATCTGGAACTGAACCAATTTCGAGTGAAATTATGTTGAATGGAAATTAACTATGGAAAATTCTCAGAAATTTCTGTTTACATGAATATCTTGGAACCTCTCTTTTTTTTATCTGATAATATTATCAAGATCCCCAATCATATTTTTTCGGAATTGGGTGAATCTAACCCCCCAAATTCCCCATAGTAACAAAACCTCTGAACCAAGTTTATGGATATCAAAAATAAACTTTATTTCGACAAAACTAAGTATAAATGAAACATTTACCGTGACAAACTATGAAAGTAATACATTTTCTGTACTAAAGCACAATCTCAACAAGTAAATCCGTTGGAAGAAGTAGATTTCACAAACTATTGCTGACAAATTAGTAACGTTCTGACTTGATATGTTTAGCTTGTTCTTTTGTCACAGATTAGCTGTTCTGTAATAATATAACTAGAAAGAGAATAACTGATGAGTTATATGTGTCAAATGAAGATGAACTGTTGAGAGCTAGCATCCAATCCACACGAACGAACAAACCTCAAATGAATGAAGCAACCAAAAATTTTTAATTTATTGAGGAACATCAACAAAAATTTACGTCGATTTTCTGTTTTGACATACATCTTATAGAAGAACTCTTCAAATAAAATTTGTTGAACTCAAAAAGTTCCATCCCATCAAACAACTATTTTTTCAATATTGGTGGGGAAATGAAAATATTAATATTTTTTCACGTATTTCAACAGACGACAATTCGATCAAAGTTTGTAATTCCCTTAACCATTCAGTGGAATCAGTAGACGATTGTTCAAAGTATATTCATTCATATAAATTCTTGATGTTTTTTAAAATAAAAATTCTAAGCATTTTTTGTTTTCCCTGTATAACACGAGAAGGGCGAGAGTCCCTGTCGATTTTTTTCGACCAATGTGCCCAATGCTCTTCAAAATAGTTACCTTTTCGCCCATTTAATCGTCTTCTTATCTCTTATGGTTTCGAATATTTTCGAATATAGCAATGTTAAAACATGATAAAAAAACGGAGTGTATGTATTTTTCCTGGAAGCATTGCAGTTGATAAAATAAACATAGCATTTGGAAAATAACGGGCAGTCTGAACTACAGCTCAGGAAGATTGATTTTACTTAACGCATTTTCTATGATAATGTTGATTTCTACTCATGTAAAACAGGTTGGACTCTAAAAAACGTATCAAGTCAACAAATATGTAGTATGTTTCACGATGGATTTGAGTCGATAAAATTACTGCAAGTTCTCTTCCGATTTACTGGAATGAAAATGGTTGAAAGAAGTACCTATACATTTGACCTATCCATCAACTGAAAGCTCCCGGACTATATTAACGTTTTTGAGGTTCTAACCAGGTGAATATCAACTTATTTTCACTTGAAAGTTGGTGGACCTTGAAGACATTCTGCTAATGTGAGTTTCCTGGGACTTTCATAGACCTATGTTGGAAGTTGATAATAAGTAATTTCCACCCATGCATTTTGTCTATGGAGTTGATGGATCTTAAAGGAGATTTGTTGGTCACAATTACGGTTTTCACAACCTTTGAAGTTATGACGATCTTAATTAATTCATCAGAAATAAGTGAATTTAGACATTTTGATTTTTCTATAAGTTCGGATATTTTCGCTTTGATAGGTATCCATCAATATAACCCATTTCTGTCAACATAGAAACTCATCAACCCGTGATGCTTTCACCTCACTAAAATATTCTTGTTTACATTTTTCACTGTTCACTTTTTAAGTTTTGATTTTTTTTTTCGACTTCTTCGACCGTCAGCCACTGGTTTATTTTTCAATGTGTTTCTCAATGACAATGTGATTTTTTCAGTTGAATATAAAAGTGAATGTCAATTTATCTATTCGCGTTTTGAATTTTTTATTTTATCCTATTTTTTATTCTTTGAATTATTCGAATTTATTTCTTATTTCCATTCATTTCGAATTGCAGAATATATCATATTATCGGAAATATTCGGTATTTACGATGCAGTAAAATGCCCGCTACTTTCACGCAGGTGTTTATTTTCATTTCTCAATCTGCAGAGTCAACAATATCCGTTTCAAGTGATTTCAGAGATATCTTAATATATTTTTTTTTTTTTTTTCTCTAATAATATATTACAAACTTCTACACGCAAACACTTAGCTGAATTTATAGCTAGTGCATGGTCTACCCCCAGTAATATTTTATCAGGTTACCCCAAATGATATAATATTGATATCTGCTGATACATCCATGCAAAATTTTCCATTTCAATTACAAAACATCCATTTTCAAAATATAGGACGAACGTAAATATGAGCGTTATATTAACATGAAATTATGAGACAACCCAAACCACTCTATCAAGCGCCATCTGTTTTCGAGAAGCTCCATCCAGTTACATATCCAATAATCACACCATCGTTTAAGACAATTATTATGACCACGCCCAGACCGCGCCCACGCTTTCAATGTGTCGCTTGTATGAACATATATATATATATATATATATATATATATATATATATATATATATATATATATATATATAAGTGTGACCCATTTTTAATGGAAACACCCCCCTAAAATTTGAATTGTGAACAGATTTTAATAATTTTTTTTTGAAATTCAAGTACTAAAGGTCTACCTTGGGACAAAATTTGAAATGTTTATTCAAATTTTCAGGGCATACTACGATATTTTTTCCTAGTCGAAAATCGAAATTTTTTATTAGCGATTTTTTTTATTGAAAAAATCACTACGCCACTGGATTCAGAGTGCCTCTAAACAGATGTGACCAAAATTTCATGAAAAAATATTCATTAATAATAAGTTATGACAACTCGAAAACTCACACAGCTAACAGTCACAAAAAACACCCTATATCAACAGATATAGCCATGAGAATATTTTTTTTATGATTTCAACAATAAAGTTCCGCCAGATGAAAAAAAAACAAATTGCGTAAATTTTTTCAATGAAAATAACGGAAATACATTCAAGTTTTCACGCAAATTAACTAAAACTAAGACCCAACTGATTTTTCAATTTAAATCTTAGTTGCCATGGAAATGATATTACAGTTTGACACTTGTGAAATATTTGAATGTACTATTGTCAACAATATTCACCTTACAATTCTTCGAATTATTTTGTGTCATGGCTGCAAGATTGAGCGCAAGAGAGAAAAGTGAAATTGTACGCCTTTCGGGAGATGACGTTAGAAGTGCTAGAGAGGTTTGTAGAGTATTTAATGAGAGACATCCAGATCGTCCTCGTATTAGCTGCGGTACGGTAAATAAAATAAATAAAATATTCAATGAAACTGGTGCAGTATCAAAAATGATGTTAAAAAGTAATCCTGTACAAAGACGAAACAGGAATGACAGGAATGATCAAATCATTTAAGATTATTTCGGAAATAATCCTAATGCCAGTATAAGGAATGCCACCTTAGATTTGAATATTCCACGAGAAACTATTCGGAGATGTCTCAAGGCGAAGAATATTAAACCTTTCAAGCCAAAATTTTTACATACACTGCAAGAACGCGACGAAGCAAGACGTCTGGAATATTGTTTATGGGCCCAAGGGCAATATTTAAACAATATAAATTTCCTACAAAATATTTTATATACCGACGAAGCCACTTTCACTACAAATGGAGTAGTGTCATCACAGAATTGTCGCTAATGGGCAGCGAATAATCCTAACTGGGTAATAAACTGTAAAAGCCAGTATTCCCAAAAAATCAACGTCTGGTGTGGGATATTGAACGAACGAATTATTGGTCCTTTCTTTTCTGAGGAAAACATTAATGCGCAGAGGTTTCTAGAATTTTTAAACACAGAGTTTTGGGATGCTACTCACGAGCTGCCAATCAATGAACGATCAAATTTAATTGTCCAGTTAGATGGGTGTTCAGTTCATTATGCCAGAGCTGTGAGGCAATGGCTTAACGAACATTTTCCAAACCGATGGATAGGCCGTGGTAGTCCGTGGTAGTCCGTTTATAGAGTGGCCACCCAGATCTCCAGACCTCACAGTTTTGGACTTTTTTCTCTGGGGACTTCTCACACAAAAGGTTTACAAAAATCGCTCAAGAGATAGAAATGAACTTTGTGCAAGAATTCGACAGGTATGTGCAGATATTACCCCACAAGAACTAAGGAACGTAATCAGAAACATTCGTAAGCGCTACGACAAATGTATCGAAATACGTGGTGGATTAGTAGAGTTTGAATTAATTGTTGCACTGAATCGAAACATATCAATAATTAGTTTTCATAGTTACGTTAATTAAAATTTTTTCCTTCATTATTAGTTGAATTGTGTAAATGTAATTCCGTATTTTCATTAAAAAAAATTATGCTATTTGTTTTTTTTTTCATCTGGCGGCACTTTATTGTTGAAATTATAAAAAAATATTCTCATGGCTATATCTGTTGATATAGGGTGTTTTTTGTGACTGTAGCTGTGAGAGTTTTAGAATTTTTGAGTTGTCATAACTTTGTTATTGATGAATATTTTTTCCATGAAATTTTGGTCACACCTGTTTAGAGGCACTCTGAATCTAGTGGCGTTGTGATTTTTTCAATAAAAAAATCGCTAATAAAAAATCTCGATTTTTGACTAAGAAAAAATATCGTAGTATGCCCTTTAAATTGGAATAAACATTTCAAATTTCGTCCCAAGGTAGACCTTTTAGTACTTGACATTACAAAAAAAAATTATTAAAATCTGTTTACAACTTCAAATTTTAGGGGGGTGCTCCATTAAAAATGGGTCACACTGTATATATATATATAAATATATTTATATATATATATATATATTATATATATATATATATATTATATATATATATATATATATATATTATATATATATATATATATATATATATATAAAATCCTCAAGATGGCGCGTAATGGCCAATCCTTGGAAATTACTCATTATAATGATAATGAATAATTCATTCCAAGTGGAAAACCTGCATAAAAGGGAAATGTTTGCGATTTTGAATTTTCACAGATGCCTCAGAAATAAATTTGGCCAAAATTTTTCCGGAAAGAGTCGGAAATGTTTTTTTTTTTTTTGTTAAAAATATCCAATTTTGTGTCATGAAGGTACCAATGAACCAATGGAATTAAATGGATTTATTTCACGATACTAAGCCGATACTAGAATATATAAAATATGACTCGCGAAAAGGTGGATAAAAAGAAAAATTTTCTTTTAAAAAGTCATTTCACTTGCTTAATAGTGAACAGTTGATGCTATTTGAGATTATTGTCAATTGTTATTCCTGGGGGATGTTGAACATGCAATGTTGTCAGTTGTAAAAATAGCTGAGAGTATGCCGAAAATCCGATAATATACTCACGTAGTGAACTGGATAAACGAAATCTTCTTTGATTTGGCGGTCCTAATAGTGGAATCTTTCAATATTGAAAGATCCACAGAACAATAAACGCCAATATTTGGAATTTGCTCAATTTTGTTGTGCCATATCATGAAACTATTTTTCTCTGTTTTCTGATCAATATTTCATTGGTGCAACTCCATTTCCAATTATCATGTCTGAAATCTAAATATTAGGTCATATCTTTCGTAACTTGGTCATGAAGTTGATGCGAAATATGAAGATCTGAGACAGATACTTTTCAAGGTATTCCAATCATAACTTATTCTTTCCAATGTGAAAAAACGAACACAACCTACCCTCAAGTGGCTAACTTTGGTGCCTAAGTTGTATTCAACCTACGTAGCTCATTTAGTTTACATCACAAAAATCCCTCGTCTACAGGTGAACCGGAACAGTTCACAACCTACGTAGATCAGTTTGCCTTCTGATGGTGGATCGATACTATTCTACACACAACTTAACCCATCCTACCCAGCAATCTGCTCTGCTCGTTATTGTTCATCAGGTATATTTTAAAAACGGTACCTTTGGAAATTGAATAATTGGCAACATTGTAGAAAATGATTTTCCATTTCTTAAAGGAACCATTACCTTGAACATGAAAATAAAATTCATAAGAATTGCATTGAAGAAGGTATTGATAGAAATTAAGGGTTCTATAAGTAAGTGGAAAAATTCAACATCACGGTCAGGAATCGCATGCAAGAGTTCCTAAACTTGGTCACCAGATGGAAGGATTCGGAAGGATTGAACATCAACCCTCAAAAAGCCACCATAGTGATATGTCCTCGAAGACAAAAACTGGAGGGACTAGGGCCCATAAAACTTCGAGGAAAAACTCTTCAGAGCAAGGCAGAGATCGACTAGCATACTCGAAACTGACTTGGAACCAACATCTGATGAATGTGGCCAGGAAAGCGAAGCCAAATAATTGTGGCAAGACGCTCTTTGGGGCAGAAATAGGGGCTGAAACCACACATAGTACACTGGCTGTATTATGCAAGATGCACCGTCCACTGCAGCATATGCTGGAATTACCTCCTCTTTACTTGATGATACAAGGGGAGACAAGGCTTGGTGCATTCCTACTGAGAAACACGCTAGACAACATAAATGTTGAGTCAGGACACATGAGCCTCGCAAGCATTGCAACCAGGAACGTGCTGGACCTGAGATCAGATCATATTGCGAAACGATTGTCCTTTGACAAATCTATACAAGACATAACTGGTAGAAATAATACATAACTCAACACCATTCTACTGGGCAAGATCTGATACATAGACGAATCTGAGATGGAGAATGGTGCGGAAACAGGATTGTTCTATAGAAACCCAGGGACCGAGTCAAGTAACTCACTGGGTATTCATACTTCTGTGTTTCAGGCAGAGGTCTACGCAATTCTCCAATGTGCGGGGGAAAACAATAGAGGTGCAGATCCTCATTCTGTCAGACAGCCAGGCGGTACTGGAGGCTCTGAGTAGCCAGCAAGTAACGTTCCAAGTGGTATGGACCTGCAATGAGGAATTGACAATACTGGCAGAAAGAAACGACGTCAAGATGATTTGGGTGCCAGAAAATCAGGGATTTGTAGGTAATGAAAAAGCCGACAAACTCGCTAGACAGGAGGACAAACCCCCAGGATACCAAAGCGTCTGTTGAGAACTGTATTCGTGAGAACATAAACGAAAACATGTCGGAAAAATGGGACTGGTCAATGGCGACCTAACATACAAATCATGCGGAAAGAACCAGATACAATATCACACATACTGTGCAAATGCGGAGCTTTGGTATGCAGAAGACAGTGAATTTTTGGGCAACCAATTGTTGAACCGAAACTATACAGCACACATCCAGTAAGGGACTTGTACGAATTCGGGAAAGGTAAGAAATTACTGTAGGAGGAGGAGACAAGAAACAATGGGCTAACAGGCCCAAGTATTATCGGAGTTCTCGACCAGAGCCAAATGTGTTGAGTTATTAGTGGGTACATCTGAGGTACAGTAGGTATATAGACCTCAGGGAGGCTTTTCTCGAGCATGATAGGAAGGAGATATCCCTGTCGAAAATACTTCCTGAACTTTTCTCTTTGCGCTGTGGGTGCATATTCTCCATATATGGAAACATCCAAGAAAACGAAAATACCACTCAATCGATACGCACCAATTTCATTATAATTTGACATAATTCACATTGACAATTCGCGAATGGTTCGAATTATATATTGTTACAATATTGAACATGAAAACGAGTGGTCATATTACTGCGAAACGAAAGGAATTTCTGAGGAACTTACAACAATTCTCTCCGAAAAATCCCAAATCTAAATTAGACAAAACTGGTTCAAGATATTTTAAATTAAACATCGGTTCAAGATATTTTAGATTATACAGAAGCGAAGTTATTGCATATTATGATCTTAACGAATGTATCTGGAAATCAAAGAATAGTAAAACCTACCTAGAGTTTGATTTGAGAAAAAGCAATGTTAGTACGAAACAAAAGTCCCAGCCTTTCAATTTGGAAATGTACATGAATTTTTAAAGAAAATTATCCCTCGTCGCTTCGTGACTCGTGATTATTTAAAAAAAACGCATGCACTCAAAAAATTTCTGGCAATAATTCATGCTCTAGGGAGATTATAAGTGAAAATTTCTTTGGGCCTTGCTATAGGCACCATCTCCATAGCTTTCTCAGAAAACACTTCATTTGAGATTTTATACTCGAAATTATTCATGAGAGAATCTACGGATATTTATAAACGACCGATATGCAAAAGCAATTGGATATTCCAAATTTTGATGATGAGCCGTTCGATAATTTGTAACATGAGTCACTCTGCATTCCTGTTTTTCATTTTGTTGATGGCTTTAATTTTTTTCAGCAAATTCAGTTGTATGTGCTTTCCTGGATATACTGGACCTCATTGCTCAGATGGCTCCAGATCTCTTTGTGATGCTTCTGGTCTTCCAACTTGTCGTAACGGAGGAACTTGTATGTAAGTTATACTTTGGAATTGTGAAACAAATCAAGTTATATTACAATGTTAATAATGACATCCAATTGTTACTCGATGTTACACATTGAATCGGGGAATTGTAAAAAATATGTGCCAAAATTTCAAAACATTTTATTGATAAACATGATAAGCTTTCGGTTCATTGGTGACTCATCTTAAAATTTGCTATTGCATCAGAATAATTAATGCATGCTTATCATAATAATTTATTTTACTAATGAAAAGTTAAACAGAAGTTGACTAAAAATAACATCAAAAACATTATTGGAAATAAAATAATTTTCATTTTGCTTCATTCTACTGAAGCCACAATATATCCACTATGTCTTTCAAAATATTCATTAGTTCGTTTATTAAATTCCCGTAGTACATCCTTTATTCTTTTTTGAGTAAATTCCTGGCATGCAACTGAAATGATCCTCTCCAAATGGTCAATATCTTGAAAATATCCCTGCTGCTACAGCTTTCGTTCCAAGTAGCCTCATAGAAAATAATCCAGAAGGTTTAAGTCTGGAGATCTATTCGGCCAAAAATATTCGAATATCTATCTATCAATTTGTCATTGGAAATGATTTCATGGTAGTTCCTAAGAGCTACTATATTATGGCATGCAGCACCTTCTTGTTGGAACCATATACGTTGGTTGTTGTAAGGAGAGTTCGTCTATAAAGACGTTCAATTTATTTCGTTAAAAAATTCAGATAGCGTTCGCCATTCGTGGAGTATCGTAAAAAATGTGATCCTATCATTTTATTCTTGTAGATACCACATCACACGTTTGTTTTTAAGCAATATGGATCAGTAGTTTTGATTATGAAATGGAGATTGTGAAATGTCTTCTCATCAGAAAAAATCACATGTCTTGATAAAAACGGTTCTTCTTCTAACATTCCTTGTATTGAAGAGCAAAATTCAAACCGTCTATCATAACCAGTTACATTTTCTATCACAGGCATTCTTTTTCGCAAAGACATTTTTGTACTGAAGAACTGATATAGTTGCTTAGGCTATCGATAGACCAATCGACAGAGGTTTCATTGAGTTACCATTTGAAAAAGATGTCATCACCACTTTGCTTATAATGTGGGTATGTCAAAAGTAACCCAATTTGAAATGTCAACCTGCCAGGAAGATTTTGTTCAATCTTCATCCACAAAATAATTGGTTTATCGATTCACTTCAACAATTCTTTTCTGATTCTCTATTATTGAAAATTCCGCACCTCTACTCAAAACCAATAAGATGCCTTCATTTTGACTCGTTACCATGGCAACCAGAAAAATTTCCGGATTTTTTTTCGATATTTGAGTGGACATTTTTTGACAGTTGTGATCTACACATAGCCATCTCGTCTATTTTCTTTACAATCACTGAATAATGTACCTACTTGTCAATGATAGATTTCTAGGAATCAACATTTTTATTTATTATTCCCTCTAAAGTTTCATTTCCGATAAAACACAAATTGCGCAATTTGATTGATTGTGCATCAACAAATTATATTTGAAACATAGGATCAAAGTACATAACATGATTTAAATGTTCCTTGAATTCTTTCTCTTACAGGGTGTAATAGGAACTGTCTATTTATTGTCATGTAATGAGCGAATTTAATATAATAACTTGTAATGCGATTATCAAGATCATAATGCAAACTTGACATCTATGCAGAAATGTCTTTGTGCCACCATTTAAAGAATTGCAATCCACTTCCATTTAGGGGTAGTTTGTACTTCTGATTTTTCTAATAACTCTGCTGACCAGGAATTTCCAGCTAAGATATTCCATTGGGCTGATGCATGTCGCCAAGATGAATTCATAATTTCCATTGACGATACCGAACTCCCGACTCTAACAATCACAATTCTGGGACTTTTGTCATATCTTCTGAAAAAAACAATAGAAATAGAATATTCCTGTATGAGTAATACATAGGCTTGCGTTAATCCGTCATTCCTCACAGGCGATTGTTTTCATATTACATAAAAGGGTAGTGCATTGTCCATTGAGTGGGGGTCGATGGGAGAATGCCATCTGTGTTGATTGAGTCTTCAAAACCTCCCGCTCCACATTTGTATAGAGGTCACATTTTTTACCGATCTTCAGCTTCAATATGAGCAGATTCTGGGAAAGCGATTTGGTGGTTGAAAATCGACTGTTACCAAGAGATACCTGGACAAATCTACTACACACACAAAAAACACATATCAAATGAAATATTGTCCATCAGATCCCATCAACTTTATTAGAGTTAGACAGTGAAATCCCTTCTAATATATTCTACTTCTGCTATCAACTTGCAGAATGCTTCTGCTATCAACATTTAATGCAAATATTGTCAATAACAAATAATATTTTTTCAAATTCCAGACACGTGGGAGTTTCAGCGGTCAAATGTCTTTGTACCAAAAACTTCAAGGGGACTACTTGCGAAAAGCCCATCAAAGATATTTCATCATCAGGTAAGTAAAAGAAACGTAACCATATTCCTTGGTGGTTTGAATTCCGAAAAAATCATGATAAAAAGGCTTGAAGTGAATTGGAGTGGGGCAGATGCTGAATAAACGAGCCAGCCCCAAGTTTCACCCAAACGCAAGTAATAATCGGTCACATTATTTTCAGTTATAATATCACAAGATAGTGAGAATAAAGTAAAAAAAATCGATAGATTTCAGAAAACTTGTTGCCAGGCAATAGACACGAGAAAGAAATCTGAAGAATTATTTTCTTCTTTATCGAACTCTCGTGTGGTATTCTATGGATTATTTTTGATGTTACGATCATGAACACATTTTCCCGCACAATGATACAATGCAATAAACCGGTTTTGATTAATTTCTCACTTTTCATGCGAATTGATGACAGACGTCAAATTAAAATTATAGGTTAGACAATAAAAACAAAATACCTCAAATTATTCCCGCGGCCAGTTTCTAGGTAGAATATTCCAACTATAATGTTCTGATTGGCCAAAAAGTACATGAATGATTTGAATTGAAATTTTCTAATGGTTTCTAGAAATGTCAAAAAATAATCTGATAAATTATTTAATAAGGAACCTGTAGACTGCTAAGGCACATATCAGTTTTTGAATCAAAGTGAGTGGAGGTGATATGGCTATCCTAAGGTATCATTGCGATTTTGTAAAAAGTTAATAATTTTTTTCAAACTCTTCATTTCACGAACGTTACCTGCGCAAACAAATAACAAAAGAAATAAATATATATATATATATATATATATATATATATATATATATATATATATATATATAAACTGATGAGGGCCGAGAGCCCGAAACACGTGTCTACGGTTAACACTTTTCTTTGAGGGCTATGTCCATTAAGTTTCTTCCATTTTGTTTTTAACAGTCCCCTCGATATTACTCTCTTTCATATTTATATTCATGGACTCGGATGTCACGCAGGTAGCTATAGCTGCCTCCGTGGTGACGTTGGTTGTTGCCCTGGAATTCAGGGTCTGCTGACCGAAATCACAAATGAGCGGCTGGCTTCTGTTTGTTGACTCCGTTGATTTGTCGTTTTCTACCAAGTGTTGTTCATCCTTGCACTTCTCCACCGTACTGATGAGGGCCGAGAGCCCGAAACACGTGTCTACGGTTAACACTTTTCTTTGAGGGCTATGTCCATTAAGTTTCTTCCATTTTGTTTTTAACAGTCCCCTCGATATTACTCTCTTTCATATATATATACTATATATATATATATATATATATATATATATATATATATATATATATATATATATATATTTATGTGTATATATATATATATATATATACAGTGTCCGCCAAAATTTTGGAACCATATGGGATTTTTTTTTATTAATAGTTTCTCGGAAAATTTCATTCTTCATAGAAGTTGGTGCATTCAATTAGACTGAATACGCGCATAGCCGTTATTCCCATACTATTGAAAATATCGAAAAATGTTATTGAAAAGAGTTGTTTGCAATCAAAAGATACTTCCATCAATCCAGTTCAATCTACCAATTACTAATTTCAATAACCGCTTAATGAGTTGGTCTCATTTTTTAATGGGAATTATCGAAAATAATTTTTGCGTAGTAAATTAATAAATAAGCATAAATTGTCTGTCAAAGCAATTAACTGATCTGTAGAAATCTTGAAGATGAGTCCAAAAAACAATAATTGAAAGATAATGAAATAAAGCCAGGGCCCTTAAAAGAGAGGTCAATCTTTATAAGAAGAATAGTTGCTGCTAATTAATAACCATAAAATGAATATTTGACTCAAGACTTGGTAGGTAGGTGTCCCTCTATGATAGATTATTCCGCAGAAATCAGAGTACTTTGGGCAATAGTTAAACTTTTTCTAACGCTGAAATATTTCTTTTCCAAGCCTATTGTTTGGAGTTGCAGCCTATCCAATCACTTTGAAAGAGAAATGGTTCTCATGATTGTCCAAAAATAGTTAGAATCTCTTCTACTTCTAATATTTCATAGAGTTGATTGAATGATTGAATGAATATTATACAGCTTCAATGGTTCCAGGATATACTACGAGTTGCAAACTAGGATGAAAAATGCTCGTGGAAATATCAGTATCGAAGAAATGAAATTTCCAGTTGGAATACACCAGCTGTTTTCATGGCAACTTATGATCCTCTTTCAGCCAAAGATGCACCACTTTTCTGTTTGATTCCTTCAAACAATGCAATAGCTTTGGACTTTGTCTAGAGGATACTCAGTTCCACTTCGTTCAAACACTAGAACCAGTTTGTAGGGTTTTGCCCATTTTCAATGAATATCTTTCATAACTGGAGCGAGCTTGTTGCTCAACATAAACTATTGTTTGAAATTCATTTTGCCCACCAAGAATATTTTTTCAATCTCCTGGATATTCACTTTGTGTTAGTCCTAAACTGTAATGAAATAATGAGTCATAAACTGTTTCCGCTTGTCTTTGCCCTGAAACCTTATTCCAGTGGGTTTTATCTTGGTCAGCTGCCCATTGCCAAAATTCTTCTTTGAAGTGGATTTTGGAAAAATCACAGAAGGGATCTGGGCTATGAAATTGATGTTTATCCCTTCCTTGGCGTGTCTGCCTGCTTCTCCATTGCCTTCGATACCCCTGTGACATGGAATCCACATCAGATTGGCCTGATTGTTCATAGCCATTTGTCTTGAGGAGAGTTTGCCAAGTCAGTCTCAACAAGTATTTGACTTGAGAGCTTTCAGTGCCGCTTGGCTGTCTGATGGGATATAGATCCCCTGGAGCTCCTTTCAAGAAATTCTTGGGCGCAGATTTCTATAGCATGGATTTCTGCTTGGAAAATTGTTTTGCCTAGAGGTTTTGGGAGCCTAAAACTAGGACCTGTTACTCCCACTCCAGTCCGTTCGTCCATATTGAAACCACCAGTATACCATACTTCTGCCTTCGTTCCTGGTTGAGGCCCGTTTGTTGTGAATATATGGTGATTGTTTATAATCACTTCATATTTCACTTCAGAGTTATGCCTTGTTGGCATTTTATCTGATGGCTTGTACCTGAATTCTAGGGGAATATTTTCCGGAATCTTCAAATGTCCAATCAGATTTCCAGCTTTCAAGTTTGATGCCTGGTGCAGTCTGGAGGCATTCTTTTGCGTTTTTGTCATTACACTCGAGTGCAGTGGCGAAAGGTTCAGCATTACCTCTTATGTTACAATGGGACACGTGGATATTGCCCCAGTGATGTCCAAACCCTGCATTTTCTGCAGCTTGATTTGTACTGTTTAGTTCTTCAACACCAAACTGACGAAGCATAGGTAACCATGGGTTTGATAATCGCTTGATATGATCAGTAATTCGTTTTTAAATGAAATGAAATGAATTGAATGAGAAGTGTGACTGTGTGCTCGTATCGATATAATCGATGAAAAAAAATTGTATTTCGTGCATGAAATAATTTATTTTCGACCGTTAGGTCATCATCAGTGCGTACCTGAAAGTGAGTACTATCGATAGAGACTAAGTTACTGAAAAGTTTTTTTTTGAGAAAGAAAATTGACATATTTTAAATGTGAGGTTACTCACTCGTCAGGTGTACAAGAAGCCAAAAAGACCATAAAATATCTCATGATCAATGAAAAATATATAGGTATACGTGACACACATGTTAAAATACCTATTCTTGACCAGGATGAAAATTGAGATTACAATTTTTCTCTTTATCTTTTAAAAGCCATTTTTGATATGTGGTAGCTGGACCCAAGTGACAAGATTGACAATTGACAAGTGAACTATGAAGCAGATTGACAATTGACAAGTGAAAGTAGTTTGGCAGGGAACACCAAACCATGGATATATCAGAATCAAGAAAGGAATATCCCTGTCATACGAAAACACACTAGAAGATGATCAATCTAATGGGGACTGTCATCTGTCAAATATATTTTCTAGTATTCCAAGGAAGACCAGACAAGATTCTTCAATTCTCACATTTGAGTCATCACAATTGAATATAAGTTCAAGGGAGAAGTCTAATTAGACCTGTCCTGATCAAAAACAATACAAAACAATAACTCTGGTAGTGTCCATGGACAATGAATTCAAATTTTTCTCAATAAAAATAAAACTCCTTGTCCACCCTGGCTCAGTTCAACCGCAACTGGGGGATAAGAAGTGTGATACAAGTCTAATGGGAACTAGACCCAACTTCACAACCCCCACAACTGGAGTAAAACAGAGTATAAAAGGTGATAATCCAGAACATGACTTGTGTTCTCAGTATGGAGAAAACTGAAAAAGAGACTGGCAAATTGCAAGGAGATACAAGTAAAATCATCATCGAGAATGGAAATTGAAAATTAGTAGCATGATTAACAAGACACTAAAAATTATAGTACGAGAAAGCTAAGGAAGTTAAATATCATTTAATCTAAACGTCTATGAAGTGGAATATAGGATCTCTTTAAATTGACTTGCGTGTTGAGACAAAGGTTATTGTTGAGTGTTTCTTTACTAATGTGTAAGTCTTCAAGAAAATCTAATCTATTATAATTTTTGGAATTGACTTCATGTAAGATTTGTGAATTTCTATTTGGACCAAAATTATGATTGTTAATCTTGAGTGATGACCGAAGGCAGAAACTTTATTACCATTTAAATGTTCCATAATACGAACTTTCAAAGGTCTACAAGTTCTACCAATGGATTATTCGTTTTTGGCTCCAAACTCCCTGTCAAACCCTCTGCGGCACATCCAGGTTGCCGCTGTAGCCTTGGATTTTTTTTATTGATATGACTGTTCGATGTTAATATTTGGTCGATTAAAACGTCCAAGAGTTTGACTTCCTTGAAAAAAGTCAGCTGAGTTCCATCCAGGGTTGATGCTCTCAGTTCGTATTTTCACTTCTTTTTTAACCGACGAAACCAAACAGGAGAAGGTTATCTATTCGACGCCTATATTTTTTTCATGTATGATCACGCACAACTTTTTACAGAGCGATTCCGATGATTCTTTTTTCATTGGATAGAGTGTACTCCGTAGTTGGTCCCATTTTGATTTGAACAACAAAATCCATCCCTAAGGGTAGCAAAATGAAGGATATTATTCGTTCACCCTCTGAATTTTGGTCCGTTAACCGATTCTATCAGGCATAACTTTGTAGTGGGTTTTCCGATTTGGATGATGATTTTTTTTTATTAGAAAGGGTATACCTTATAATTGATCATATTCCAATTTGGAATGGAATGATCCACCCCTATGGGTAGAAAAACAGGGGATGATTGATTTTTCACATGTGAACTTTGGCACACATATGAAGTTGACATTGACAGACCCTCCTACATCCGTCAAAATGATTACATTCTATGGAAAGATGGGATTATATACAAAGTGATGAAATCAACTAACCAGAACTTTCAAAATTAATTTATATTATATAACAATAAATAGTTAAAATAGAAAATCATATTATTTAATAGTTAATAGTTGAAGTAAGCTAGGTAAGTAAGTATTTTGGAAGTAATCAATGATTGAGTAGGCAGTTTCAAGTAGATTTCAGCAACAAAAAATTGAAAAATAAAAACTTTTCAACAAAGAATTAAACCGACGAAAACATCAACTGAAAAGCACAAAATAAAAGGAACCTTTTTAGTCTAAATGATAATTGAGCTCCTAAACTGATGTGCGCAACTGATTTTGAGTCGGCGCCAAACAAACTAGCAATTGAATTAGGTAAAGCGTAAAATGATGGCAGCGAGATGCACGGCTGCGTTTTGATTACTTCTTCCAAAGTAATTAAATTATCTTCGATAATTGTTTGTTTGGCGCCGACTCAAAATCAGTTACATTAGTTTAGGAGCCCAATTATCATTTAGACTAAAAAGGTTTATTTTATTTTTTGCTCTTCAGTTGATTTTTTCGTCGGTTTAATTTTTTGTTAAAAAGTTTTATAAATGAAACCAGCTGGGATTCACACTTAGTCCCTCCTTTGCGCACCAGCTCCTGATTTCATGAAGGTTTCTAGGCAGGCGATTTGATATTATCCCGTCATGTTTGCTCCTATATAATGACGAACAGGTAACCGTTGTTATTCCAGATTCATGTAGCTTCACTATCAGATCAGTGGCCACTGCAAAGGCGATAGATCTCTGCTTTGGAACCAACCTTTTTTTTCTGTCATCCTGACCGTCTCCTCTCCAAGAGCAGTTACAATGATTCTGCTATTGTATCCATCTGATTTCGTTCCTCTAGTGATGTGATGGTGGAGTCATGTGAGGTGTTATCTAAATCACCCTTTACTATGAACTCACATATTGCCATTTCTTTGGCTAAGTATATCTTTCCAATGCTCCTAACCAAGCATTGTAGGCTAAGCAGTCTCCTCTTGTCATACTGACGGATGCTCTAACACGAATTTGTGAGAGACTTTTTCTAAGTGGAACATAAAAGTAGTCATATCAAAATGTATTAATTTTTTAATGGTTTTCCATCCTTCCCTAGAATCCGAATTTGGGCGGCAAGTGTTTCAATGTTATATCCAACTATGGATACTGAGATGGTTGGGTTAGGTTCTTTCCGAGTGAGGCGATAACTTTTTCAGATCTATTGTGGCTCGATCCTAATTGAATTCGAGTTCACCTTCTGAAGAAGTCAATAATGGCGCTCGGTGATACCTTTTCCAGGTCTCCGTAATCCTTACAATTCAATTCAATGTTGTTGTGGTGTGTCATCCCGATCTTCATCCCAGGGTGAGCTATATCTCTCCGTCGGATCCGATACTATGGAAAGATCCGGATACGCCGGATCAACGCGCTAAGTAATCCAGCTACCGTTATAACTCGGCCACGGTGGGGCCTCTTGATAAAACAAGCTTCTGGCTCTGGGATGTCAGTGCCCGAGCGGGTTAATGCGTCGCTCTCTGTCGAGTCAGCAGGGAATACAATCACCTCAACCCATTGGTGAAGGACTCCCCGGTCTCTACCGAATTACGGTATTTGTTTTCCATTTTTCCACTATCTAGTACCACTCCTCACAGAGTCCAACGCTATGTGAAGAGGCACCGGCGAACCGGTAAGGCTATCCTCCTCCCCCTAGGTACCCATATCGACGAAACTCGTGTTACGTCTGATGGGTCACCGTCGTATAAGACTTTCGACGTGGTACTACTACGTGTGACGAGAAACCGTTCGTGCGAGGGTTCGCCGAGGCTACTCATCACGCTACCATGTTTTTCTGAGAACGGGACCTGGACTCTGCCCAAAGGTATCTGGGATCGTCACAGGTTATCCCGTCTAGACGGCCTAGTCACACGGTAGGACTAGGCCCCTCGTAATCCTTACAGTACAATCTTGTTGGTTCCAGATCCTGCGTCTGTGCTCTGCTCTGCCTTAGAGTGGTCTTGTCCCACTGTTTCATACCAGAACTCGCATTTTTTTCACTCGCTCCAGTCTGATAACACTTCTTTCGTTATGCTCTTTGGTATGCCTTGTCTTGCCAGAAGGTCGACATAAATACTGAGATACTGAGTATGAAACAATTCACTGGGCAAATCCTGTTCATGAACTCATATTTACTCGCTATAATAGTGATATGTAGAAATGTTGTTTCGCTCGTCAGTCTAGTGAAGGGGTTCATGAATATAGTAATAATATACAGTCGTATTTGTAGGAATTTTAACATTAGCCTGAGGAGTTAGTAATTCGGAGTCTGAGGTTCTATGTTTTTTTTTTCATACACAACCGGGAATTGTGTGTCATCGTCAACCACTCATTCCAGAAATTCTCGAGATTATCAAACAAACCCTGCGATTTCTCACGCTGTCTAGCAGCTCCTTGCATAATACAGAGATAAATCACTCAACTCAAGATTTCCACAGAATCTTATCTCAATCCAATTCGTCTATCTGCCAGACTGTCAGTCATAACCAACCCTTACAGGGATAGTTTCAGATGAAAAGTTTGAATTTGTCTCCATTCTCGAAATCTTCAAATTTTGAAGAGGAATATTGTAAGGCACATTATTTTTCAATTGGTTGAGTGAAGTATCATCAGTTATGAAGATTCAACCTATTGTTTTTTGTTAATATTGTTGCTATTTCAGAAGATATAGATGAGAATACACGTCAGAAACATATTCCCATCTAAAGAACCATTTCGAAAAGGGAAACATTCTCACTTGAATATTGAATAGAGATATGTTTCTGTAAATTGAAAAATCTACGATGAAAATTGAGTTTTCTTGTGAATATCTAATAGAAAACAACTACTTCCCCGACACATTTTCTAGAAGAAATCTCACTTTGGAAAGATAGAGAAATATTTCTCTCGGTGTGACACTTTGAAATCAGTGTTTTTTTACATTAAAACCTGTCATGGGATATGATAGATTGATTTGTTTGAAAATATAAGCAGGGCATTCATAAAATCAGATGTGGAATCATCTGCGACTCAAAGATTAACTTTAGTCACTAAAAATAGAAAATAAAATTTCAACTTGCAGATTTTTCTTTTGAGTTAGGATCCTTTCAAAATATCTACCAGATGTAGTTCAATGTTCAGCGTGGCTTTAGCCGAGTGAGTAGATGTTTTCTGTTACCTATTCACAAAAATAACTGAATTTTCATCGTGGATTTTTCAATTCACTGAAAAATATCTATATTCCATTAGGAATGTTTTTCTTTTCAACATGAATACCCCACACGAGGTAATCTTGAACGATGGAAGGCAGTGACTAAAATTTATCTCTGGAGTCGCAGAGGATTCCACATCTGATTTATGAACACCGTGTTCATATTCTCAAACCAATCAAGGAAACCAGAATTCAAATCACCAATGAAAGAACAAATTACTGAAAAGTACTGGAATTCCAAAGGCAAGATTTTGAGTTCACTGGTTTTTGAGAAATCTTCAGTAGTTTGGCTTATGAGAGATAATTATTGACCTACTCCAGGAATAATGTGAACATTTTTGTCATTATTGTGAGATAATCAATCATTGAAAACTCTGTGTGTAAATCACAATAGCTTTCTTTCCTCCAAATTAAAAAGTTACTTGAATCAAACTTGTTGATCCAGCATGTGCCAATTTGTAAAGGAATAAACCAGTGGTAATCCTTCAACCACCTATTTTTGTCTAACATTTATCATCGTATGAATTATAATTTTTAAATGAGTGGATATCATATTCATCAAGCGAATTGAGCGTTCTCATTTCAAACATGTATTGGCAAATCAAATAACAGAAATAAAATTGAATATTGAGCCCCTTGAGATTTTCCACACATTGAAGTTTTTGAAAAATCTGAAATTATTTTACTTTACAAACTCACAGAATTTTCATTCAGTACACCTGCCACCCACTAGTGGGTTTAATAAAAAAATCAGGTTGTCAGTATTCGGGACAACAACAACAAATATTGAATGAATGTGATTTTTTGTGGAGGAACAACCTTTCTTGACATGTTTTTTTTGGTTACCTTTCACAGTCTGAAAATGAGAATATAATCAGGAAAGGGCAAAATTAGTTCACCCTATTAAGTTACTGCGTTCACCAACTTATATTTCCTGAAGAAAATGATTCCGTCAGTTAGTAACTTGCCGTATTCTGAATTTGCCTATCAAAAAAATAGTATAAATTCAAAAGATACTTCTCTATATAGTTTTTGATTGACGTTTCGGGGACTATATCTGCCTCCGTTCTCAAATCTTCCAAATATCCTTTAATAGTTTGAATAATTTGGATTTTTCTCTTGCAGAGTTTTTGAAGCTTTTTCAAATGACGGATGTCAATTCAGATCTGCCAAAAAATTTGAAACTGACGTATTGCTCATTTGATATATGGCGTGTTGTTCAGATCAGTTTATTATCATTCTGCCATTTCTCATTTCTTCTCTAAGTAGAGGTATGGTATGGTCCATTTCAACAGAATTCGTTGGAGAGCAGTTGTTATTGGGAAGAAGAATACAGGCCATTCCTTTCAATTTTCTCCTATCTTGATGTGGTTCTTCCATCGATATTTTCGTCCCATTCTATTCAATCGTATGATCGCCATTGGATGTGAAGATATGTTCTGCAACTTTTGATTCCGGTTATTTTTCGATTTCTGATATAACTCTGATGTTCACTTTGGCGCACTTTTATTGGTCTTGACGTTCCACCTATATAACTATCCCCACACGAACAAGGTATGTAACAAAGTTTTTGGTTCTTTCTTCTGCGTCTTCAGGTTTTGCTTGTGTTAGTATGGATCTCAGTGTGTTTGTTGTTCTGAATTATGTTCTCACATCATAACTATGTCCAATCCGTTTGATCTTCTCATATAATCCGGGGACATAAAGTATTATGTTGGTTGTGGAATGTGTAGGTGGTGGGAGTACTCATGTTGATTAAGTTAAATGGTTGTTTGGTGGATTGTTTTTTTCAATGTCACTGATTGTTTTTGCAAAAACTGATCCGAAAATGCATTTTCTCTGAGAACAGATCTCATGGGGTTTATTTATTCTTGTAGATTCTGGTAGGAATTGCAATTTGTTTGAGCTCGATTATAGAGACACTTACCTATGCCTTTTTTCACATTGGCATGGTGGTTTGAGTTGTTGTGTAGATATCGTTTGGTATGTGTCTTTTTTCTGTTTACAGATGTTTCCATTCGGCATGATGATTTTTGGATCATGACATCTGAAAACGGAAGTGGAAGGTTACCCAAAAAACCATGTCAAGAAACAACAAATAGTTCTTGAGGATAGAGTTATTATCGAAAATCAGCCTTAACTTCTTCGTGTACTTGACGAATATATCTCCGAGAACTCACCTCGTATTCGAGTAATGATGGAATCTCCCATATCATTTCCTTTCTTTATACTCTTTAATTATCCGAAGATGTTAAATCCACATCGTCCTATGAAACTCAAACAATACTGCAATTACACTAATTACCCAGCCGTTGCTTGAGAGCTTCAGATTTAGATTCGAGCGTAATTGTGATTTCCGACCGAGTGAGCGTCTACTTCGCATCGGCTTATCTGATACAGAGGTTTGTGGTTCGTTTCCAAAGCGGTTTTGATGAAATATTTAGATAACAATGATAGAAAAGGGCCGAAGTGATTATAGCACATCATTGTACCCTATATTTCTTTTATGCACAAAGAAAAGTGCTCTGGGTGTACATCAAAGCTTAATTTGGTAACTATTAATATAATAAAAAAAACTGTGAAATTTGTTCGGAAAAATTATCAAGTTCATGGCAGGTCAACAAATAGCCATCTGTGACAAATAAATAGTCCATCGGCACGGCAGCAGAGGATTATCTTTCACTAAACTGAATTTTGGGTCATGACAAAAGTTATATGAAGACAAGAAGAGAATAATTCGGATACTGTATGCTTATTTCCTGGCCGTGATACCTGTAGAGTTAGTAATTCCTTGGTTCCTTCGGTCCAAAAAGAAAATCTTTCAATTGGGATAGTTCAAAATTAGAAATGAAACCACTCTCACTACTGGTATAAAAGATTAAATTTTCCGCTGTTTGGAAAACTCACCCATTTATCTCATAATTTTTAACATCTTTTTCAGTTTCTAGAAAGAAATACTTTCATAAAACCATACTTAAATCTCAGAACACCACAACCAGATCATAAATGAAAAGGGAAACATTCTCAATTGAATATTGATGGAAAGATTTTTCTGTGAATTGAAAAATCTACGATTAAAATGAGGTTATTTCGACGATGGAAGATAGTGACTAAAGTTTATTTTCCAGTCGCAGATGATTCCACATCTGATTTTATGAACATCCTGTTTATATTTTCAACAAATCAATCTATCATACCCCATGACAGGTTTTGATGTCAGAAAACAATAATTTCAAAGTGTCTCTCCAAAAGGAATGATTCTAACTTTTTCCATCTTTGCAAAGTGAGATTGCTTCTTGAAAATGTGTTTCCCATTTCTTCCGGTCTTCCTGATAATCGTGGAAGCGTGAAATAGATTTTCGTCGACAAAAATGTATTGAAGACCTAGTGAATGCGATGTTTCTCCTGCGTCAATGTTACGAATGATTTCTGGTGAGAACTCTCTTTTGGTAAACATTCTTTTTTGCCTCATTAATCTTTATGAGTTCCTAATTGAGACTGGAATAGAAAATCAAATAACTATCGAAATGGAAATGCAAATTTTCAATTTTAGAGGTTTTCTTTTGAGTTAGGGCCTTTTCAGAATATCTATCAGATGTAGTTCAATGTCCAGCGTGGCTTCAGCCGGAGAAGTAGTTGTTTTCTGTTAGACATTCACAAAA
>JAFIRS010001994.1:0-265606 GCA_018342105.1 Gonioctena quinquepunctata
TGTGAGTCCTAATAACGGAACATATTGAACTTGTTTGTATCTGAATATAACTCAAATTACTAATAAAAATGTTCATATATCTGACTGAATCTTGGTCTAATCAAATTAACTCAATTATAGATGCCGATACGCATCATAAGTTACATACTAAATAAAAAGGAATATCCCAATGGAATTAACCTCATTGTTAAAAAACGGTTTATATATCTTCTTGTTCCCTGGAAGGCAATTCTATAACCGATCATAATTTCATCTACCGAGTTGTCTTTATTTTTGAATATAATTACACTGTCACTCCTGCTATGGATGCAGCTGTGTTTTTATTTAGGGTCGAATATATTAAAGCAAACAAAACACGTTTGTCTTTTCTCTAGAAAAGCCGATCTCACTGTGCCTAACATAATTTTGTCAGGAGTAACCATACCACTGGAAGTCATCCATATCGATGCTTGGTATTACTATCAGCAATAACCTTTCATGGGAAAATCACGTGAGGTCCATTGCCAAAAGTGCACCCCAAAAAACTTGGTTTTTGTTTCGTGTCAAGAGCTATTTCACCCCACTCAGCTGCTTATGATCTAGCAAGGCACAGATCCGACCTGTCCTGGAATACTGTTCCCATATTTGAAGGGCGGCACCTAAACATATCCTGAAGCTATTGATTCTGTCCAAAAGGGTAATTCGTCTCGTCGGTGATGCCTCGCTTACAAACTCGCTCACTTGTCTGGAACACCGTAGAAAAGTTGGCGATTTGTCTCTATTTTATAGATATTTTCATGGGCGATGCTCTTCTGAAATATCAACAATCGTTCCTGCTTTGGCAGTCTCTTTCGAGATTAACCCGTCAAGTTCAGTCATCACACCCTTCGTGGTCACTTTGGAGACCTGCAGAACATCACTTTCCAAAGACTCGTTCATCCAACGAACAGCGAGGCTTTGAACTCATTGCTAGGGAGGTGTTCCCGAGGCATACAACCTCCAGAAATTTAAGAAGAACACCAACTCCTACCTTATTTCCCTTGGTTCCCACGATGTTCTCTGAACATTACAGGATATCCCTTTTCGTGGGAACCAGAACATAAAAAAAAAAAAATGGTAATCTATTGTGCCTATGAACCTTAGTTTACTGAAGTTCTTATTTATTTACGATTCTTTTTGTTTGTTTATTTCAGGAACCCTTGTTTTAAAGTTCATTGCTCAGGGCCCACGTGTAGCATATAATTATATTTTCATCCCCAGCACAGATATGTGTTGTTATTTTCTCAATATTGAGGTTCACTGATTTCAATACTCATTTGTATATTATAACTTTCCCGTAATATGAATTTATATATTAGTACTGAATTTTTCAGTTTTAAATGAGATCTTTCTCAATTAATATATTCTTTCAATTCAAAATTTTTTTTCCAAGCTCTATATACAGGGGTATGACAGTATGTATTCCAAATTTCAGCACTGCAAAACCAGTAAACCTGGTGGAGTTCATATTCATTACTGCTCAAATTAGCAAGTGATATTAGGTAATTCCCAGCAAACTTTCTGATAGATTTTCCGTTTTACTACACCTATCGGCAATAACTGCAAGAAGAAGCATTCGGGAAGTTTTCATTACTTCCTGAAATGGAATAATTACCTTCATTCCGTTTGGTTCAATACTCCACAATAATTCTCGGGATTCTGCTTCCATCAGTAAATTGGAAACAGTTTGAATTGATTCCTTTCAATGGAAAGGATGTAGGATATACAGGGTGTTATGTAATAAGTGTCCGATATTTTACAGGACGACTCCTCAGTTATTTATAAAGTGAAAAAATCATATAAGCATGGGTCCGCAAGGCCTTCATTTTTGATATACATGGTGTTGAAAATTTATTTTTATTTTGGTTTTTGATGTATGTATCACATTTTCTAGGAGAAAAATCGATTCTTCTATCATTTTAACGTGAAAAAGGTAGGGGAAGATCGTTACCCTTCGTACGCGGGGCACATTCATACAGTCAAAATAAAACTTGAACGAAACAACGTACGGTCTTGCTTTTGTATGTGTGCGTGAGTCGAGGTAACAACTTTACGTCAATGTAGTATCGCGCCATTCGCACCGGTGAGAGAGAAGTGACAGGCACGAACGTGTTTTCGCGCTTGGTAAGTGATTTTTTGATCAAAGTTTTTGTCTATTCTTACCGTAGATAAAATAAGTTTTCGTGTAGAGTATTCCATCAGTAAGTAGCAAAATATACTTAAGATACGTTTTCAATACTTAATTTATGACGTTTTCCTATTAATATTAAAGAGGTTATATTATGTTGTTATTTAGTCAGTGGGTACTTTCGTACAGAACTAGATGGGGCACGTTTGAGCGCGTACGAATGTGCTCCAACTGGTAGGTAGGTACGATTTAGTGTGTTAGTGTGCTAATTGCTAATTTTGCATTAACTTTGGCCTGTGTTTTGCTATCGTCGATGTAGATATATATATATATATTTTAATACCTATTTCTTATTATTTTCCACAGAAACATGGTGCGGACTTATAAACCAAAAAGACAAGTAGACAAGCTGTGGATGAAGAATCCATGCAGTCAGCAATACAGAATGTTATGCAAGGAGTATTGTCATATAGAAAGCTGGGACAAGTACAATTTGAAATTGTCAACATTAGAAAGCCGAGTGAAAAAAAAACAAGAATAGCAATGATGCTGAGGGGTCAAGCAACCGTACATTTTACTCTAAATATACAAGTTTCCAAGTCTTTTCTACGGAAGAAGAAAAACTGCTAAATAATTATATTATCAAATGTTGTAAGATGCATTATGGACTTACGACGATTCAAGCAAGAAAGCTAGCATATGAGTATGCAAATCTTTGAGTTTGAAATATCCAGCAAAGTGGGAAGAAAATAAGATGGCTGGGAAAGAATGGATGTATGGTTTTCCAGAAGAAACCCGGAACTCAGTTTACGCAAACCCGAAAACACAAGCGCTGCCAGATCTTTTGTTTAACAAAACTTCGGTTACCGAGTTTTATACCAACTTGAAGACAGTGTACGAGCGACATCCATTAACTGCTGACAGAATCTTCAATTTTGACGAATCAGGTGTATCTACCGTTCTAGCTACTCCCAAAGTCTTGGCTCCAAGATGTCAAAACAAGTCGGACAGATTGTATCAGCTGAAAGAGGCGAGCTCGTAACTTTTGGTGGCATTATATCTGCCAGTGGAAATACCATTCCTCCACTTTTTGTGTTTCCACGCGTTCATTATAAAGATAATTTTCTCGAAGGAGCACCCGAAGGAAGTCTTGGCGCTGCAAATAAAAGTGGCTGGATAAATAGCGATATATTCGTCTCTGTTTTAAAACATATCCAGAAGCACACACTCTGCACAAAAGATAACCCCATATTATTGTTGTGTGACAATCATGAAAGCCACGTTTCTCTCGAAGCCATCAACTACGCCAAAGAAAATGGCATAATTTACCTATCTTTTCCACCACATACATCTCACCGCCTACAACCACTTGATGTGGGAGTCTTTGGACCATTTAAATCAAAGTTGAAAATTGCTTTCAATAATTGGCATATAATGAACACAGGCAAAGCATTGACAATTTACAATATTCCAAAACTTGGGAAAATTGCATTTTTCGAATCATTCACGGCAAAAAATATCACAAGCGGGTTTAACAAACCCGGAATATGGCCTCTTAATGAATTAGCCTTTAGTGACGAAGATTTTGCTCCAACTGAGGTGTATACATCCGGTAACTTAGAACATGTGCCTCCTACTCAAAACGTCGTTGAAGATTTGTCAGCACCTACTCCGCAGCCAAGTGTCTCTGATATCTGCCAACCCTCTACTTCTGAAACACAGGATTTCTTGGAGGTTCCGCGAGAATCCATCCATCAAATAGAAGCTCCTTTGAAAACAGTTTTGACACCAGAGGCAATTCGACCCTATCCGACTGTTGTAAGAAGTAATAAAACAAACAAAGGACGACGGCCAGGAAAATCACGTATTTATACTGACACACCCGAAAAAAAGCTAATTGAAGAGAAACACAATGAAAAGCGATTGAAAAAGCTAGAACAGGAAAGAAGGGCTAGGGCAAGACAAATGAAACGTAGTTTAGCTGATTTTAATTCAAAAACAAAGAACAAGAAAGCTAAAAACACAGGAAGTGATGAATCTGATTGTGATGGATCTGATATAAGCTTTCAAGAGAGTTCAACTTCTATCACAGATGAAGATGAAACCGAGCAGGAAAATTTTGAAATGAACAGAAGCCAATTGACAGTTGATGTAATACCAGAAAATATTAAAGACGGTTCGTTTATTTTAGTGAGGTTCCCTAAGAAAAAAAGTATTATTTACTATGTAGGAAAAGTTGTCGGTCACTATAGTCAGACTGAATTTAAAGTATCTTATCTAAGAAAGAAGCCAGGCTTTTCGTGGACATTTGTTTTCCCTAATGTTGAAGATATTCATACTGTTTATATAACTGATGTTGAAATGATTCTTCCTGAACCTAAGCCTCCAACAGTTTGTACTTCTAGAACATCAAAACTTTTCACTTTTTCAGTAAATTTTTCTAATTTTACTGTTCAATAGTTTTTATTATCTTGTTAATTAACAACTTTTTGCAGTGCTAATCCGCACCAAAGATTAAAAAATGTGATTCTAAATATAAGATAACCAATGAAGCAATTTTATGTTTTATTGTTGGAGGAAAGTAATTTAATTTTCGTTAATTTTAAGAAAAGTCATTTAAGTTTTGTTTTACATAAGAAAAGCTATGTAATTTTTGTTGACTATAAGAAAAGTATTTTATTTTTGTTTAATAGAAGTTAAATCTTTATTTTTGTGTTTAATTTCATTGCTAATAAAATAATGTTGATTTATATGTGTCGTTTTAATCGCACGTACGGAACTACCCCACAGCGTACGAAGGTACCCCCAACACTGTATATAGGTGCCCCGTTGTTGGGGCAGATTCGTACATATTCCAGATTTAGTTTAAATCATAATTATGGTTGAAACATCAGATGAAATC
Source organism: Gonioctena quinquepunctata (assembly GCA_018342105.1). Classification (NCBI taxonomy): domain Eukaryota; kingdom Metazoa; phylum Arthropoda; class Insecta; order Coleoptera; family Chrysomelidae; genus Gonioctena; species Gonioctena quinquepunctata. Next base: position 5,049 of record JAFIRS010001994.1, read on the forward strand.
ATCTGGCATTTTTTTATATGAATCTCAGATAGTTAGACTATAAATTTAAGCTGTCAGGTGATTGATTCATGAGAAAATAAAAAAAAATAAAAAAAATGTGGAAACTGTACGAAGGGTCCCCACCTTCCCCTATGCTTTTCAAAAGTCGCTACAAGCAGCCGTTTTCGAGATATTTTGATTTAAATTATTCGATGCATGTGTTTGTCAAAAAGTGAAACAATTTTGAAAACTTTTTTTAATTCAACATAGAAACATTTCAAACGCTAATTTTTAAACGACAATAAACAACGGAACACTAGATATAAATCTAAATCAAAATCACAATAAATGTTCGAAATGTCTACCTCCTGCCTGTATGCACTCATCCAATCTTCTTCTCATTGATTTGCGCACTCTTTGGAAAATTCCTGGAGTATTTTGCATCGTTCTACAAGAGTTAATTATTCAATTACTTAATTTTATTATTCAATTACTTAATTCTTCTTCATTTTGGGTAGGTGTCTGGTACATTGAGGATTTTAGATGTCCTCACAGGAAAAATCCGAACTGTTAAGGTCTGGTGACCTAGAGGGCCCTGGTTGAGGCCATTGCCGATCGATCCAATAGTTGCCGGAAGTTTGTTCTAAAAATTCTCGCGCTTGGATGCTGAAATGTGCTAGGGCACCGTCATGTATACACCACATTTCATTTAATAGTCAAAGCGGCACATCTTCCAGTAGTGCCTGAACTCTTTGAATATGGCAGGGATATAACAAATTATCAATTAAAATTTTCCATACCAGAACATGGGAAATGTTGTTACATCCCACCTATTATTTAGGAATACTCATTATCTCCACCCCGGCATAAACGACGTTCAGGCCGTTGTTTCGTTATCAAAAGATTAACCCTCTGGTAACGCCACTGGTTTGGAGCAACTCGTTATTCCGTATAATTAGCCTGAGACGCTAAGGACGCTTCTAGTATATAAAGCCTATACTCGATTAGTCCTTTGTTGAAAAGTTGCTCGAAAAAACTACAATTTTGTTGGGTATTAGCAGCAATTTATAAAAGAATTTATTTGCACTGAAGTTAACGGACACGAGCGGCTGTATCCATTACCCTCTTTCTAACACCCAGGGAACATAGGTTGTTTATTTGGGAGTATATACCGTTCGCCTGAACTCTATATCAATAAAAAGGCACTGGGAATCAAAGAAAACTTATATTCATAAATGAAATTGTACATAATATAAGACAAGAAGAAAAAAAAACAAATAAATCAATACACTGTTAACCTCAGAATGCCACTTTTGTGGTAACTCTCAAGAATTTAAAAAAAAAAAACAAATCTGTTAATAATGGATATAAAAACAAATAAGAACACCATGAAAACATTGACTATTGGTAACACATGCCTTCCATATTGGAATACAAGTAAACAAACAAATAAGAACACCATGAAAACATTTACTAAGGTAACAACATTCCCCTTTACGTGTGATTTCTCAATACTAGGGATTGTGCACTTAAAGGCAAATGACCCTGGTTTAGTACCTCTCGACAATGTTTCTTTTTATGGGAGATATATGTATGCATAACATGTATATTAAGAAAAGCATATAATATGAATAGGAAACCAAAACATTAATTTCAATAATAGGAATTCATTACCTAGGTCGAATTGTCCAGTTGCTCTCCTTGGGTCGCACTCGAAGAATTTCACGATTAACCGGCTTTATTATCTCAAACGCTTGTCATGGTTCGTTACCGGATCAGGTTACATGGATGAATTATTTGCATTAGTTTTATGGACATTCAGCAAAGACACGTCATTTGATCGAGAGAATGCCCAACACTGGAAAAGTATTTTCAACGGGAGTACTTTCGTATTTACAACACATGAATTGAACTATTATTAGAGTGATTAGAATTGTTCGTATTTATGCGGTGAAATATTGTTTTTACACTGACTCTAGTTAAAAGGTTGTCATGTTAGAGTTTCGTTAACTGATATGGTGTTTACCCGTGGAAAGATTTTATTTCTCGTGACATATTTCACTGGTACTAATATGAATGCATACTAATTTTCTTCACGTATGATAGGCGTGATTATTCCACGGACTACTGTTCGGAACTAACTAACTCGCTTTGTTATGCTCCCGTTGGCTTTTATAATATTCTTCCGATCGGAAGCTGGGGCGGGACTTAGTGTGTTTTATGAGCTTTTTTAATGAGGGGACATTTGTAAACATGATAAGGCTTCGGTTTGTTTAACTCGTTCTCGCGTATTTTCTGTTATAATTGGATAATATTTTACTGCCTGACAGGTAGCGGTCGGCTAGTCTGGGAAATAATGACCAACAAGGATGTTTATACATTTATCGGTAGCGATAACTTGTGATTTATGAGTCGGGTACGGCTCTTAATGAGGTGGGCTGGTGTGACTGTCGCTTATCGGGATTTTTTAATGGTTTTGTTTGTGTTCGGACTAGTGTTAGAATTATGGATGCGTTTTCGGTAATGAAATGAAACTGATTTTCTTATCTCTCAGTGACGTTGAATAGTGGATGATATCCTGTGGCAAGTTTGAATTCTCTTTTGTAAAAGGATTGATCATAACAAATCGTCACTGCCCTGTAAAAAAAGGTCTCTACTCTGAATAATAGGACCTTTTTGTTCATTATTGAATGAAAATATTTGGTTCCATGTTTTATGGTATGAAATCATCTTTGTTGTTACCTATAGAAATGATAGTCTGTGCTGAGTATGGTATTCATCATCTCAAAGGTTTATTATAAAAAATAAAAATAAGATAAGTAAACAAAAAATGCTGTACACTTACAACACAAGTTGGCATGTATGAAGTTTTGAAAAAGAAATAATGTCTGTTCATTGTATAAGAGTTCATGAAACTAAAAATAATAGTAAAATGTGACAAGTACACACAAAAAAAATCTTTTACAACTGGCACGGCATCAAACTTGAATAGAACGTTCTGTAACTGTCACTGGTGGGAGTGACATGGCGATGTTGAACGCCTGAGTGATTATGCTCGAACTGGCAGCTGGGGCATCACTCGGGTTGTCATCAGAATCATCGTCCGGGGAGGTGTAGTCGGCTACAGTTCTTGAGACATAGCTGGCGACTCGGTTGGGGTTAGTGGAGTCCAGTCTAGTCTTCCTTCGGGGTGGTGCGTGTCGGTTTCGATCGTCGGTGCAAACCTGACAATTGCATACGGGCTTCGTGGATGTGTTTTCAGTGTTTGTCGTCGGACCAGGGTTGTCGGTGTGGGTCTGCAAGTACCGGGTACTCTCGGTGGTGCAGTGTAAACAATCACACTGGGTAATGTTTCTGGTGTCCAGTAGTCTCATGTATTCCGCATGATGGCGATTAAAGTGCAGAATTGAATATGAGATGTAAGTGCGCACGTGCTCGGATGGCGGTTTCTGCATCCACGTATTCACGTCGTAGAGCAGATTGTTTACGGATGCCTTCAGGATGCTTCGCTTCGTGTCGAAACTGGAGATTTCTTTTACGGAGTCTAGCAGCATCTCCATGGGGTAGCTGGTGTTGGTAACTTGTTGATCACGACTGGGTTTATAAACAAAAACTTTGCTGGCTGACTAACGGGGTGTCTCGTGTAAGAATTCGGAGCACAATAATGTCAATCTAGTCCCACGCACGTATTTATATAGAACCGATATCTCTTTATTTTAATTCTCACTAGGGGTTAAGTGTTATGGGGTCAGCTTTAACGTCCTTTCGGAGTTATCTTATTTTAGGATTGAGGCACTTATTTTTAATATTCATTGGAAAAGGGGTCCCCTTTTCTTAGCTTCACTATCGCGAACTGGGAAAAGATTATTTTTATTTGTGACTGGACGTGAAGATCACATTATTTATCGTAATTTTAGGTCAAGCGTCGCGTAGAGGTAATAAAATGTCCTTATTTATTTTGATTATATATTTTTCATTTCTTGGGTCCAAGATAGGCCTTTGAATGGATGTGATTTTATCGTCACATAAATTGTTTCGTTCGGCTGACGGGGTGGTATCTCAATGCCAGTTTGGGTAGGTTGAGATTCAATAACCGTGAGATTGTTATCCGTCGACATTTCGGCAGGAACTTGTCGGGGTAATTTATGGTTGATTACAAGTAGAGTCAACGTATCCCAGAAAGCTGCGATTACATGGTAGGTACATCCAGTGATTCTGTGTATGGCTATCATGTTTATGGCTGTTTCCATACAGAATTTTATTATCCTTATGCAAAAATATATCCCTAAGAAACTGCTGGTTACGTCTCCAATGAAAGTGAATACTCCATATAGTTTTTTTCATAGTGCTGTTGGCTAGTTTTTCTATCTCTTCGGGGTTGAACAGGTTCAACGTAGAGAAACCCTGATCTGATACGGGCTTATTGGCCATTTTGTTTATCAGAATATTATTTACTGCTTGTCTTTCGGACGAAAAAAGTATTATTTCTTGGGCTTGTCTCATTTCTTCGGTTGTGTATATCCCACCGTCACCAATAGGTTGTATTCTGGCTAGTTGCATTTGTTGTTCTTCACCTATGGATAATTCTACAGGGGGATTTCCTGCTATGGGATAGGGGTCGTAGGCTAACCAAGTACCTTCTATATAATATTTGGCTGGAATGATTGAAGACCATTCGATCTGTTGTCCTATTTCCTGTATAGTGCGTGTTAGTGGCGCCATAAAATATGTTTTGTTTAAATATGTCACCGGCAACTCTTGATAACAGTTTTTCTCTCTCCTGATTTGAACTATAACCGGTGTGCATTTCAACAAATATAGTACTTCTCCATTTATTTTTGCAATATACCCTGGGTCTTGGGATAGTAACTGTGATATGAGATTCGGAGATTGTTGTGCCATCAATAATCTATTCTTGAGAATTTCTCTTTTAATATACACCTTCTGTGAATAGTATCGGCGAGCATCGTGTTCATACTCCTCTTAAACGATGCTCTATATATAAAATTTCGAATTTACATAGGTTATTATATCGGCAGTTGGCTCCCCTGAGGTAATAGCGAAGTTTACTTGAGATGGGGTCATATTGCTTGGTAGTTCGATGATTAATATTCGGGGATGTTCTGTCAACCACATTTCAAAATCACAAATTCGCTTCTTTTTAATTAACTGCACGGCAAATAGTTTCGTCCTGTCTTCAATAACCATGTATTGGTTTATGTCCGTCTGACTTAGTTTCTCTATTATTTTCGTTGCTTTTCCTTCGTAGAGTTGTCGGTACCTTCTACATTCATGAGGTTTTATAGGGTCCCAGGCTATTTCTCCTTGGAACGCATCCATACAATATCCTGTACTAAATTCGCAAGAGAGTTGGTTCTCCAAACTAATTGTATTGGTATCCAAGTGTGCGATGGCGGAATAATCTTTCAAGATGATCTTTGCGGTTGCAGTAACCACAACATCTTTGTATACCTTACCTTGGAAGGTATAAGTGGCACCTATGGCATTCACCATTTTCCGCTAATTCTCCGGCTATCACGATTCTCGCGGTTTGTGTGGTGTTGGGCTGCAATTTAATTATATCTCTAGAAAAACCTCTGTATTCCAAATACTGATGTATCTTTAACATTCTGATTTTCCTACGGTTTGCATAAATGTAATTAGGCTATCTGGTATAATCGCTGAATGTGAGAACATGCCACAATGAACCATCAGTTGAGTGATTTCTACTAAACAGGACTTAACATGAATGGTTTCAAATTTCTGTTTCTCAACCGCGTATACACGAAGATCCTGTACGGTGTATGCATTGGATAATTCGGGACATTTTGTACATCTCTTAATGATATCGCAGTAATATTGGCGGTTGGATTTCGACAGTCGTAGGCTATTAATCCAACTGTACCGGGAATTTCATAATTAAAATAACAGTCCCCAGTATCAAGATTATTTTAACTGCGACTTTGACCTGTTAATTCTTATCGTTTCATTTTCGGTCGATACGGAATCGGCTGAACCCATCTGAGTCTAATTCCATCGTTGGGCCCATTTCCTACACTTGTTCCTTAATTTCGGTGTTGACCTGCGTATCTTGCCCTTTTGAAGGATTACTTCATATCTTGCTTCAAAACAGATGTCTCGGAGATTGGTGAAGAAGGGACTAGGGAGTTTCGGAGGGTGTGACCGCGCTGCAGGTAGAATGGTTCAATGTTTATAATCACGGCTATTAACTTCACTTATCGTTCAGCTGACCGGGTTAGGTTAGCGGTATAGTCTCGTGTTTTCTCCGCACTGGTTCACTTGGTATGGTTGTCTCTATTAACGTCCCAGGATAATAGACCATTTGAAACTATGTTTTGGCAAGGAAAGCAAAATTAAAATATTTTTTTTTTAATTTAGGTCACGGTTAGACTGTAATCCTATACATACATACATCTCCTAGAGTTTCTCAATTAATTAAAACTATATATACATACATATCTTTGTTGCATTCCCAGTGCATTTCAATTTACATGAAGTATTTTTTACTGATGTTTGCCGTTTTTATCAAAATCCAAGGTTCCTCAGTACCTGTCCCGCGACCTTGTTTGGTAACCATGATTTACTTCAGGACGCTTTCCCGATCTTCGTCCGATGTTTCACTGGGGTTACGACTTTCGAAACTGTCCACTTTTCTAGGGGTAGTTCGTCTTGCCTAGGCATTAGCGCTATTTCGGAAACGGGTTCAGTTCCTACACTATTTTCGTTTCCTACGCGTGTTTCGTGGATGTTATTTAAATTACGATATTTTTCCAACTCTTCGGGAGTGATGCAATAATTCATGTCCAACATTTCGGGTTCTTTGTTGTATACACTGGGGCGATTTTCTCCACTTTCCTTAGGGATTTCTTCTTTGACGGATTTTCTACAGTCTTCGAGGATTTCTATATTCTTATAAACTTTCAGTCGATTTGCGTGTACAACTTGGCTTTTTGTTTTTCCTACCTGTTGTATTTCAAAATTGACAGGTGATAATTTTCTTAAAATTCTCCACGGTCCGGTATATCGTGGTAACAATTTTCGAGCTAGTTTTTGACCGGCTCTGACATTGGGAGGTGTCTTTAACATGCTAACGATCCTTGGAAACTCTTTCAATTTGGCCTTTTATTGAAATTTCGGTGTGATTTTTCCGGCAGTTTCTACGGATTTTCGGGCTTTTTGGTGGGCAACTTGCAATCTCTGGACCATTTCTGAGGCGTAGTTTTCTAAGGTATCATACCTTATACGGGGTGCTCTTAATGTTAGGTGATGTGGTAGTAGCATGTCTCTGCCAAACATTAAGAAAAGGGCTTTCCTGTGTGGATGAATGAATCTGATTTCTTATAGCCACAAGAGCATACGGTAACTGTTCGTCCCAATCGGATTGTTGTTCAGTCACTAGGTGTGATAAGGTAGTTTTCAAGTGTCCATGGAATCGTTCTACGATGCCGTTCGTGGCGGGATGATATGCTGTAGTATTCAGTTTCTTGATTTTAAGTCGTTGGCAAATTTCCAGAAATAGAGCAGATAAAAATTGAGATCCTCTGTCACTCAATAAATATCTTGGTGCTCCATAACGTAAGATGATATGTTCTACAAATACTTTCGCTACCGTCTCGACAGTAATATTAGGTATTGGAATGGCTTCGGCATATCGAGTCAAGTGATCAATTGCTGTAAATATATACTTGTTTCCATTTCTGGTGGTGTTTAGTGGTCCGACTATATCGATGGCTACAATTTCGAATACTGCTTCCGGAATAGGCATTCTCGCATTTCCGTTGGTTTTGGTTCGTAGTTTTATGAATGTTGCAAGAATGACATTTCTGTATGTATTCATTGATATCTTTCTTCATGCTAGGCCAGTAAAATTCTCGTTGATAGTGGTTAGAGTTTTCTTTGTCCTCCATGACCAGAAAATATGTTATCATGGTACAAACTTATAATTTGTTTTCTAATGACCTTGGGAGCATAGATTTTGTCCCGACGCTCGTCTACTCGTCGTTTCACGTATAAAATTTCTTCGTGAATATAAAAATTGTCATCTTCGTCGGTCAATGTAGGTACTAATGCAGAAATTTGGGGGTCTGTCTTCTGCATTAGGCGGATGTCGTCCAAGTGCCATAACGTTTCAACTACAGGTTCTATGTTTTCACTGGATCTACTAAGCACACGTACTTGGCAGTCTTCTGTTATTCTTTGAGTCATTTCCTCACTTTGTTCGTCTGTTTTTATCCTGGATAAGGTATCGGCATTTATATTATCTCGGCCTGGTCTGTATTTAATAGTAAATGAGAATTCCAGGAGTGCCATGGCCCATTTGGCTAGCCTGCTACTTGGATCTTTGATAGACAATAAATAAGTCAATGGCCGGTGATCGGTAATGATGGTAAAGTGCGTACCAGTCAGATAGCACCTGTATTTCTTTACAGCCCAAATCACTGCGAGACATTCTCTTTCTATCGTAGAGTACCTAGTTTCAGCGGCATTCAAAGTTCTGCTCGAGTAACAAATGGGATGTTCGAATCCAGAATATTCTTGACTCAAAATTCCACTTATGGCGGTCGCGCTGGCATCTGTGGTAACCACAAAAGGTCGAGAAAATCGGGGTATTTTAAGATCGGAGGGAAATTAAAGCTTCTTTTAGTGTATCGAAAGATTTTGTTGTTCTTGTCCCCACTGGAATTTTACCTCTTTTTGGTGAGTGCTGTAAGCGGTTGGGATATACTCGAGAAGTTTGGTACAAACTTTCGGTAGAATCCGCATAATCCCAAAAATGCTCGGATGTCTTTCACTCTTCTTGGTGGTGGATAGTCCTTGATAATTTTAGTTTTTTCGGGATCTGTTTGGCAACCTTTCTCGGAGATAATATGTCCAAGGTATTTTGTTCTTTTTGCATAAAGTTACACTTAGTTGCCTTGAATTTCAAATTACTGCTCCTCATTTGTTCGAAAACATTGCGTAACCTGTCTAAATGTTCTGAGATGTTGGGTCCACTAAAAACGATGATATCGTCCAAGTATACTAAGCACTCCTTACCTATATATTTCGCAAAAATGTTCTCCATCTGCCGGCACCAAGTGCTAGGGGAGTTCTTCATCCCCATAGGCATACGGAGAAATTCGTAGTGTCCGTTTGGTGTGGAGAAGGCACTCTTCTCTCTGTCTCTTTCATCCAATTCAATTTGAAAATATCCACTAGCTAGATCCATCACACTGTATAAGCTAGTACCTTGCAACTTTTCGATCGTATCCTGTATATGTGGTAATGGGAAAAATCTGTCTTCGTGATGGCATTCAATTCCCTGTAATCAATGCACAGTCTGAACTGGGGATCTTCTCCGGGGTGCAATTTTTTTTCAACCAGGATCGCTGGAAAACTCCAAGGGCTACAGGATTCTTTTATTATTTCGTTATCCAACAATTCCTTAATTTCTTGGTGCATTATCTTCTGCCGCTGGTATGGAATTCGATAAGGTCGTTTCGAAATAGGCGGAACATCCTCAGTGTGTATCCTGTGCTTTACTAGATGGGTACAAGTTAATTTTTGACTAGGGGCCTTAAATACATCAATGTACTCCTTGATGAGGGTGGCCAATTTAATTTGAGCTTCTTCCGTTGGATTCTCGAGATGTAATTGTTGTAAAATTTTCTGTTCATCTTGTAGGTTTATGCTACGGATCATGAGTCCATTCGTCGTAGTTTCCACTTTATTTTCTGTATCTGCCTCGAAACCATGAGCTATAATATGTTTCCGGGGTATGATCAGTTCCTGTTCCAAAATGTTTATCATTTTGATGGGTATTTCGGTATCATTTTTTCCTATCGATCTCGCGATCATCAGTCCTTTTATAGCTGCGTTATCTTCAACTATAATATTTTCCGACAATAATTTTCTTTTTGGTTCTAACCATACATATTGTCATTGCTCCGGGGTAAAATCATATCTTTTTGCAAGTACAGTCCTGTCCCATAATTTTCTTCAATCACTTTTTCACCTCCCTGTATAACTATTTCTTGTTTACTTCTGGAAGATTCGGCGTCCGAGTTTCTATCCTTCCGATAAGTCTTTCATTCTCTGTTTGACTGGCTTTATTTTCATAAACTTTTCTATATCTTGTTTTCATCCATTCCTGGCTCGTATTTGCCTCCTCGTATCTGCGGTCTGTCTGTTTAGTGCGTATATTCTCATACCCAGACTTTTCTTCCGGCTCACTGTTGAGTTTTCGGGATAATTTAGATTTTCCTTTCCACTTCACTGTTTCTTTAGGAGAGAAATTGTCGCCCTTAGACGGACATATTTCTGTTTTTCGGTTGTCCTGTGCGAACGGCGGGATGTCTTCCACGATTTTCGTTTTCAGAGTTTGGAGTTTTTCCATGTCTCTGGCAGTAAAAGAGTCATCCTTGGACGAACTGGCTTTTTCAGTACTAATGTCGTTCAGGCTTCCCGTGCCATATCGCCTAACTAACCTTCCTAATATACAGGGTGTCCCGGCTGTCCCAATATTCCCGATGGATGGCGAAGTTTTCTCATCCCCTCGTGGTGAGATTTTCTTTTCTCTATTGTTCGTCGTTCTGTCAGTGAACAAGGTCTCCATTAAATCCTTATTCCTGTTCTGCTTCTGTAAACGCTTATCTCTATTTTTCCTTTTCGACTTTTTGGGTTTTTCAGTGGACGTGGCTTTCTCTTGATACCGTGTCTCCTTTAAATCACGTTCTTCTGCCTGTCCTGGATTTTCTACTCGATTGCTGTTTGAGTCGGCCGACCTCATTTCTGGATGTGAAAATTTAGTTCCAAATACTTCGCAGTCTGATGCGGGCGGCGCCTCCCTTATCTGACCGAGTTTTTCTTTAGACATCGTTTTCGTCCAGCTATCTATCGTAGTAGTAAATTCTTTCAACTGTTGCTCTAAAATTTCTAGTCGTTTTCCCATCGGTTTTCCTTCTCATTTTCCGTATGATAAATGCGTTTTGGCTCGTGGTGGAGTTCAATTATTTCTTCCATCAAATACATTTTGTTTGCTCTCCAATCTAGCTTTACTTGATACTTTTGCAAAAAGTCTAGACCTAAAATTATTTCTGTGCTCAAATGTTTCGTTTCGATTAATATAAATTCGTGCTCGATTTGGGTTCTTTCATTCAGTTTTATTGGCAAAACTACGGTACCTATATATGGAATTCTATTTCCCTGTACGTCTTTTAAATTGAATTTTTCTTCGTAATTAACTTTCATACCGTGCGTAATGCTAACGTGGGCCAACGATACTTCGGCACCCGTGTCTACCAGGGTAGTGCGAAAAATTCCATCAATTTCTAGGACTATGACGTTTCGCTGGGCTTCTCCCGTGGTATAGGTTAGTATCGTGTGTGTTGGCCTCCTATTTACCGTGTTGCGTTTTAATGGCGGTTGTCTGCGGTTCCCAACGGAGGAGAATTGCGAACCGGGTGGCCATTTAAATTTCTTCTGTTCATATTTCTTTGTCCATTCCTGTTTTTACAGTTGTATGACATATGACCTGGCTGATTACAATTGAAACAAGTTCTGTTTTTTAACCTACAGTCCCTAATTTCATGTCCTCTTCTACGACAATACTGGCAGGTCTTTATCGTTGCTGGTGGTCCATTTGCTGTGACATTTCTAAAACTTCTCTCTCCTGGCCTAGTTAGGTTTTCTATGAGCTCTTCTTTATCGGCTAGTTCGATAGCTTCTGTCAGTGTATCAGGACTAGCGGATAGTATGCGTTTCCTGATGGGGTCCAATAATCCCATAGCAAACTGCGTGATGACATCTTGCTCGTGGCGTTGCAATAGTATCCGATCTACGTCAGCTGTTCCGGTCAAGACTAAAATTTTGCAGCACAAACTTTCAGACGTGCCAAAATTGGCGGCAAGTTTCAGATCTACGTTGTCGGCATTCTAATAATTCCCTTTTGTCCTGCCCTGGTATTTTAGCTATACCAAACTGTTCCTGTAAACCTCTTTTCAATTCGTTCCATACTGCTGTATTTCTCAATTGATTGTCGGCGTCAATGAGTTGTTTCGCAATGCCTCTTAGTTTCAATCGAACGATAGATACTATTTGCAATTCTGTCCATCCAGCTAGAGCGGCTGTATCTTCAATTATCCTAATAAAATCTTTGATACTCGTCTGCCCGTTATAATAGGGTATATTATCTAATGTGATTGCTATTGTTGGCTCTGGATTTGGCAGAACCTGCACTACAGGAGTTGTTGTTGACGAAGGTCCCCCTGGAGGAGTCATATTGAGAACTTTCCTCCTTTTGGATGAATTATTTACTAAATAAAATCTTTCTTATACTTTTCTGATATTGAGTTCTGCGAATTGTTCGGTATGAACGTTTTACAATTATTACTCGCACACCTGACATCAGTGTTACAAGCTGGTCTATACAGGGCGTTGGGAAAACCACACACCTGACTACCAGTGTTACATCCCACCTATTATTTAGGAATACTCATTATCTCCACCCCGGCATAAACGACGTTCAGGCCGTTGTTTCGTTATCAAAAGATTAACCCTCTGGTAACGCCACTGGTTTGGAGCAACTCGTTATTCCGTATAATTAGCCTGAGACGCTAAGGACGCTTCTAGTATATAAAGCCTATACTCGATTAGTCCTTTGTTGAAAAGTTGCTCGAAAAACTACAATTTTGTTGGGTATTAGCAGCAATTTATAAAAGAATTTATTTGCACTGAAGTTAACGGACACGAGCGGCTGTATCCATTACCCTCTTCTAACACTAGGAACATAGGTTGTTTATTTGGGAGTATATACCGTTCGCCTGAACTCTATATCAATAAAAAGGCACTGGGAATCAAAGAAAACTTATATTCATAAATGAAATTGTACATAATATAAGACAAGAAGAAAAAAAAACAAATAAATCAATACACTGTTAACCTCAGAATGCCACTTTTGTGGTAACTCTCAAGAATTTATAAAAAAAAAACAAATCTGTTAATAATGGATATAAAAACAAATAAAATAAAATGACTAAAGAACTGCACTCTCTACAAACATTTTCCTTTCAATCCTGTATAATCCATTCCTATCTTTATAGACTGAGTCACCTTTTTTAACAAATTTAAATTGCCAAAATTATTGGATATGACATAGATAAACAAACAAATAAGAACACCATGAAAACATTTACTATAGGTAACAACATGTCCACCTTTACGTGTGATTTCTCAATACTAGGGATTGTGCACTTAAAGGCAAATGACCCTGGTTTAGTACCTCTCGACAATGTTTCTTTTTATGGGAGATATATGTATGCATAACATGTATATTAAGAAAAGCATATAATATGAATAGGAAACCAAAACATTAATTTCAATAATAGGAATTCATTACCTAGGTCGAATTGTCCAGTTGCTCTCCTTGGGTCGCACTCGAAGAATTTCACGATTAACCGGCTTTATTATCTCAAACGCTTGTCATGGTTCGTTACCGGATCAGGTTACATGGATGAATTATTTGCATTAGTTTTATGGACATTCAGCAAAGACACGTCATTTGATCGAGAGAATGCCCAACACTGGAAAAGTATTTTCAACGGGAGTACTTTCGTATTTACAACACATGAATTGAACTATTATTAGAGTGATTAGAATTGTTCGTATTTATGCGGTGAAATATTGTTTTACACTGACTCTAGTTAAAAGGTTGTCATGTTAGAGTTTCGTTAACTGATATGGTGTTTACCCGTGGAAAGATTTTATTTCTCGTGACATATTTCACTGGTACTAATATGAATGCATACTAATTTTCTTCACGTATGATAGGCGTGATTATTCCACGGACTACTGTTCGGAACTAACTAACTCGCTTTGTTATGCTCCCGTTGGCTTTTATAATATTCTTCCGATCGGAAGCTGGGGCGGGACTTAGTGTGTTTTATGAGCTTTTTAATGAGGGACATTTGTAAACATGATAAGGCTTCGGTTTGTTTAACTCGTTCTCGCGTATTTTCTGTAAATATTGTCTTCGGTAGCGGTCGGCTAGTCTGGGAAATAATGACAATTATTTTCTGTTATAATTGGATAATATTTTACTGCCTGACAGGTAGCGGTCGGCTAGTCTGGGAAATAATGACCAACAAGGATGTTTATACATTTATCGGTAGCGATAACTTGTGATTTATGAGTCGGGTACGGCTCTTAATGAGGTGGGCTGGTGTGACTGTCGCTTATCGGGATTTTTTAATGGTTTTGTTTGTGTTCGGACTAGTGTTAGAATTATGGATGCGTTTTCGGTAATGAAATAAAACTGATTTTCTTATCTCTCAGTGACGTTGAATAGTGGATGATATCCTGTGGCAAGTTTGAATTCTCTTTTGTAAAAGGATTGATCATAACAATGTTCAACGTCAGATTAAGAACTGTTTCCTCAGTTTCTGGGGTTCTTACCGTCAGATGTGCACCCGACAGATGACTAGCTTTTTCAAAACTTTCGGTTTCTCTTAACCGAGCGTGAATTCTTGAAAACGTTTTTGAAGTAGGAGTTGTGCGGTTCGGATAACGCTCCTGATACAAACGTCTACCTCATATCCACAATCATTTCCCGGAAAAAAATATCAAATGCAAAAATGAAATAGGTATGAACTGGTTTGATGAAAATCTGAAAAAAATTAGAAGTCAACTAGAAGCTATAAATACTATAAAACAATGCGTCAAGTCACAGGAGGTAAATGATCTTTATGAAAAAATGAAATCGAATTATAAAAAAGCAATTGATTATGCCAAACGAAAAGCGAATAAAGATTTCATAGAAAACTCAAACAACAAATCCAAAGCAATCTGGGAATTGATCAAACAACAGACAGGAAAAGATATCAACAAAAATGAAACAAATATTTCTGCCGAAAATTTCAACAATTTTTTTGTCAATGTGGGCAAAAACATTGTTAACTCAATACCTCATGGCGACATTGATTTTATGCATGCACTGCAGAATACTCATAGTTCTCCCTATTTTTCTTTTTTCATTAGCCCTACTACTGATGAGGAAATAAAAAGTATTATTAGACACTTGAAAAACTCAAATAGTAGAGATGTGTATGATATGAGCGTAGGGGTAGTTAAACATCTGTGTGATGAACTGGCTCCAATATTATGTTACATTTTTAATAGGTGCTTAAAACAGAGTATTTTTCCGGATAAACTAAAAATTGCAAAAGTAGTACCGATTCCAAAAACAAACGACCATAACGAAGTTAACTCATTCAGACCCATTTCAGTGCTTCCTTTTTTTTTTTTAATTTTTGAATGTTTACTGAAATCTAGGATAGTTTCATATTTTGAAGATAAAGAACTTTTCTCAAAAGAGCAGTTTGGTTACCGCATTAATTAATCAACAACAAAAGCAATAATATGCATTTTAGAAAAAATCATGGATGCGATTGATAAAAATAAGTTTTCATGTGCCACAATGTTGGATTTATCAAAGGCATTTGATTGCGTCACACATGAATACCTACTGGCAAAATTAGATTTTTATGGGATCAGGGGTGCTGCCTTGGAATTATTCCCTTCCTACTTGCACAGTCGACAGCAACGAGTGGTTCTACCATCAGGCGAGAAGTCAGACATAATGGCAATAGATATTGGAGTTCCCCAAGGATCAATATTGGGACCCATATTTTTTATTATTTTCATAAATGATTTACCAAAATATTTAAATGCTGACGCAATGACATTATATGCTGATGACTCTACAATTTTAAATATAAGCCCTGATATTAAAAACCTAAAACTCAGAAATACTGAAACAATAGCAAAGGCTTCAGAATGGTTTTCGTCAAATAATTTAACACTAAACACAGAAAAAACAAGCGAGCTTATGTTCTCAAATGGTAGTCAAGAGAATAGCGTTAAGTTATTAGGTATACATATTGACACGAAATTGAACTGGAAAGAACATGTCATCTATTTATCTAAAAAATTTAATAAAGTAGTGTACCAAATTAGGAAACTAATAGAATTTACCACTCTAGAACCGCATTAACATATTATTACAGTTACTTTTATTCAACTTTTTCTTATGGACTTCTCCTTTGGGGAAACTCCGTAGAAAGTGGAAGAATATTTGAACTACAAAAAAAAGTTGTACGAATAAAAGCAGAGGCTAGTTATCGAGAACATTGTAAACCGTTATTTGCAAAATTCAGCATCTTAACTTTATCTTCAGTATTCATTCTACAATGTGTGATGTTTGTGAAAGATAACGAAAAGTCTCTATTTTCGAATTCTTCCTACCATTCTCATAACACAAGGAATAGAAATTCGTTGAGCATTCCCTATCACCGCCTAAAAAAAACTCAACAGCCAATTAATCACACATCCATAAAAAAAAATTACAAATTACCGGATGCACTGAAAAATGCCCATACCAAACAGTCGAAGGCAGCAATCATCAATATATTATTGAAAAATACATTCTATTCTCAAGAAGAATATTTCGAATTTAATTTTGACGAAACAATTGATTGAGATATAAGCAGGCATTTTTTTATCTATGTCTTCTGTTGTGATGTAATATTGACTAATTTTAAATTTTATATATATTTTTTTGAATTTCATGTATTTCAGGTGACTGAACTCAACATAAGTATACATATAGTTTTATATTCAAAATTTTACTATAATTGTCGACGTTTCTTGTATATACCTGTACTCAGTTTCGTTCATATCTTCTGTTTTTCATATTATTTGACAACCTTAAATGTAACTTACATAACTTGGGCCAATAAATGATTATTATTATCCTCATTATTATGCATTCCGTTAGCAAGTCCGTATGTAAAATGTATGTCAGCATACTCTGCATTGGTAGAGTTTACCATTATTTAACAAATAATCACAATAATAATAAATAAAACTATTCAACTATGCGTCAAGATATTATTTTTGACATGACAGCACAAAAAAACATTAGAATAAACTAACTAGCCTACTTGATACTTTTATTTTCAAAGAGTTCGCGAATTTCTCATATTAAAAAATCCCCAAATACCAATTTTTGTCTAAATATCGACATTATTTTAAAAATTATTTACGAAAAACCAAAATAAAAATAAATTTTCAACACCTTGTATATAAAAAATGAAGGCCTTGCAGACCCATGCTTATATGAACCTTTCACCTCATAAATAACTGAGGAATCGTCTTGTGAAATATCGGACACTTATTACATAACTCCCTGTATAACATACTCAACCTAATAATACAAGGAAGCGCTGAACTCGTTCCACATAATAAATCTTGAGAAAGGAAACTTCCATTTCATTTGTCCAATCACAAACCGGCAATTTATTCGAAATCAAAAGAATCAGCATTGCTTGAAAGTTGTTTTCGCAGAAACACGTTATTTTTTTCTTTGGATTTCCGGATCATAAATTTCTACAAACCAAAGGATTAAAAAATTAAAAGGGATTCACTCCGCGTACAATGAATTGAAAAGAGGAATCGTTTGGGATTATTTACTATTTCGCGTGATCAGAATATATAGGGTTTTATATCAAAAAGCAATATTCGAAATTCCAACGGTGGCCCTCCAGGACACCAGGAAATCAAAGCAGTTGAATATAAGGCCTGAAAAATGATTGCTGTCTGTTGCTAAGAGGTAGTTCATGGTTTTCAGTAGCAGCGTCAGTCGAAACAGCAAAGCTATTGGAAAGTGTATTGAAACAGAAAGCACCTTCCCCGAAATATTGACCTCTACCGTTCCCCTAATTAGTAAAATATTCGATGTTGCCCTCAAAATTCAAGTATCTTCGTTTTTGGAAAAAAACACAATTTATTCACCCCTCACCAGATCGGCTAGAAAAAACTGTACTCTCGCAGCTGTACTAGGACTGAAAAATTAATCAAAGTTTCGAAAACAAAACTTATCGGTGCAAAGTCATATATGTCTAACTAAATCTTTAGAGTCCGTATATCACCACCCTCTATTGCAGAAACAGAAAGTTATACGGAATCAATACACACAGTGTATCGTTGATGGAATCCCACTTCCAATAAGATGCAGCGTCCCCCAAGGTTCGGTCTTGGAGCCAGTCTAATTTTTAGTTTACGTCCACGATTGTTCACATTCGAATGATTGTAATAATACCCTGTTCGCAGATGACTCAACACATATGGGCATGCAAATATCAAAGTATTAAAAACTCACTTGGAGAATACAGAGTTCAATGCACTTGTATGGTACAACACGAATGATTCAAGTCTGTACGTTGACAAAACGGAAAGTTAGTACGAAAGAAGTTGATAGTTACTATAATACCAGCGTTGAAGATTCTCGGTGTCGTATTGGATTCAAAATTGCCATAAGATGGCCATGTTGACAACTCAATATGTTCTAAAATTTCGAAAAACATATATTTATTAAGAAATTCATCATCATATCTATCTGATAATGAAGAACGTCCTATTCCTCACAGAGCTGACAACAAAAACATATTCAATAAGTGTATATTGGTCGAATATTCATAAAAAACAAGTACTTCCTGGGCTAATGCTTCGACAGACGTTGAATTACATGAGTCTACCGAAGAGTTTGGAGGATGAAAAATACCCAAGAAAGATTTGAGGTTGTATCTTGGAAGTAAAAAGAATAATGAGATTTTAAATCTACATCAAAGAACCAATACTGTAAGTTTCCAGCAACAATAACATCAAATATACAAATGGGTAAGGGGTCATTCACAAATATAAATAATGAGAAATTATGGAAGAATAATAATCAGTATATAAAGCAAGAGAATCACTATTCAAGTGTGAATACCAACTAGAAATAGCAGAGAACATCTCAATACTCAGAAGAAAGTGAAAGAGATAAACAGAAAACTTAATATTTCCTTGCAGATCAAGCAATTTTTTTTCTAATTTTGACATTTGAAGTGACACTTTTTAAAACTCGTTGACGTTATCAAATATTTGACTTTTCATCACCAGTTGCGAAAAGTAAATTTGTTTGAACTGTTGATGAAAAGTAAATTTCACCACCAGTTGCAAAAAATACAGGAATAAAATTTGTTATAATTTTGGGGCTATTCAATACAAAATATGTGTGGTAAAAACTAATTATAAATATTAATAAAATAATTTGAATAACTGGTGATATTGACCCCAGCTGACAACGTGGTTTTCTAAGAAGCATTAATTTCCTTTTTTAACCGACGAAACCAAAAAGAGGAGGTTCTCTATTCGACCCGTATATTTTTTTTCCATCATATTTTTTTATGTATGATCACGCATAACTTTTTACTGAGGCGTCCGATTCCGATAATTCTTTTTTCAGTGGATAGGGTGTACTTCGAATTTGGTCCCATTTGAATTTAAAAGATGAAATCTACCCCTAAGGGTAGCGAAATGAAGGATATTGATCACTCACCCTCTGAATTCTGGTCCGTTAACCGATTCTATCAGGCATAACTTTGTACTGGGTTCTTCGATTTGGATGTTTTTTTTTTTTAATAGATAGGGTCTACCTTATATTTGGATTTCGGAAGGAATTAGCCACCCTTACTGGTGGAAAAATAGGGGATAATTGATTTTTCACTAGTGAACATTGGCATAGACATACGTAGTTGACAATGACAGATCGCTACTGACATTATTCTTGTTTCACATCCGTCAAAATCAGTATATTTTATGAGAGGATGGAATGATATACGAAGTAATGAAATAAACTAACCAGAACAACGAAAATAATTTATATTACAACAAATAGTAAAAGTAAATAATCATATTATTTAACTGGTAATAGTTGAAGTAAGGTGGGTAAGTAAGTATTTTGGAAGTAATAAAAAAACAAGTAGGTAGTAATTGGTAGATTTTAGCCACAAAAAATTTAAAAATAAAAACTTTTTAACAAAAAATTAAACCGACGAAATACGGAACTGAAAAGTAAAAAATAAAAAATTTTAACAAAAAATTAAACCGACGAAAAAATCAATTGAAAAGCAAAAAATAAAATAAACCTTCCTAGTCTAAATGATAATTGAGCTCCTAAACTAATGTAAGTAACTGATTTTGAGTCGGCGCCAAACAAAAAATGTTGTGAAGTTAAAATGATGACGCGAAGTACGGCTGCTTTTGATACTTCTTTCATGATAATATCTTGATAATTGTCTGTTTGGCGCCGATCAAAATTTTTTTTTTGGAATTGGAAGGTTTATTTCATTTTTTGCTTTTCAGTTGATTTTTCGTCGGTTTAATTTTTTGTTAAAAAGTTTTTATTTCCATGGATGACTCTCCAAGGATGAAAACACGCTTTCAACGCACCAAATAGTAAAAAATAATTTTGATATTCAATGACTATGCCAAAAAGCGTGGGGTGCTTTGTCGAAATAAATTAAAATAGTCCAAGATCCCAGAGCCGGCAAATCTACGACATTTTAGCAAAGCTGAAGTTTTGACTATGAGTAGTGTGATATGTAGTTAAGAACGTAGCAGGTATAAAAGTACATAAAAAACTTTCTCACTTCCGTTGAACAAATAATATCGCCCAGTTGGCGCAAGATCTAAGCTCTGATATCAAAAACTGGCGAGGGTTCGAATCCCCACGCCTGACGATTTTTTTTCCCATCGAAATCGCAAAATGTTTTTTTTTCATTTGATTATTCATTCCAAAACTACATCATTTCTCAATTTCAAGCTAGCAAGTACGCCTACGTTCTCAACTACGAATGACACTATTCGTACTTAAAATTTCAGCTTTGCTAAAATGAGGTAGGTTTGCCGGCTCTGGAATCTTACTCTAAAAGTATTGTTTCTCAAAGATACGTAACCAAAAAGCACTCCATGCTTTTCGGCATAGTCGTTAAATATTAATATAATTTTTTAATTTGTAGTGCGTTAAAAACGTGTTCTTATATATTTTTATACTTTAACTTGAATTGAAAAGGATCACGTATCAAAATTAGAAAAAAAAAGTGTGAAACACGTTGGAAACCCTATTTTTCGTAACTCGCTTTCTTTTGCAGAAATTCGTTCATTACGAAAAATAGTGCTTTTACCAACTGGTTGCACAAATAACTATTCTAATTGTTATTTGCATTGCCTGGCAACGACTCTAAAAACTGACTTTTTCTTATAGAAATTTTGTGAAAAATGTCAATATTCTCAAACTATTCGCGGAAAAATCCTATTATCAACCCAAATAACCCTGTTTTATGTTAATTTCCCTTTTCGCACCGATATTCCCTTAAAACTGTGTTTATAACCAAAAATCGTTCGTACGATTCCCGATTTGGAACTAGCCGGTTGTTTTTCTAGGAAGCAAGGAAAACAGAAACTTATTTTCACTGGCGAGGAATAAGTGGCAGTTTTCGATATTGGATTTCCTGCCTCGACTAGATAGCAGAGACATGAAAGAGTCAATGAACTGTATGCTGGAAATACATAAGGATGACGGATATTTGGTGAAAACTAGAGTGTAGGTGTATTCTCATACAATCGGTAATCCCATTAATTTTCGTTACAAATTCATTCGATGGTTCAATTTATAATGATCGGTTAGTAAATAAAAATGATTAAACACATTTTTAATATTAGGTAGTTTATGTAACAAGTACGCAAAATGAGTCTTTCGCGGACGAATCGTAATGTGAAGATGAGTCCGCGAAAGCCATTTGCGTTTTCCAAAGAATGTTTCAAGTAGGAACTATAATTTTATTTCAGCTATCAATACGCAAATATATTTTTCTACTCCCGTATTATAATACGCGAATCAAATATCTGCTACCAACACGTTGAAGGTCACAGGGAAATCCGAAATTGTTCTCATTGTGACACACATAGATCTGTATCTTCGTCTTGACATTCAAAACTCAAAAAAGATATTATCCTAAGTATTTTTGGAAAAACATCGCACTACAATAGTCATTTCATAGATAAGATCAATAACAAATCCTAAAGCAGGAATTGAAATTTTCTGAACGCATTTTTAACGAAAAAATTGTTTTTTTCAAATGGTACCTACCGAGGGCCATCTTGCCATTCGATAGATAATTTAATTGCCAATTCAACTATATACATTATGTACCACTTTCTTTTTGTTCAAACCTAAAAACGATCAATTATTGAGATTGTACAATATTTTATACAATGCCTACAAATTCCAATGAGTTATCCGTTTGGGTTTGATGAAATGAAAGGTAGCCGTGGAATCATGGAAAACAGTAGGTGATTAATGTCATGTCAGAAGTGAAATACCAATATTACTTGTCATTTCGTTTCGTTTGTAAAAGGTATTTTTGAAATGGAAAATAATAATCGTTATTCTCGAAACGAACAAATCGACGTGATATTGATATACGGAGAATGTCAGAAGAACGCTGTCAATGCTAGTATGCTATACGCTGTTCGTCATCCGTTAAGACAGAATTTCAGGAAATTGGAAATTATGCTATGAAAAGAACCAGCTGTATTGGAAATTGCATGTGGGATCAGCAGGGAAAGTGCCAGAGAAGTATTGAAGAAACATAAATATCGCTCCTATAAATACACTTTGCATCAGCATCTATATGAAAATGACCCAGAACGGAGACTAACTTATTGTAATTGGCTTTTGCGACAACATGATTTGAATAATGGTTTTGTCTCGAAGATACTGTAACAAATGAGTCTAGGTTTACGGTATGTTCAATAGGAATAATACAAGGTATTGGGCTCAAGAAAATCCTAGGTTGCTGAGAGAAGGTAATTTTCAAGAAAGATTTGGATTCAACGTCTGGGTAGGAATCATAGGGACTAGAATCATTGGACCAATTCTTTTCGTCGGGCCTTTGACGGGCCAAATATATCTACAATTCTTAGAGAACGATATTCAAAATAATATCAACGATTTACCTGAGAACATCGGGGAAAATGTTTTTTCAGCAGGATGGTGCAGGACCACATAATGCTAATATTGTTCGGCAATATCTTAGTGATACCTATGGGCAGAGATGGATTGGAACGAGATGGCCAGCCAGATCGCCCGATTTAACCCCTATTGATTTTTATTCATGGGGTCACATAAAATTCAAAGTATACTCGAGGAGACCAATTTCTTTGGAGGACTTGAGAGATAGAGTTGAGCGTGCATTTCAGGAAATTCCTGCTCACGAACTGATCAATGTGATGAGGTGTACAATAAATAGAACTAGTCCATGTGTTCGGGAAAACACTTCGAACATATCATTGGTCATTAATAAACAAAATGACTTTTCGATGGTTGTGAAACTCTTCGATTGAAAACAGGATAATGGTATTGTGATTAATAATTTGTACGTTGAATGTTTCACTGTTACAGTCGTTAGATTTATTCAAACAGTTTGATTATATTGAAGTTATATTTTTTGTAATGGGTTTATGATCATTACATATTGTCAACACGATTATTTTTGGTAATTAATTGTTACCATTCTGAAGTAAAGTTTGAAAGAATGAATAGATGTCATGTTACCTACGTTTTGAACAAAAAGAAAGTGGTACATAATGTATAACGTTGAATTGGTAATTAAATTCTCTATCGAATGGCAAGATGGCCCTCAGCAAATTTTAATTCCTGCTGTATGATTTGTTATCGATCTTATCGATGAAATTACTATTACTATGAGATACTGATGTAAATTAGTATAGATTTTAACCTGATCAAGGACTCCTGGCCTATAAAAAAATGAGAATTAATTTTTTTGCGATTGTAAAATAAAAATTTGGCAACACTGTCGTATGTTATTTGAGCCGTAGAATCCGAAAAATATTAAATATACAGGGTGTTAACATTTGAAAAATTGAAGTTGGTGGTAATGCTGGCCATTTTGTTTTCACTATTAGATTTTAGAGAATTGAGAGATATTGTTTTTTCGTTGAAAAATAAGGGGAGTCCAGATGAATTGAATGTTGCCTTTTTTTAAATTGTTTCACTAACCTTGCAGAACCATTACTAAACCTCATTAATACTTCATTACTAACAGGGGAGGTACCAGATGACCTGAATATTTCTACAATCATTCCTGTTCCGAAAAAAAAAAACTCTAATAAAGCCTCGAATCTAAGACCAGTAAACATGTTGAGCGCAATTGAAAAAGCAGTCTATAACCAATTATAGATTATATTGAAAATAATAAACTGTTGAGTAAATACCAATCAGGGTTTAGAAATAAACATAGTTGTGAAACAGCAGTTCAGTGTGTACTAGATGATTGGAAAATATGCCTAGAAAAAAATGAGACTACTGTTGCAGTATTTCTGGATCTTCAAAGAGCTTTCGAAACAATACACAAAAATGGATTGTTACAAAAATTAGTAGCAGTAGGAATAGATGGAATAGTCTTGAAATGGTTGGAAAGCTTTTTGGAGAACAGAAAACAAAAGCTTAGCATAAATAATAAAGTATCAGATGAAATAGAATGTAATCAAGGAGTACCACAGGGAAGTATACTGGGCCCCCTGTTGTTTCTGTTGTATGTCAATGATTTGCCACATATAGTAGGTGAGAGCTCAGTTCATTGATTTGCAGATAATACACTGCTTTATTTCTCATGTAATGATCATACGAAACTCACAGAAACCATCAACAAAACTTTAAAATCTATTTACAGTTGGTGAAGTGCTAATTATTTTAAGATCAATGTTGAGAAGACCAAGTACATGGTAATAGGTAAAGAAAAAAAATTCAGAAACTTCTGTAACCAACATTTTGAGATAATGTTGGGTTCTGATAATGTGGAACGGGTCAACCAATTTAAATATCTTGGTGTTCATGTGGATAGGGGGTTACATTTTAAAGAACATGCCAACTTCATTATAAAGACGATAGCACTTAAAATACATTATTTATCTCGTTGTGCCCCATATTTGCGGACAGAATTTTTACTGTACAATTCATTAGTGCTCCCTCATTTTACATATTGTTCTACAATTCTCTATCTACTGGAACAAAATAATTGAACTCGTTTACAGAAACTCCAAAATAGGGCCATGCGCATAATTTTAAATTGCAAAAGACCAATAAGAGATATGTTGAAGCAACTAGAATGGTTACCAATTAATTCCTTTCTCCTCTACCAAACATTAATCCTAATTTTCAAAATAAGAAATAAAATTTTCCCAACATATTTACAAGAAAAAGTTATGTACAATGACCAAATCCACGGATACAATACAAGATTCAGAACTGACTTACTTACATATTCAACAAGTCACATTAACACATACCCAAAATTCTGTTTTTTTTTCAAGGGACTTGATAGCTATAATAATCTGCCAGAAGAGATCAAACGTTCAACATCTTTAACTCCTTCAAGACAAAGTTAAAATCATATTTTCTTAATCAATAAAAACCTAGTAGCCACTTCCTCATTTTGTTTGTTTCGATTCAATATTCAGTTAGGACAAATGTTTTAGTATATTTAAAGTATTTTGTGTATTCATTAAATATTTTTTAGAATTTGTATGGGCGTATAGATGTATGGTGTGCAAATAGGTGTAGTAGTTGTGTATATGTGTTGTATATATATTTTTATTCTTTAAACTCAGTCTATATTAACCTAAAAGCATGCCATATATCGTTCTCATTGTAATCATTCCAATGACTTGAAAATTTAAATTAGTAAATGGACTAAATAAAGGATTTAATATATATATATATATATATATATATATATATATATGTCTGTCAATCCGAAATTGTGTCTCATATCTATGTACAAAATTTCATTCAAATCGATTGATAAGTGAAGGAGATATAGGCATGGCCCTGGTCCCATTATCACCCGGTATAACCTTAGCATCGAATATGAATATAAAAGAATTATAGTTATAAATTTCCAGAGCAATCCGGGCAATCCCCGCTCGCTCCCCATAATAATATTAAAAATCGTAATTTTCGACGACAAGCCCTGCACGAACTACTCAATAAACCACCCACTTAACCCAATAATCCAAATAAATCGTTGAGGGCGCTACTGAAAGGATCCGATATGAATATTAAAAGATCGACGGAGGCACGCCGATCGCTGAAAAGTGGGTCAGGACGTGCAACTGGGCCGGTGACCCGGTCAATATATACTCCAGGTGAAAAGGATAACGAACCAAGCCAAGGCCACCCCGGAGAGGCCGGAATCCATTCAGCCGAATAACAGGAAATGAATGCGGATGTACGGGGGTGGTAGGCGCAGTCGGACGTCAGAAGAATCCGATGAAAATGTTTCCGGGTCGGAGATTAGAAAAGTTTGCGGCAGGGGGAAATTACTTATCTTCAGAATCGACAAGAGGGCTGTGAAAAAAATCATCGGAGGAGGACTGACGTTTGTCAAGTTGTTGCCAAATTAAACTCTTAATTTTAACGGGTGTGAAGTTATCCACAACCACAAAATGCACTGAGAAAAATGTAACTCGGATCTGTTTCTCGTTAAAATGACAATGTAGGGCTTATTTCAGTACACGATCCAATTCTGTGGGTTGATAAATGTAAGAAATGATTATTGAATGAATGTGGTTTTTTGTGGAGGAACAAGGTTTCTTGACATGTTTTTTGGGTAACCTCCCACCACCTACACATTTCACAACCAACATAATACCTTATGTCCCCGGATTATCTGAAAATATCAAACGAATTGGACATAGGTATGATGTGAGAACATCATTTAGAACAACAAACACCAAAAAACGCAGAAGAAAGTGCCAAGAACTGTGTTTATAACATACCTTGTTCGTGTGGTGATAGTTATATAGGTGAAACGTCAAGACCATTGGAAGTGCGCCAAAGTGAACATCAGAGTTACATCAGAAATCGACAAATAACCGGATCAAAACTTGCAGAACATATCCTCACATCCAATGGCGATCATACGATTGAATGGAATAGGACAAAAATCTTGATGAAAGAACCACAGCAAGAGAGGAGAAAATTGCAAAAAACGCCCTGTATTCTTCTTTCCAATAATAATTGCTTTTCAACAAATTCTGTTGAAATGGATCATACATGGTTACCACTACTCAGAGAGGAAGTGAGATATGGTAGAATGCTAATAAACTGATCTGAACAACACCCCATATATCAAATGAGCAATACGTCACTCTCAAACTTTTTTGGCAGATCTCAATTGACATCCGTCAGTTGAAAAAGCGAAAAAGACTCTGCGAGAAAAAATCCAAATTATTAAAACAATTAAAGGAGATTTAGAATATTTTGAGAACGGGGGCTGATATAGTCCCCGATACGTCAAGCAAAAACTATAATCTTTTGAATTTTCTGAAAAAAATTTTTGATAGGCAATATAATTTGGTGAACGCAAAAACTTATCGGGGTGGACTAATTAGTTTGCCCTTTTTACACTTGTATAGATTTTCCTGATTATATTTTCATTGTCAGACTGTGGAAGGTTACCCAAAAAACATGTCAAGTAAGAAATGATATTTAGAAGGCGTTGTCATCCCGGGGGCGGGGGTGTAATCGGGGTGGAAATGTTGAAAAAATTAAATATACATTCAATCTGCACTGTAGAGTCTTTCAATTTGCAGAATCAAATTCAGTAGATTGAAATACATAGCACCTGATATATGAAATCATTTGTCGCCCCGTCGGAGGGTGAGTTTTGGGGGTGGAAATGTAAAAATTATACTTTATATTGGTCCCTGGATCATCTCTATTGGAAAACCTTAAAATACATCAACTGATTTTGACTTTAAAAATCATAATTTTTTTAAATAGGAAATGTTCTATTAGGTCTTCAGATAGGGTGTGGTCAATAATAATAAGAAATTAAACAACTATTTGAGCTTATTGAGCTGTCTTTGTGAATGAGGAGTCTTCCGTGAATTTAGTTCTCTGATTTATAAATATGTAAGAAAATTAAATGTGAGGGTCTTTGTTTCTAAGGCCCGGTATTTTCACCTCCGTTTATACTAGGAATAAATTAACCAATGGTCAGAATGTGCTTTTGCTTATCAATAAACGTTAAGCAAAAGCATATTCTAACCGTTGGTGAATTTATTCGTAGAATAACCGGAGGTGAAAATACCGGGCCTTAGTGAAACAAAAATTATTCAGTTGAATTGTGACACAAAATTATTATACAGGGTGTTACCAAATAAGTGCGAAAGTTTCCAGGGGGTGATTCCTTATCGAAAGGGGGTCTGTTATGAAAACAAAAGCTCCTAGGCCTTTCCTTGAAAAGTTACACGCTTCCGAAAATGCGGTTTTTTTCGTGAAATTGCGGAAGAGTTAAAGAAATGGCATTTTGTGAGCATATTCTACCAATAAAAAAGCTACCTACGAATATTTTTTAATTTTATTGTGGTCTTTTAAAGGGGTGAAACATGCAATCCCTATTGCAATCCCTACTCCATGTTTTAGCAGAACTTTTTAACGAAACAAAATTTCTCAATTTAAAAATATTTGTTGGAAAGAACAATTAATTGCAAAACTTTTTTAACTCATGTGTTGTGTCCGCGAAAGCAATAGTTTTCTAATAAAAAAATAAAATACAACATTGTGCATGAACGGATCTTCTGTAAATGGAATCGAAAAAATCCAGTGGGTAGTTGTTTGCACAACTTGTGACTTCAATCCTAGTATTTTAAAATGATTCCCCTTGTTTTACTTTTAATGTAGGCATGTACCAGTACCATGTTTTGTTTTAATAGAATGTTAAATTAGAAATACAAACAAAACAAAATTATGTGTATTACAACAAAGAAAAAGGCAACAAGATCAAAAGGAACGGAGTTATAAAAACTGCTCGAGATGACCACCTCCAACCATTAGACAGGAATCAAGTATTCGTCTCATAGACTTGCACAAACGTTGAAATATTCCTGGTGTGTTTTGGATTGTCTCGCAGGCTGCAATGATGCGATTCCTTAAATCATTCATACATTCAAAAGAGAGAGATAGGGAGAATATACTTTATTGTCATAAGAGTAATCTTATGGACAAAGTTTCACTTAATCTATAACGCAGTTTATATGTAAAAACAAAATGCATTTGAAATAATCCATTTTCACTTAATATATAAAGTCAGTTTGTATATATAAAAACATATAAGTCGTACCAAATACCAAATATTGGAAGTTTGTCTTAACCCATGAAGTAAGTTCATATAAATATAAAAATAAATAAAATATATAAGTCACATTGAAATATTTTCTTTAAAAATTATTGTACGTGACAAATTTCCCGCAATTTTTCTATGAATTGAAAAATCCACGATTAAAATGAAGTTATTTTTTGTGAATGTCTAACAGAAAACAACTACTTCCCCGGCTGAAGCCACGCTGAACATTTGAACTACATCTGATAGATATTCTGAAAAGGCCCTAACTCAAAAGAAAAAATCTGGAATTGAAAAGTTGCATTTTCATTCAGATAGTTATTTGATTTTCTATTCCAGTCTGATTTTATGAACATCCTGTTTATATTTTCAACAAATAGATGTTGGTATTGCGGGATATTTTTTTTTATTTTTCCCGTGCCCTAGTAAAATAAAATTTATAATATCAGATACATTATTACATAAAAATAATTGATTTTATATAATTTTCTTACTAGGTTTCAGGGAAATGTCAATATTGATTACAAACAAAGGTGATATACAGCAAAAAATATATAACTATACCTATACATATATACTTAAATATTTTTCATATTCTTTTAGGTTTAATCCTAATAAAAATTTATATTAGCGGTAATAATTTGTTTTTCAAATAATTCAGGAAATCGGGATATTTTATTCTTTATTATAAATAGAATGTTGTTGGCGAATGTTGCTGGTTAAAAAAATATTTTGTAAAGTTAGCCATGGATTTGACATTCACTACTCCTGTCAATAAATATTTTATTTGTGGCATTATAAGTTCCTCATAACATTGTATACAATCATAAGTTAGTAAAAAAGTGATA
This sequence comes from Gonioctena quinquepunctata, assembly GCA_018342105.1. Classification (NCBI taxonomy): domain Eukaryota; kingdom Metazoa; phylum Arthropoda; class Insecta; order Coleoptera; family Chrysomelidae; genus Gonioctena; species Gonioctena quinquepunctata. The sequence continues at coordinate 34,963 of JAFIRS010001994.1, forward strand.
ATAAAATGAACTTTCAATCGTATGAATTGTGTTCCTTTTGCAAAGAATCACAGCACATTAAAATGTACCATAAAAAGGTAAAATATCTAACATACCTAGTGGAAGAATCTGGATTAAATCCTAAGCAAGAAAACGTATTTAAAGAGATTGGCAACATTCTGCGTGATATTGTGCCTTCTTTTGGACACAAATCTAATACTCAAAGAAATTAACTGGTGTCTCAGTATTATTTTTATTTTATGAAACACAGGCATATTGTTGAAAAAACACCAGTTCTGTGTTTTATTCGCCACTTAGGAAAGAGGAGGTAGAAGTGGAATTTTTGAAGAATTTAAAATTAATTAATGATATTATAGAATGTACACCTTAATAAATTGTTGTAATATTTCCAACTTATAAAGTAAGTAAATAAAAAATATTGTCAATATTATTTTTGTCTAATTATATGATAGCTGTATGTGCCGGGAAATGTCCACTTATTAATTTTACGTCTACATGTAATGTGGAGAAAAGTTTTAGAAAATTTGCTGGTTACCATAGTAACAATGTCGAAATAAAGCATCTGATTGGTTGAAATCGACTGGTATAAAATTTTCATTATGAAATTCTTTTATATTATAGTATGGTATATCACTTAAAAAACATTTCACAGCCTTGCTGAAACATTGTAAAGATTTTATTTCTATTATATTCTTTGGCAAATGGTTGAACATATTACAACCATTATAGACAATGGAATCCTTTATGACTGATGTCATTGGTATTGGCAACTTAATGTTGTTGGATTGCCTTGTCACATAATGGCTTGGTGAGGATTGAAATTTGATCAAATATTTTTTAATTAAACACACTGTTTCCATTGTTAGAATTCCATGAGTGGTAAAGAGTAATCTACAAGAGTCTCTACGTTTTGATTTGCACATATATATAACGGCTCGTTTTTTGCAAAATTAAAATATTTTGCAGTGGATAACCACTACATACGCCCCAAAATGAAATTCCATATCTCAGGTGAGATTCCACCAGAGAAAAATAAACAGTGTTAGCTGTTCAATGGGGGTCGTTTAAACCAAGGACTTCAGGTGACCCCAGCTGCAAAAGTCCAAGGGGTTTGAGTCTGGAGATCTGGGTGGCCGAGGTATCCAACGATTTGCATATACGTCGTCCAAGTACTGACAAGCAGTTATGCTGAAATGGACCGGCGCACCATCGTGCATAAACCACATTCGTGGTCGAATAGCTAGTGGAACATTTCCAAGTAAAATGGGAAGCTGCTCCTGGAGAAAATTTGTACCGGTTACACCAGTTAGCCTTAACGATAGAAAATACGGTCCAATAATATTTTCGCCAATAATTCCGACCCACAAGTTAAGTGAAAATTCATATTGATACCGACCTTCTTGAATTGCATGTGGGTTATCTTCGGCCCATAGATGATTGTTATGGAAATTTGTGATCCCTTGCCTTGAAAAGCTGGATTCGTCAGTGAAAAAATTTAGCATTTTGGTAATCATTTGAAGACTCCATGACAAAAGTCTACTCGATGGGGAAGTGCCTGATCTTGATATAGTAAGGATACAATTGGTGTTCCTTTAAAATTTTCAATTCGTTTATTGCTACATTAAGTGTGTTGCAATTTGTCTTGTACTTAATTCTGATATAGAGCCGTCTAGCTTCCAAATATTTCCATTGGCACGACCATACATAAAATGCATGTCGGCCATTTCAGCGTTAGTGTAATTATTCATATTGAAGATTCAAAAGACACAATTTAACTTTCAACTACCACACAAAAATCAAAGCGACTTGACAGCCACCTACTAGATTTTTTCGATTCTAAATTACTACGATTGAAGTCACAAAGTGTGCAAACAAAACGTGACAGCCACCTACTAGATGTTTTCGATTCCATTTACAGAAGATGCGTTCATGTACAATGTTGTATTTTTTTTATTAGGAAACTATTGCTTTTACGGACACAACACAGGTGTTAAAAAAGTTTTGCAATAAATCGTTATTCCCAATACGTATTTTCAAATTGAGAAATTTTGTTTCGTTAAATAATTCTGGAAAAAAATGGAATAGTAGTTGCATGTTTCATACCTTCAAAAGATCACAACAAAATTAAAAAAATATGCATAGGTAGCTTTTTTATTGGTAGAACATGCCCACAAAATGCCATTTCTTCAACTCTTCAGCAATTTCAGGAAAAAAATTTTTTTTTCTTATTTTTGAAAGCCTGTAACTTTTCAAGGAATCACCCCCTAAAAACTTTCGCACTTATTTGGTAACACCCTGTATATGTATATATAAATATGTATAGAATTTTTATGAGAGAATCACGAGCACAACTTTCGTTTCGAACATTTTTCTGTATCTCCATTATTTTTGCAGATACAGCTAAAAATAAGAAAATTCTAAAAGTTTTTGGATTTTTCTTGGATTTTTAGAGTGAAGAATGGTGAAGAATTGCTTAATGGATACTCCATACATTCCACTACCTGAATCCAGAATTCAAGCTGTTTTGTAGTTTTTGTAAGATTTTGGTAAAATAGTGTTTCTATTTATTGGATTATTGGTGTAACTTACATACAGGGTGAGTCAGAAGTACTTTGACAAACTTCAGGAAGTGATTCCTCACAATATTCTAATATGAATTGTGAAATAAATATATGTCCGGAAACGAAAGTTTTAATTTTATTTTCGTTTTTTTCAAATAACTTTCGAAATAATGTCATTAATTGAACGAAAATTAGTATTGAGAGATTTTTTGAGGTGTCAAATTCGAACCTGATGTTATTATTGCTCTTACTCGTAGGGGGCGCCACCTACACGTCTTTTTCTTTTTTTAAGATTCATAACTTTTCTGAGCGTACTTCTAGCACATTTTTCAGTGAAAAAAACAATTTCTCTATCATATCTACGTAAAAAAGCTACCCCTGTTACAAGTCGTTATAAGCAACTGTTTTCTAGATATTTGGACTTGAAAATTTCAAGTCGATTATTTGATATTCGATGCGTGTTGAAGTTATTACCATTATTTTGCATTTTTCACAAGAATGCATGGGAAATAAATTTGACAGTTAAGTAAGTTGTTTTGTTTTTTTATAGGGGGCGCCACCTATTCTATTTATTTTTACTCGTTTGAAATAGTTATTTTTGTATCAAGGGTGCAAAATCTGTATTTGTTCCAATAACATTTGCAAGAAATATTAACATTTCATTTCAAGAAATTTTGAATATGTAGAATAAAATAAAATAAAGGAAACTAAATTGTATTCAAATAAATTGTTCAAAGTGTCCACATTCAGCGAAGATACAGGCATTCAGACTTCTAGTCATTGAATCTCGTACCCTCACAAAAATTATTGGTGTGTTTCTTATTGTTTCACAGGCGTCTACTATTCGGTTTCTTAGATCATTCTGGTTCCCCATTGGAGTTTAATAAATTAGTGACTCCAAATGTCCCCAAAAAAAACATCTAGCGGGTTTAGATCTAGGGACCTTGGAGCCTACGCCTGGTTAGGTTCCTCTACACACCTACCGATCCATCGATTTGGATATATAGTGTTAAAGAATTCCCTGGCTACAACGATAAAATGGGCCGGAGCCCCATCATGCATAAACCACATGCGGATACGAATTTCTAATGGCAATGGCAATTCATTTTCTAAAAAGTCTCTGTAAGTTGCGCCATTCAGTCGGAACGGAAGAAAGAAAGGACCTATCAAGTAATTATCAATTATTGCCGCCCATACATTTACAGAAAATTGATACTGATAATGTCTTTCACTAACTGCGTGCGGATTTTCCAGAGCCCAAACATGGTTGTTATGAAAGTTTGTGATAGCATTTCGTGAAAAGTTTGCCTCGTCCGTGAAGAGTACATATCTTGAAAATTGAGGATTTCCAGCCAATTTTTTCAAAAACCACTGACACATAGTAATGCGTTGGGGAAAGTCTCGTGGCAAAAGAGCTTGTACCCTTTGAATATGGTATGGATAAAATTGTTGATCGTGGATAATTCTCCAAACTGTGGACTGAGTAGAATTGAGAGCTTCAGCAATTATTCTCGTACTTGTTTCTGGATTCTCCTCGAGAGCGTTCAAAACAGCTTCTTCCAATTCTGGGGTTTGGACTGCTCGTGGTCTTCCAATAATATCAGCTGCCCTCTTAAAACTACCTGTTTCTGCCAAACGACGGTGGAGACTGGTAAATGATGGAGCTGAAGGCAGCACTCGATTAGGAAATCGCTCCTTGTAAATACGTCTTGCTTCGCGCGCATTGCCATCCGCAAGGCCAGAAACGAAATGCATATCGGCTAAATGAGCATTATTGTTTAAATAATAAATTTTTTTAAATTATTGTTTTAAAACTTACAGAAACTTTAACAAAACAACAAAACGTTTAACTGTCACATAATAAAATATATATAATCACCAAAACTACTTACTTAAACGTTGAATTCATTTCCTAAGCATTCTTGTGAAAAATGCAAAATAATGGTAATAACTTCAACACGCATCGATTATCAACTAATCTACTTGAAATTTTCAAGTCTAAATATCTAGAAAACGGTTGCTTGTAGCGACACGTAACAAGGGTAGTTTTTTTACGTAGATATGGTAGAGGAATTGATTTTTCTACTGAAAAATGTGCTAGAAGTACGCTCAAAAAAGTTATGAATCTTCAAAAAAGATAAAGACGTGTAGGTGGCGCCCCCTACGAGTAAGAGCAATAACAACATCAGATTCGAATTCGACAACTGAAAAAACCTCTCAATACCAATTTTCGTTCAATTAAGGTCAGTATTTCGAAAGTTATTTAAAAAAACGAATTTAAAAATAAAATACCTTGTATCTTGGAAACGAAGCGTTTTCGGACAGATATTTATTTGGACAATTCATATTAGAATATTGTGAGGAATCACCTCCTGAAGCACTTCTGACTCACTCTGTATAACAGAAGCAAAACACGAATCATGAATTTCATTAGAGATACCTCATCAGAAATTTTGAACCCATGAATCCAATAATTTCAAAATATCACTTCTCCGTCATGATTATTTAAATAATATCCTGATGATAAAGAGCGTTCTTTCCCAAAAACTGGTCGGGATTAGGAAGTAATCCATCAAATAAATGGAGGAAAGATTTTTTCCCTATTGTACCACTGCGAATCGTCTCACTCAATATCTCCCGGCCAGGTGAAGAGGTCAACAAACTGAGCCAAGGCCGCCCTGGAAAGACCCGATTCTATTAAACTGAATCCGGGAAACAACATGCTGAAATAGGGATCGGCCTGGGAAATGCAAGCCAGCCGCTGACGAGCAATATGTTTATTCAGATGTGTTCATGGATGTTGTTACTACACTCGTGATTATTGTTTAACAGCGCAAAATGTGATCGTTGACGAGGGGATGAAATCACATTACCATTACGTATTTTTTCTGAAGGATGTTTCAGATGAATGCGAGAGATTAATGAAGGATTTTGAATCTTTAGCTCATAAAGTATTAGGATTTCTCGTATTTTTGGGGTTTCAATTGTCATCCACTATAAATAGTAAAAAATTCATGTATAAGCTCTTCGGATCTCTGGCTGGTGACTACTCCGTACTGATGAGGGCCAAAAAGCCTGAAACCGGTATGCGGATTGTCAGGCGGACACGACATAGATTAAACATAATCGAGCTTATCAGAAAGAAACATTTGCGAACCGTATCCATTTATATGGAATGTTTGCATGGATTGTCAGGTGAATATCATTCATCGTTCTGCATGGTATTTGCTAGGAAAGTAGTTGTTTTTCGCCTGTGGTCTACCAATTGTGTTTCAATTTATATTGAATCCTTGGTGAAGACGACTTTGTGTACGTTATTTTCTCATCATGTATAAATATTTTTTCAACGCTTTCCTTACTGCCTGTTTGGTACACATTTTGCGACAGGATTCAGAGAGAAGAATTAAGGGTGTAAGAGAGAGAGAGAGAGAGAGAGTAAAAAATAGGAAAAACACATATAAGTCCAAAAAATCATGCACATCGAAGCTATTTGCATTTTTCAAAGGATCCTTGGCCCCTTTGACCTCGATTAATGTCATTGGTTCTAGACAAAAAAAACTCCTTAGTGTAGAAACACCATAGAGAAACTAAAAATAAAGAGAGTTGTCAAACCTGCAGAAAAAGTTGGCACCACGTTTAGAGGCATATCTCGCAACTGGCCGAACTAAGTTAGTACGGTTGTAAAATAGATTTATCTTCAGTTACCGATTGAGTTATGGCGGTTTTTTAACGGACGAAACCAAAAAGGAGGAGGTTCTCTATTCGACGCGTATATTTTTTTATAATTTTTTTTTATGTATGATCACGCACAACTTCTCACAGAGCGGTTCCGATTCCGATAATCCTTTTTTCATTGGATAGGGTGTACTTCAAAGGTAAACCAAATCCCTAAGGGTAGCAAAATGAAGGATATTTATCGTTCACCCTCTGAATTTTGGTTTGTTAACCGATTCTATCAGGCATAACTTTGTAGTGGGTTTTCCGATTTGGATGATTTTTTTATTAGGAAGGGTATACCTCATAGTTGATCATATTCCAATTAGAAATGAAATGATCCACCCCTATGAGTAGAAAAATAGGGGATGATTGATTTTTCACTTGTGAACTTTGGCACACGTATGTAGTTGACATTGACAGACCCTCCTACATCCGTCAAAATGATTACATTCTATGAAAGGATGGAATTATATACAAAGCGATGAAATCAATTAATTTATATTATATAACAATGAATAGTTAAAATAGAAAATCATATTATTTGATAGTTAATAGTTGAAGTAAGCTAGGTAAGTAAGTATTTTGGAAGTAATCAAAAATTAAGTAGGTAGTAATTAGTAGATTTCAGCAAAAAAAAATTGAAAAATAAAAACTTTTTAACAAAAAATTAAACCGACGAAAACATCAACTGAAAAGCAAAAAATAAAATAAACTTTCTTAGTCTAAATGACAATTGAGCTCCTAAACTAATGTGAGTAACTGATTTTGAGTCGGCGCCAAACAAACTAGCAATTGAATAGGTAAAGCGTAAAATGATGGCAGCGAAATACACGGCTGCGTTTTGATTACTTCTTCAAAGTAATATAATGATCTTCATAATTGTTTGTTTGGCGCCGACTCAAAATCAGTTACTCACATTAGTTAAGGAGCTCAATTATCATTTAGACTAAGAAGGTTTGTTTTATTTTTGCTTTTCAGTTGATTTTTTCTTCGGTTTATTTTTTTGTTGAAAAGATTGTATTAAATGTATTATTTTTATATGGTTGATATGGTATATATTTTATAAGTGATCGATTTGCCATTCCTGTATTTCATATGAATGGTTGTATCAATGAATACAGGAATGGCAAATCGATCAATAATAAAATATATACAGTAATCAATTCTAGAATGTTAGTTCGTGGTTAAAATAAAGTTTCAAAATAAATCTTTGTTCATGGTATCAAGAACAAAATTAAACTCCTTATAAAATAAGAATAATAAGTTACACACTAGGACAAGGTACAACTACATTCTATTTCATCTAGGACAAGGTACAACAACAGACAAAACATTAACAAAACTCTGGAAAACAACAAAATTAAAATTATTCTTCAGTCTTATCATGAAATCAACCAAAATAAAAACAATAATTTTGTTAATTAATTAGCACAAAGGAGAACGAGTAGGTATAACAAAGACTCCAGTTTGATGATAATCATTTCTCGACTAAACTATATCATTTATATCATCATATGTTTCGATTCTATTCGATTTTCTAATCTCCCTTTCTTGCTTTATGATGCTTTCATTTCCATGCATCGCTGTATGTGACTACCAGACTCTCATGGAGCTTTATGCCTTTCCCACGCACTGCAATCCGCTTGCCAGTGTTCATATTTCATTTTAGCTAATTGAATCCCCCGAATAAAAAAATGCTCCAGACAAAGTACCTCGTTTGTCAGAAACTTCTCCTCTTGTCGTGGTTTGTTCGAGTACCCGGATTTTTCCGCGCAGCAAGATACAGATTACGAGGATTCCGGGATATGTATTGCCCGTCTTCCTGATGGGAGTGGTGTTTTAGGCTGTTTGAAATATTGGGTATGGGGTTTTTTTAATGTGGGTTATATTTTCTTGTTATTCCTCGAAAATTCACTTTGTCCTGATTACATAAAAGTAAATCGTAATAATCGAGATTCAGTAAGGAAAATATTCGAAATCGAACCCTGCGTGTCAATAAAAGGTGCATTATAAACCAATTGAAGTAATTATAAATTAATTTACTGAATGATAACACTGTTTCATTTCATTGTAAGGTAGCTGATTTTCTTTACATTATTTTATTTAACTTGCTTCGTTCGTATGTCATTCTGTCATTCTTTCCGGTTCAAAATTTGTAATGCAGTTTTGGAGCACTTGCCGACATCCGATTGAGCTGAAATTTGGCAGGTGTTCATAATTCCGGTGAAAATGCATTAGGACAAAAAAAACAAAATGGCGACTCCAAGAAGGCGGACGAGTTTTGTGATTATGGAACGATTCGATTCAAAATTGGTATGTGGGGGTTTTCGGGGTCGGAAAAGATGATTTCTCTGCAAAAATTTATAAATTCAAGACGGCGGCTCCAAAATGGCGAAGGAGTTTTGTGATTGTGGTCTGATTCTATTCAAAATTTGTATGTGGGGATTTTCGGAGTCGGAGATTGTGAATTTTTTGTCAAAATTTATGAAATTGAAATGGCGGCTAATGGATTTTTGTTATTGAAAAAAAAATGGCGCTCCAAGATGGCTGACGAGATTTAGGTTTTTGGTCCGATTCGATACAAAATTGGTATGTGGAGGTTTTCAGGATCGAAAATGTTTCTTCAAAATTCATAAAATCAAAATGGCAGCTCCAAGATGGCCGATGGTGTATGTGTTTATGGTCCGTCAAAAGTACCTAGGAGTATGTGTGAAGAATTATCTTGTACACCACCAGAAATTCTTGTTTTTATTTAATTATTTATTGATCGTAGAAAAAATAGCTTATGTAACGATCATGTATTGGCTACTAATACATTCGCTCACGGTTTACCACACTCGCCTTCGGTTCGTGTCGTAACTAACCTCGTGCTTATGTATTAATAGCTATAATTACATGATCGTTGCATAATATACTATTGTGGTTGGCTTCCATAGTCTAGTCCAATAATTATAACTTCATTCAGAATAAAATAAATACAAGTGTATAAATGACTACTTGCTGGAGGTGAATAAAGTAATTTAGGGATGAGTGTAAAGCACTTGATTCCCAAAAAAAATAAAAATAGACAGATAAATAAAGTGATGTTAATGAATGTGATCATGATAAATGTAAAATGTAAGCTACAAAATATAAAATCAGAGAAAATACCACAAATAATACTGGAGATCCTATAGAACACAATAAGTATGATAAAATACAATAAAGTACAGTAAAAAATGATAAAATACTATAAAACATCATAAAATATAATAAAATACAATAAAAATACAACGAAATATGTAAAATTGGATACAGTAGAATTTATTCATTACAGGTAGGGCTCTGGATATTATTTTTATCAACCATTTGATTTTATCATGGTAATGAAGTGCGCTCTAGGAGTTTTTGAATGTGATTTGAATGTTTTTTTGTTGCTAATAGATTACAATACTGTTTGGCCCTTTGATCCTCTCTTCTGCAGTAGGCAGCGAGCACATGTTGCTGCCGCTAATATGGTGAAGTGTTTATTGTTCGCGTCGTTATCAATATTCATTCTGTAATTTTCAGAATGCCTACTCCAAAAATGATTTACTGTTAATGATATGTACCTGGTTGTGATAATTCATGAAGAAAAATACCGCAAAAATTATTTTTTTACGTGCCCTTCGAAGAAAAACGGAAAAAAGTGGTTTTGTGTTTCTCGTAGCGAGTACATACCAACAAAAACACAAATATTTTGCTACGAGGATCATTTCACTTTGAAGGATGATATGGAAAAGTACATACAGTATTCATTAAAAAAGACGTTCTGCCCCACATTTCCAATGAGCATTTACAATGAGGCTGTAACTCGACCATATCGCAACTCATGCCACAATTGAGAGTTTTTTTGAGACCTACTCAAAAGTTCTGCTAATTCAGACAATTTTTGTGGCAAAACAGTGCTCGCAAAAATGATGAATTCATCAGCGGAAGTTTGATTCTATTTTTTTAATTCTATTACGATTTGATGAATAGACAAACGCATGATTTCACGATCTTTAATGTTATAATGATATCGGGTAAACTGCACGTCAATTTGTTTTTCCTTAATTGTCACTAAAAATCCACGTAAAAAGTTTTTTTTCGCATCTTCTGTGTATGGCGCATAAACAACAGCAGAATTGTTGAATTCAGATACTTTTATGAATTTTTTTTCTACTGTAGACAATACGGATTTTTTTCAATAGCACAGTACTTCGGTGACAGCAGGTTCTTTGTCCCGGCGATATAACCACATTAAAAAAGCTATCGCATGTTTACAACTCCTGAAAACAAAAAAAAAGCTGCTGCTTGAAAAAATTGTTACAAAAGTTACTGACAAGTTTTATGAATTTTCAGGTGTTCAGTGTATAAAAAGAGTAGTGCAATAACTTTTTAGTTGTAAGTTCCCAAAATTAAGTGAATAAATAAATATTAATGTACTACACTACTACGAATATTTGTAATAACTCAATTTTTGATGTATTGATGTATAACTAAATTAAATTTTTTTGAGAAGATCTTTGATATACATCACCTGAAAATAATGTACTATGCCTTGGTTCAATCACATTTGATTCATGGTATAATAGCCTGGGGTGCATGTTGTTATTTGAAAAACCTTGGAGTTGTTCAAAAATGGATTTTAAAAATTATAATTGTCAGACCTCGTGATTATCCTAGTGATGATTTATACAGTGAATATCAGATATTGGATATTCGACAACTATTTCTCATGACGCTAATTCAATTTCAACACAAACATATTTCAAACAGTCAATCTATAGAACACAATTATCCCACAAGAAACCGGAAAAATTCATTAAAAGTTCCTAGAATCCATAAAGGTATTGGATAAAACAGCCCTTGTTTCCTTGTATATAGTGCAATACCAGAAGATTTCAAATATTTTCATTCGTTTTCGATCTTCAAGTCGAAATTAAAAAAGTGGATTTTGCATATGCCCCAAAAAACTGCGCATAATCTTTTAATTTGCAAATCTTAGGATCTTCAGCATAACCTAACTTTCATACTGGTAGTTGATAAAATGAATGAAATAAGTTAATAAATTCAAACTGTTAAGCTGGATAATGAAAAGAAACTAAAGCTGAATACAATCTACACTCCAAAATAAATATTGTAAAATTTCCCACGCACAGGTTTTATCCTCTGTGGGGCGTGCATATATTCATTAGAAAACGTCTGAAGAGACCAACTTTCTAACTGGTTATACAGCTTTATAAGTGACATGCGTTTTAATATGTCTATGTGTCCAAAATAAATATTGTAAAATTTCCCACGCACAGGTTTTATCCTCTGTGGGGCGTGCATATATTTATTAGAAAACGTCTGAAGAGACCAACTTTATAACTGGTTATACAGCTTTATAAGTGACATGCGTTTTAATATGTCTATGTGTTTATACACTTGATCGTAATTTATTGAATTATCTTATTCTTGTAGAATGACCTTAAGAATATTCTATTATCTATTACTCTCTCACTAGTTTTAGTTAAGATTTTTATTATTCTTTTTTTCAGAAATCACAAAATCTCAAACCCTACCCTTAGTATAAAATTAACCACCCACAAGCTGAAACTGTCAGCTTCTGTGGTAATCTCTTTTAATCATGTACGGTTCATATTTTTTATTGATATGTTATGTATTTTTTGGCGAATAAACTTTATTATTAGTTAACTGTTAAGCTGGATAATTAGACACTCAAAAATAAATATTGTAAAATTCCCCACGCACAGGTTTTATCCACTGAGGGGCGTGCATATATTTGTTAGAAAACGTCTGAAGAAACCAACTTTCTAATTTGTTATACAGCTTTATAAGTGCTATGTTTTTAAATATGTCTATGTGTTTTTACACGTAATCGTTATTTATTGTATTTTCTTATTCTTGTAGAATGACCTTAATAATATTCTATTATCTATGACTCTCTTACTAGTTTCAGTTTAGATCTTTATTATCCTTTCTTTCACAAATCACACAATCTCAAACCTTCAACCCTTAGTATAATATTAACCACCCACAAGCTGAAACTGTCAGCTTCTGTGGTTATCTCGTTTATTCATGTACTTGTTTCTTTTACGGTTCATCTTCTTTATTGATATGTTATGTATTTTTTTTGGTGACTAAACTTTATTATTATATTATTATTATTATTATTGCATAGTTCCATCACAAACAACTGGGATTTTCCCAATAAAAAAATCTATAAAATATCCTAATTCTCTCTATGTTGATAATATTATTTCCATTACTACCGATTCGTTCGTTATTTTTTCCTTTCTCAGCTGCACAATCCGAACAGGAATTGTTTTTAGTGACATCTTCATTGATTTCGAGATTTGAAATTCTATCAAAGTACCAACTTGGTTTTTGTCCAAAAAAGTCGATTGAAAGTGCTTCCTAAAACTTTTTTGAATATATTTACGATTCTATACATAAAGGAAGCAGCACTCTTTTTCGATCTATCAAAAGGATTCGATACCATTGACCCAAACATTATCGAAAGCAAACTCTACTCTTTAGGATTTCGTGGTAACTTTCTATCGTGGTTAGTCTCATACATGCGGTTTAGAAGAATATCTGTCAAAATTGGAGAGCATAGGTCTGATTTCTATTCTATGGACCTGGGAGTTCCTCAGGGTTCCATCTTAGGTCCACTGTTTTTTTTTATTATTTATAAACGATCTACCACTGCATATAAGCACACAATATATAGTCTTCTATGCTGATGATTCAACTTTGGCTGCTGATGCTGACAGTCCCGAGGAACTCCAAGGTTAATTGAATATATTGTCAAAAGAATTCACAACCTGGTGTGAGTGTGAAAAGAGTCCACAACCTGGTGTGATAAAAAATCAATTGTGAACTCAGATAAAATGGTGTGTATGCAGTTCTATCGCAGATCAAAAATTGTAACACATTTTCAAGTAAGAGTGATGGATGATGTAATTAATCTCTCTGAAAATACTGAATTTCTCGGAACTTTCGTAGATAGTGATATGAGGTGGGAAGCAAATATAAATGCTGTTTGTAGAAAGTTAAATAGTGGTTATTATGCCATTCTACAACTGCAAAATATTCTCGATATAACTCAACTGATCAATATTTATTATGACACAATCTACTCCCACATCTCCTGTAATATCAACATCTGGGGCAGCTCCAGCGAATCCAATTCTACAGAAAAGAGTCATCAGACTTATTTTCAATCTAAAGATTAGAGATTTCTGTAGAGAATATTTTAAAAGATTCAATATCTCAACATATCCATGTATATATATTTTTAAATGTATAATGTTATTTCTGAAACACAAAGGTATGTACGACACTGTTCCCAACATCATAACTATTCCACTAGAAACGGAGATCTCATCAGGATCCCGACTCATAACATATCATTCTTTAAGAACAGTCCGTCAAATACAGGGCATAAGTTTTTCAGCCATCTTCCAACTGATCTAAGGAAAATTCAAAACAAAAATATGTTCAAATCAAATTGAAGAAATATCTGCAAGAAAACTGTTCTACAGCATTTCTGAATTTTTAAACTCGAGATAAAATGTTGGTTCTTCTGTGTATATATGACATTTATATTTTACATTCGATTAGTTTTAAATTCGAGATAAATGTTAGTTCTATCTGTATATATGTGACATTTATATTTACATTCGATTAGTTTTAAATTCGAGATACAATGTTAGTTCTATCTGTGTATATGTGACATTTATATTTTACATACGATTAGTTTTAAATTCGAGATAAAATGTTAGTTCTATCTGTATATATGTGACATTTATATTTCACATTCGATTAGTTTTAAATTCGAGATACAATGTTAGTTCTATCTGTGTATATGTGACATTTATATTTTACATACGATTAGTTTCAAATTCGAGATAAAATGTTAGTTCTATCTGTATATATGTGACATTTATATTTTGTACTTTGGTATTTTGATTATTTGTCTTCCTTTTTGATTCGAGATAAAATGTTGTTCTATCTGTTATATGTGACATTTATATTTACATCATTAGTTTTAAATTCGAGATAAAATGTTAGTTCTATCTGTATATATGTGACATTTATATTTTACATTCGAGTAGTTTTAAATTCGAGATAAAATGTTAGTTCTATCTGTGTATATGTGACATTTATATTTTACATACGATTAGTTTTAAATTCGAGATAAAATGTTAGTTCTATCTGTGTATATGTGACATTTATATTTTGTACTTTGGTATTTTGATTATTTGTCTTCCTTTTGGTTTTGACGTATCTATATCATTATTTGATTTAAAGGATTCAATAAATATTTATTATTGTTATTCCACACGATGCATATCACGCGCTACCGAAATGCCTCTCCGAGTGGACGGAGAATTGACCGATTTTTAAATTCATTTTTGACGAAAAATTGATGGTGGCAATCGTTTTCTTCAACGGTATCACGGTTTTTGGTGATCAATCTCTGTAATAAAAGTGTTTTTCAACATTATGTCCCAACCTAATACTAGGATGTCACAAACAAAGATGGAAGGAGAAGCAATAAGCAAAGCCATGCGAAGACTTGAGAAGTACACGAGTCAGATTGCTTCCACGTGCAAGATAAAATTAAAATCCTCTTATATTGCACAATGAGAGCGAGCTATTGAAAAAAATTCTTTTTTTGCCGAGGATCTGATTGGAGTAGTTCATGAAAAGCTAGTCTTTACATTTTTGTGATGGAACATACAAATCCGCTCTAATATTGGCAATGTCCGAGGTCTTCCGCGAAAAGAGCTGATTCAACCAGCATGCATTTAAAATTACTAGAACCAAATGTCACATAATCGATTCCATGCCAGGATCTGCATTTTCTCAATCTCCTCGGTACATAGTTTCCAATAAAGTCGGTATTAGAAGACCGTCCAATATAACATTCGATCTTTCAAAATTCAATTTAAAGGACGGTTAAACTCGAATTTCAATTAAGTTCGGTTGGCTAGTCTGGCGTCTTTTCTATCCAGGAATATTCAAGGTTTCTGCTGTATTTCACTCTATCGATCTTGCTATCCACTACTACACTATCGCCCAGTTGCGTTGTGCTGGAGCTGTTCCACTACGCTACTCCTTGTCCGCAGAAATTGATTATTGTGATGCCTCTGTCTCTCCGCGTGGCTGTGAATGTGATTTCGAGAATTGTATCCAGAGAAACGCGATTTCGTGAATTTTTATTTTAAGAATAATCGGACTTCACTTAACAGGATTGGTAAATAACCTGGAAGTGCTGGAGACTCTGCTTGCCTCTTTAGGTGAAGATCTTATTGAAATTCCTGCGACTAATTCATCAGTTTTGGCTAAAATCAAAGGAAATGGTGATATACAGAAAAAATCAAATTGGTGAATCACTTAAAAAAAACGGACAAATAAAAGTTTTGTATATGCACGACAATATATAATCTCACAATGAGTGAAATTGTGAGATTATATAATTATACAGTGCTTCTTAAAAGTCCCCTCCACCCCTTTATTTTTGGAACGATTATACATAAACAAGTGAAATTTGGAAACTGAATATTAACGGTTGTAAACTTCCCTACTAGTGATGATAGATGACGAAATCGTCAAAGATGACGTCACGAGGCCATTGTGACCAATAATTTTAAATGGAACCCTACGGCAAGCGACACCTCTTTTAAAAGGTATCGAAAAAACCTATTCAATGATACTAATTTTGTTTGTGTTTATGGCACTTTTAATGGCTCATTAGTAAACATTAAAATTTAAATTTCCATTCAGTATGATATCAATTACAGATTGAAGAATCGTATCTACTCAAAGAAATTGCTCGAAGTGACCTCCATTTACTTCCTGACAGTAAAATATCCAATTTTTAAACACTTCTTGTACTTTTGCAAATGTGTCTACGGAAACAGCCTCACATTCTGCAATAATAAGTTTTTTCAAAATGTCAATATTGTCAGGTTCAGTGGCGTAAACCTTCGATTTAAGGTACCCCCACAGAAAAAAATCCAAAGGTGTGAGGTCCGGTGATGGAGCTGGCCATTCCGTTGAATCTCGTCGTCCAATCCATCTACCACGATACTCCTCATCCAAATACCGTCCTACTGCACCGTAATAGTGTGGAGGAGCACCATCCTGTTGGAATGTTATGTCCAAATTGCCGAATTCATCTAGATTATCTTCCAAAATTTCGAGGATTAAAGGTTCTGTTGCGTTTTGCAACAGCTCCAGATAAACCTCACCAGTTGAATTAGTATATGAGAAAAGGAACGTTGTGGTTTCCCAGGATACCTGCCCAAACATTCACCTTCTGGGGAAAGTGGGTATGTGTTTCACGAAACAGGTGAGGATTTGCGTCACTCCAATACCTCACATTCTGTGTATTTACATTTCCATTTAGATAGTACTTTTGTCACTAAAACAAATTGTTTTGACATAGTCTGGCTGTTGATTAATTTTAGTTTCCATATTTCCACAAAATTCTAGTCTTAGGTCTGGGTCGTCGTCTGAGAGTTGATGAACCATTTTTAATTTGTATGGATGAAATTTGTTTTTTTTCAACACCCTGTGTACTGTACTTCGACTGACTCCATAGGTAGATGCAACGTGAGTTGTTGAAGAAGTAGGATTAACTATTACTTCTGCCAGTATATCAATTTTTCTCTCATCAGAAATTTGTGGTCTGCCAGATCGTTTCGCATCATTAATACTACCCGTTGTTTCAAACTTACGAAGGAGCTCCCTTAAATAAGTCCTCGAAACGGGGCGATCGGGCAACCTCTCATTAAAAATGCGTTCTGCTGCATGGATATTTTGTCCAGTTTCACCAAGAATTAGGATCGCTGCTACTTTATCACCTAAAGCACGTGCCATTTCGCTTCTTGAAACACTTGAACGTTCGGCTCACAACAGTTTAACAAATTATTAAAATGTACAAAAATATTAAAAGTACCAAAAGCTGCTAAAACAGTTATACATTTGATCAACAATACACAAATTATTAAATGTACAAAAACTTGGACAATTACAAAAACGTCGAATTAGGGAGATCCCACCCGTTATAAGCGTCCCAGGCACTCACTTGAGTAATGGGCTACCTACTTCTATAGGCCAAGTTTAATGCTTGTAACTCTCTCGCATCAAAACATTCATTTTAAATTCGAACCACATCTCGGTCACTTTTTTGGAGGAAAACTGCCAAGACGTCAATTTACCAAATTGACGTCTTCCAAAATTCAAACCAATCGTGAATAGGCGTGTGCCCACTTATTCCCGTTGGAAGAGTAGGAGCCTATTAGGCTACACTTGACAACTAATGTGAAAGGAGATTCAAAGAATTAGGGGGACTAACAAAAACGTCAGCTTATTTGACAACTATCCAGAGGCGGAGCTTGAATTTGGAATTTTAGTATTAACTGATTTAATTCATCACAGCTTTGCGTTTTTTAAAAGCGAGTTGCCAAAACTGTCATTAACACAATCAAAATCAGTATTAGTTTTTTCGATACATTTTGAAAGAGGTGTCGCTTGCCGTAGGGTTCCATTTAAAATGGCCTTGTGACGTCATCTTTGACGATTCCGTCATCTATCATCACTAGTAGGGAAGCTTACAACCTTTAATATTCAGTTTCCAAATTTCATTTGTTTATGTATAATCGTTCCAAAAATAAGAGGGGGGGAGGGGACTTTTGAGAAGCACTGTATAATCTTGGTTTTGGATCAAATTTAAAGTTTCAATCAACTGAAACTAATTTGCATGAACCAAATATCTTATTCGACCAACTCTAGACATAACTCGTTTTGGCAGGAATGTTGTTTCAACCATGTAATCATTTTGTTGAATCGAATAATCAGGTCTACAAAATTTGCTGATTGTTTTACCAAAAATATTATTTCAAACAATTATTTATGTCGAATTGATTAATAGGCTATTCACGACAAAAAACTACACTAGTTACTCTTCAATAGATTACATAATAACCAACACACCACATATTCTTGAAACACTTAATTTTGATCCTGGCCTCTCTGATCACCAAGTTATCTCGGAAAAACAATTTGGATTTAGAGAAGGCAAATCGACGGAAGAGGCAATACTCGCTTTATCATCCTATATTTATGATGCATTAGATGAAAAAAGGCTACCTTATGCATATTCGTTGATCTTTCCAAAGCATTCTACCCTTTTTGCCACAATGAACTATTATAAAATAAAATCATATGGGCTGAGAGGAATTTTATATAATTGAAAGTTATTCGACTGATTGAAAACAGAGGGTAAGCATCAATGGCTCAATCAGCCAATACGAGACCGTTTCCTATGGGGTCCCACAAGGAACTGTACCGGGGCCCTCATTATTTGCAATCTATATAAACGGTCTACTCGAAATAATTGAAACAAGATAACATTATAACCTTTGAAGACGATACAGCCACACTATATAATAATAATAATAAATAATGTTTATTCAGGTTCAGATCACAAAAGGTAACAAGAAGGTAATACATAAGCTGAATAAACATGGTAGAAACCACAGAAGCATCACATGTTGCTTGTATGTGGAGAAAATATATTCAAAGCAGAATTAAAATATTGTATAAAGTTGACATAAATAAATATTGAATTTAATTATAGATAAAAAATAAAAAAACAAAAATAAAGAATGGTGAAGATGAATTCGCATATATAGGTGAAAAAATCCTCCAAATACAATTATATACATATACATTTAAAAGAAGGTAATTATAGATTAAAAGTTCCAGCATATAAAATCACAATTTAAAATCTAACAAACTGAATTTTAGTTTGATAAATACATAAATACAAGTAGACAATTTAGTATATAAATACAAATACATTTCAGAGTCGAACAATATAGCAGAGGTACGTATGGTTTTTCTGATCTACACAAATAGATGTAGAAGTTCATGTCTTTGACTTTGAAGAATATGTCTTTTCAAATCTTTTTTGAAGCGATTGATGTTTGTAATGGATTTTATATTTTCGGGAATGTTGTTGTAGAGCTTAGGCGCAAAATAATTATATGATCTTTGTGCAGTGACCTTGACCATTAGAGGTGAAATGTACTGATCTCTCTGACGTGTTAGGTACTGGTGTGAAGGGAGCAACGCTGTATATTTACTTGCATGATATTTAGTGCTAGAGCATAAGAACTACAGCTGTCTTATATCCATCGTCCGAGTTTCGATGTTTAAACTGTCAGAAGGATACCTGCTATTTTTTTAGATCATTAGCTTGGGGAAACGCCTTTGCATAATTTCAATCTGATGAATATGAGTATTTAACGCTCCTCCCCAGACTGCTATTCCGTAGCGGATATGACTTTCAACTATCGAGTAGTATAGTGTTTTGAGACTCGTCAGCGGTAGGAGTTCTTTGAGTTTCCTGAATTTGAATAAGATGGTCCCCAATTTATTGACGGTGTGTTTAATATGAAGGTCCCATTTCAAATGAGTGTCCAGAATTATTCTCAAGTATTTGAATTTTTTTTCAGGAAAAATCTGGAGGGGTGTATCAGTTTTTATCGTTAGTTGATCGAATGGGGGAGCTCCAGCTGTATTACAACAGAATGGTAGGTAGTGTGTTTTATCAATATTCACCGTTAGTAACTTTTTATCCAGCCAACATTTAATAGGGGAGAACTCTGTTTCTACTTTAATTTTTAAGGAATTCCAGTTGTCCGCTTTATAAAAAATTGCGGTGTCATCTGCGAAACCAACTATGTTTCCATCTCCTAATGTAAAAAGTCCGTTGATATATATATTGAATAATGTCGGTCCTAGCACGGAGCCTTGAGGTACTCCATAGTTGATCCCCTTATAACTGCTCAATATATCATCAATTTTTACTGCTTGGCTCCTTCCTGTTAAGTAGCTTTCAAATAGTTTCAATGTGTTGCCCCGTATCCCAATATCTTCCAAGGACTGAAGTAGAAGATGATGACTGACAGTGTCAAAAGCTTTCGAAAGGTCTATGAACACACACAGACAGGTTTTGCTTTCATTCAAAGCTTCAGTTACTTTTGAAGTCAAAGTGAGTACAGCATCTTGGGTCGAAATTTTTTCTCTAAATCCAAATTGACTATTAGAAATTAGTTTGTAATTATTTAGGAAAGAAACGAGTCTTTTTTTTATGATCTTCTCAAATATTTTCGACAGATGAGTAACTTAGGGCGATAATTTGTCATAATAGACGTATCCCCTTTCTTAAACAATGGGGTGATAATTGATTTTTTAAATTCTCCAGGGTAAACACCTTTCTCTACACATCGGTTGAGTATGTGAGTGAGGGGATCTAGAATGTAAGTTGATATAAATTTTATATTTTCTGCTTTCAAATCGTCACAGCCCACTGCCTTATTATTTTTAAGCTCAAAAATTGTATTTCTTAGTTCCGTCTGGTCAATTGGCTGTAATTTTTGATTTTTTTTAATTTTTTTTTTAAAACTTTACCCGTTTCTACAAAAGCTCCATTGAATGCATTTGCAATGTACATTTTATCAGTCAATATTTCATTTTTTGTGGGATGTTTAATTTTATCTATTACAATTTTTTTTGTCGTAGATATTTGTTGAGTGACATTCCATAGAATTTTTGAATTGTTTTGGTGTTTATCTATTTGTTTTTTATAAAAGTTAATTTTGGCTTTTTTTATCAAAGATGTTAGCTTGTTTCTGTAGTTATTATATTCTTTCTTCAGATTTTCATCATATGGGTGCTTTTGCATGTTGCTGAACATAGTGTTTTTTTTGTTGATAGAATTTAATAAACCGTCCGTGACCCAGGGTGCTATTTTAGTATTTTTTCTGTGAATCTGACGTTTGTCTGTGCATGTTCCTAGCGCTCTCATGGTTATTTTGATGAAACTTTTTGTTGCAGAATCCGGGGTTGGTGCAGAGTAAACATCATCCCAAGAAATGTTATTGAAGGCGTTGTGTAT
This sequence comes from Gonioctena quinquepunctata, assembly GCA_018342105.1. Lineage (NCBI taxonomy): Eukaryota > Metazoa > Arthropoda > Insecta > Coleoptera > Chrysomelidae > Gonioctena > Gonioctena quinquepunctata. Next base: position 56,227 of record JAFIRS010001994.1, read on the forward strand.
TTTTTTTTTTTGTTATTTTTGTTTTTTTTTGATATTTGCTTTTATCTTTTCGGTAAGTACAATCTGTAGTAGGGTGGAGTAGTGGTCTGTTATTGTTGTTTTCAATATAATGGGTAGAATATTTTCATTAAGGTTTGGATCTTTTGATTTTATGAAGATATGGTCCAAGCATGATTTACTGTTTCCTCGTATTCTGGTGGGTGCATTTATTGTGGGGATATATCCAAATTCATTCAACGTATGCAGATATTCAACTGTATGCTTGTTATCGACATCCAATAAATCAATATTGATATCGCCCAAAAAAAGGGATACGTCCGTGTTATCACGGTGGTTCTCGAATAAATTGAACATATTAGTGTTGAATTCCTGTATATTGGAATTCGGTGATCTGTACAGGGATGTAATGAGGAGTGTTTTTTTCGTGGCTAGCTCGAGTTCAATTCGGAGTGCTTTCAACCCATCAGAAATCTCTACTATTTCTTAAGTAAATTTGAATTTTGATTTTATATAGGCAACTACCCCATCATTCTGGTTGTAATGTCTATCATTGTATATCATGTTATATCCATTTATGTAAAAGATGCTCTGATCAATTACCTCTCTAGTTTCTGTTAGGACAATAATATCAATATCAGATTTCAAATTTTGTAACATAATGGAGAGTTCATCAAGGTTTTTGTTAATGCTACGATTATTCATTTGCAGAATTTTGAAATTTTCGTAGCTCTTGTTTATAGCAAGTATTTGACTGCATTCTCCAATTGTGTCTATGCTATATGTTTCAACGTTATCAATTCTAAAATCACGAATAAAGGGATCCATTATGTAAACCGGGAACAAAAAGAAAAAGAAAAAAGAAAAAAAATAGAAGGAAACAGATGATCAAGGTTACTAATTACTAATGCGTTCACACAATTAAAAGATGTAAATACGTATATATGCATATATATACACGTGTACACATATAAATACTTGTAAGCGAGCAGATTAATGGAGGTGTAAATATAAAATTATGTCAACATGAGGGGTGAACATTTATTTATAAATTTCTTTCTCTTTTTCTGTAACTCTCAATTTACATAACTAGTGGGACATTGAGTTTTTGTTTGTCTTTACCTGATTGAGCGTTGGCTTCGTGTTCTCTCTTTCAATGGTAGTCCACCAGCCGTCGGTTTCGTATTCTTCTTATTTTCGTTGGTTTTGGGTGTGTTTGTGTCTATAACGGCTTTCCTGTTTTCTGCTTCTTCGTGGTCTTCCTGTGATATGGAGTCGGGAGTCTCGAATTCTTTTCCAGGATTTCGTATAGTTGGCGTTGGTGGGGCACTGTTTGCGTTGTGCTCTTCTTAGTCTGATCCAATACTTGGCCGGAACTGAAGGATGTTGTAGAAACTGGTTTTCTGAAAATAGAAAAATGGTCCAGTGTCAAATAAATTAGCACTTCATTATTATTATTATTGATCCACAGTTTCAAATAATTTTATTCTACTTCCCTCTGATACCAAAGAAATTGTCGACATTATTAAAAACCCAAAGTTGAAGAAAATCACGAATGACGAAATCAGAGCAAGACCTTGACTCAACATCAAAACCTCTGATCTACATACACAACAAATGCATGGATAATGGTATATGACCTAATAGACTGGGAGATGGTGACACAAAATATTAGGTCATTTGTACCAGTATGGCGGTTCTTCAGGGGTCTAATTACGGAATGACAAAAAAGAAAATGATGGTCATAGCGCTGGTACCGGCGGCCCAATCGCGTGGGCGTTAATCGAACGTGTCGGATAAATAACGAGTGTCGAACGATTTGTTCCACAAAAATGCTTGTATTTTCCGATAGTCGATAAAAATAGAAGTAGGCGGTAGCGTAATGCCATACTTCTCCGGTGTGACTTACAGCCCGCCATACCGACGCGAATACATTAATAAAAAAAAAACAATTCAACCATTTGTTCCAGGCTAATTTTTGCATAGCTAATCATAGTCGAGTAGCCATTCACGAAATACACCATGCCATACTTTTCTAACGGTTCCAAATGGCCGCCATACCGCCGCAAAGGAGTAATTTTTTTTTTTTCGCAAAACGATTTGTGCCAGTATTGCATTTCGATTTTTGGAAAGTGTTTGATAAAATGTGACCGTTATTATATTTCTCATACGTCTAGTAGGGGGAAAAAGTGCTGCCATACTTGAAAAACGTATTTATTCGACACGTTTTGAAAATACGACTGTAAAATACGTAAAATCATTTTTTACATTATGGAATCATTGTATTCTGTTCGTTTGGATGTAATTCTACCTAAAAAAAATTATTCCAGATTGTAACCATGGGGCGGACGACTGTCGGACTTAAGCCAAGATGTTAAAAAAAAATTGACGATTTGTACCAGTATGGCATTTGGATTTTTGGAAATTATATGATACAATCATATAATTTGTATATCATTTGTTACAGTATGGCATCATCGTATTCGGTTCGTTTGGATAAAATTCAACCTAAAAAAATTATCCCTTACTGTAACTATGGGGCGGAAGTCTGTTAACCTCGAGCAAGATATGAAAAAAAAATTGGAATGAATGGCAGTATGGCAGTATGGCATTTCAAATTTTCCAAATTCGAAAAAAAACTATGCTTTGGGAAAATTACAAATTACCTGCGTTCCCATACATTTTGTCTTACGAACACGATGAGCCAAGACCTCTACAATTCGAGAAATCTTTCGAGCGCCGGTAGCCGTACAATATTATACGACATAACATCTGGTTATAAGACGAGATTGCCGCCACCTAGGTGTTTGAAATTTTGTATTTATATCGTTCAAATTACGAATAAAATCTTAGAATTTTGAAAATATATTGTACATAGTCGCCACCTCCCACAGGTATGGCATGATCAGACTTCTATTTATGATCATACAGAGAACTGTTAAAAAAGTTTTAGGCGGGTACAAATCGTTTAGCAAAAAAAAAAATTTTACTCCCTTGCGGTGGTATGGCGGCTATTGGGAACCGTCGGAAAAGTATGGCAAGGTGATTTCCGTGAATGGCTACTCGACGATGATTAGCTGCGCAAAAATTAGCCTGGTACAAATGGTTTGGGCCTAGCCCTACCGTGTGACTAGGCCGTCGGGATGGGAGAACCTTAGACAACCCCAGACACCTCTGGGCAACGTCATAGGTCCCCCTCCCAAATAACATGGTAGCGTGATTAGTAGCTTCGGTGAACTCTCACACGAACGGTTACTCGTCAAACGTTTACACGAGTAATATCAGGTCGAAAGTCTGATATGGCGGTGACCCATCAAACGCTGACAGGAGGAGTCTTGTTAACATGGGTACCCAGGGGGAGGAGGATAGCCCCACCGGTTTCACCGCCGGTGCCTCTCCACATGGTGTTGGACTCTGGGGGGCGTGGGCTAGATAGTGGGCCCAATGGAAAACAATACCGTAATTCGGTAGAGACGGGGGAGTCTTTCACCTATGGGTTGAGGTGACTGTATTCCCTGCTGACTCGGCGGGGAGCGGCGCATTAACCCGCTCGGGTACTGACATCCCATAGCCAGTAGCTTGTTGTATCAAGCGGCCCCACCGTGGCTGAGCTATAACGGTAGCTGGGTTGACCTAGCGCGCTGATTGGGCGTATCTCAATTTCAGATTCCCCCTGTTAATTTAGTAGCACAGTTTAAACCGGAAGGTAGGTCCTGTGCTGCTGATGGGGGGAGGAAGAGCGAAGCCCAAACTGAATGCAGGAGGGTTAGCTCGCGATACTCACGTCTTTCGAGACAGTTTTGATTTGATTGGTACAAATGGTTGAATTGTTTTTTTTTAATTAATGTATTCGCGTCGGTATGGCGGGCTGTAAGTCACACCGCAGAAGTATGGCATTACGCTACCGCCTACTTCTTTTTTTATCGACTATCGGAAAATACAAGCATTTTTGTGGAACAAATCGTTCGACTCTCGTTATTTATCCGACACGTTCGATTAACGCCCACGCGATTGGGCCGCCGGTACCAGCGCTATGACCATCATTTTCTTTTTTGTCAGTCCGTAATTAGACCCCTCAAGAACCGCCATACTGGTACAAATGACCTAATATTTTGTGTCACCATCTCCCGGTCTATAATATCTTCGAAAAAATGGTTGCTCTTCGGAAATTTTATTATATTCCGATTTAGAAAAAATCGAATTCTAGAAACCATTGCCCACTGGAGAACAAAGATTGTCAATATTGTGAAATTCCACTCTCGGACTCAATCTGTTCTAGCAAGCAGCTGCCGAAAATTCTAAAATTTCAATTGCGTCCATTACAATACAACGGCATTCAATTAAATCCACCCATTTTCTCGTCGCTTCTACTTCATTTATGCCAATATGCCGTGGTGAAATAGCTCGCTAATCGGATATGTCCAGCTTTCCGAGTAATTTAATCGAATAGGACGAATCGGGAATTAGTCGGGATGAAAAACAATGGCCATGACATGTTAGCAAAGATTTTCCGCTCCGTCGGTTTTGTTCCTGATCTGAGACAATGTTTTGTGAGGACGTAGCGCGGATGTTGTGAGAGAAGACGGTGGTCGGGAAGATGGTTTTTACGATTGGATGATTAGAAATAGATTCTGGAGTATTTATTCAGTCTAAGGACAACCGTTCCGCAGAATATATTGTTTCAGATGATTTTGTATTCTTTCCAAAGTGTTGGAAAAGTATTTGTGGAAAGTTGTACCTACAATTCACAATACGGCTGTACATTGATTTGTTGAAAATATAAACAGGATGTTCATAAAATCAGATGTGGAATACCCCACAAGAGGTTATCTTGACGAAGGAAAATAGTGACTAAGGTTTATCTTTCAGTCGCAGATGATTCCACATCTGATTTTATGAACATCCTGTTTATATTTTCAACAAATCAATCTATCATACCCCATGACAGGTTTTAATGTCAGAAAACACTCAAAGTGTCTCTCCAAAAGAAATGATTCTAACTTTCTCCATCTTTGCAAAGTGAGATTGCTTCTTGAAAATGTGTTTCCCATTTCTTCCGGTCTTCCTGATGATCGTGGAGCGTGAAATAGATTTTCGTCGACAAAAATGTATTGAAGACCTAGTGAATGCGATGTCTCTCCTGCGTCAATGTTACGAATGATTTCTGGTGAGTACTCTCTTTTGGAAAACATTCTTCTTTGCCTCATTCATCTTTATGAGTTCTTAATTAAGACTGGAATAGAAAATCAAATAACTATCTGAATGAAAATGCAAATTTTCAAATTCAGATTTTTTCTTTTGAGTTAGGGCCTTTTCAGAATATCTATCAGATGTAGTTCAATGTCCAGCGTGGCTTTAGTCGGGGAAGCAGTTGTTTTCTGTTAGACATTCACAAAAAATAACTTCATTTTAATCGTGGATTTTTCAATTCACTGAAAAATATTTCTACCAATATTCAATTGAGAATGTTTCCCTTTTCAACGGCTGTACAATTTCGAAAGACAGAAGACAGGATGTTATCAATTCAATTTTAAATCACAACAAACACGATTAGATTTCCACAGAGTTTTATTAAAATAACATGATTCGCTAATATAGTTATAAATAAAAGTATTGGTAGAACATATAGGTATTGAAATTGATTGAATATAAAACAGATAGATATGAATATATACACAAAACAAAAAATAATTAATAAATAAATAATAATAATAACCTTGCATACTATAAAAGCAATTGCATTACAATATATACAAAATTCCGTTAAGCAAATAACATATGTATTCACATAAACATATATATATGCACCGTCGTACATGTTAAAAGTGGTATTAAAGCAGATAAAACACGAAAGAGAGAGAGAGAGAAAGAGAGAAACACAAAACAAAAGTGTTTACATAATAATTATTTTAACATCACTTTACGGTATTTGAGACATGTTCACGTGATATTCTGCAGGCTATAAAAGCCTTTTCAAGAGCATATTTTCAACTGATCTTCTGAATAGTTTATGATCTGATATGTTTTTCAATTAACTGTGGCAAGTGATTGAACATTATTTTCCCTTCATACATATTAGAGTGTTTTGTTAAATTCAGTTTAGGTATTGGCAGGTGAATATTGCAGCTCTGTCTGGTATTGTAAGGTCTATTTTCAGAGGAATCAGTCACATATTTTTTGTGAATCAGGCATACCACTTCCAGAATAAAGATGCTTATTACAGTTAAAATTATTTGTTGAACAAAAAGTTGTCTACAGCTATCGCTGTAGTTAGCCCTACACAAGTATCTAAAGGATCTCTTCTGCAGTACAAATACCTGATTTAGGAGTGTTTGATTACAAAATCCCCAAAACGCAATGCCATATCTTAGATGGGACTCTACAAGGGCAAAGTAAGTGGATCTGGCTGTAGATATTTCAAGTTCATTGGCAACAATTCTAACAGCAAAAGATCCGGAAGCTAACTTCTTACACAAAGATGTGACATGTTCATTGAATTTCAGCTTGTTATCAATGTGCAGGCCAAAAAACCTAGTACAAAGTGTGTCTCCAATATTAATACCATCAAGTAGTTAGTTATCATAGCTGAAATTGAAGTGAACAATTTTGGTTGTATCCACATTGGAACAGAGCAAGTTTGATTCACACCATTGCTTAATTTTCGATAAATCTGAAGAGACCACTTGTTTCAAGATATCAATGTTTATCCCATGCCATAATAATTTGGTATCATCAGCGAAAATTGTGTAGGATCCTTCGAAATTTATTGTAGCGAGATCGTTTATGTACAGTAAAAACAAGTTCGGCCCAAAAACAGATCCCTGAGGTACTGTGCAATATAGTGCCCAAAGATCAGAACATACATCGTTCGTTTTCACTATATGCGATCTTTTGTCGAGGTATGACCTAAACCAATCGAGACATGTTCCTCTTATTCCATAGTGATGCATTTTCTGAAGCAGTATTTCATGGTTAACACAATCGAAAGCTTTCGAAAAATCGCAAAACCCTGCTGCAATTGTTTCACCTTCATTCAAGCTCATGTATACCTTTTCCAAAAAAGAGAAAATTGCGTCATTAGTATTTTTGGAATTCTGAAACCCAAATTGACATTCGTTTAATATTTTTCCATTTAATAAAAATAGTAACAATCTTTTCTTAACTAATTTTTCTATGATTTTAGAAATTGTGGATAACAACGAAATTGGTCTGAAGTTTGATGGGAGAGTAGTGTTACCACCTTTGTAAAGAGGTATAGAAGTGCCGTCTTCAAGCCTGAGGGAAATATTCCAGTTTCAAAAGATTTATTTATTACATCTGCTAGCGCGAATAGCGCTTTGAATGGTAGGTTTTGTGATAGTCTCCCAGTTAATCCATCCAATCGGAAGGATTTATCGTTTTTTATTTCCATTAGTGTTTGTTTTATATCGTGAACGTTTGTAGGCTTTAATCTAAAATAGGTTTGGCAGAAAGTATTGTCGAGAGAGCTCAAAGGATCGAGCTGAGATGTTAGATTGGCTGTCAAATGTTTTGCAATAGAGCAGTAGTAGTCATTCAATGTATTCGGATTTATGTTAATAATCTCCGCTGTTGTCGATATACTTCCTTTTCCCCGTAATTCGTTAATTATTGCCCATTTCTCTTTAGGTTTGTTTTTTGATTGTTCCATCCTGTCCTTGATTACATTCCTATAAATACTCCTATATTTATTAAAATATTGCAAAAAGTTTGTATTTGATGTAAATTTCTTAATTGTACGCAGGGATCTAAAAATTTTTGCAGAAACTTTTAATCCTGTTGTTATCCAAGGCTTTTTGTTTTTTATTTTCAATTTTTTAAGTGGAAAGCATCCATCAAATTCATTACTTACAATTTCTTGAAAAATAGTAAAGGGTCAGAAGCATTCATTATAATGTTCCAATTTGTCTGTTCACATGATAATTTGAATTTTTTATAGTTTCGTTTATTGAAGATTCTACCTTCTCTGAATTCGACATTTCTTTTCTCTCTCTATTGAGTGAATTCTCTCTATTGGCCAACAGTTTTATACCTACTTCCTAAAGTCATTATCGGTAATTACCTCTAACGAGGTAAGTACCGACAATAATCTCCCAAAACATAAAATATATCCTCAATTATAATAATTACAAAGGGTTTAATCTAGGAAAACAAATTCAATAGTGGTGAATTATTCAAATCAAGTTGGTCGTTGAGTAATAGTTAACTGAAAATTAAAAATCAAAAAAATGTTGTAAAAAAATTGTTTCATCCATTTGTTTTGTTATTGCTGTTTTTGCATCAAACGAAGGCATTTAATAATATTCGAAAAAATTTTTTAGGACATTTGTTTATAAACAAATTAATTAGTTTGATATTTTTGTTTTTTTTTTGCCATTTTGTTGTCTAGAGAATATAATCATTTTGCAAAAAAATTTTTATATTTTTTTATATTTCCATAATTTAAATAATTAGTTGAGACATTTTTGTTTCTTAAAAATCATAATAGAAACACATTTTTTTAATAAAACTTTTATTGTTCATTAAGTTAACAATTTGTTATAAACAAAATTACAAAAACAACCATATGCCGATAATGTTCATATTTATTTTTAATTGATTTTTCAAGTGACAAACCGATGTAACCTTTGGACCATTAAAGATACAGTTATCAACTTCCGAAATAATTTTATAGAGCATTAGTTTATCTCTTAACTGAACCTGTTATGGTTTCCTGTTTATATGCATTTGACTATGAGTAATTCCTACAGTGCTTATATCTTTTGAACTATGAAAGTTAGTCCTTTTGTACCTCAAGACGATTTTGTAGGCTAGTATTTGAATTATTCAAAACATGTTGGTCATTATATAAATTGTTTGAAATACAGATTTATTTAAATAATGACAACTTTGTTTAATCACATATTTGTTAAAAATACTAAGATATACAGTTTTTTGTGAAATCATTATATTTTTTATTATTATATATTTTAATTTTAAAAAATATAAAAAATATAAAAAAAATTATATATATATAATTATATATATATATATATATTATATATATATATATATATATAATATATATATATACCGGGTGTCCCAGTATACCTGTTCCAATGGATTATCTCAGCCATTTCGAAAGATAAAAATTTGAAAATTCCATGATCTCCAATTCGTTCAAGGAACCTTCAAATGAGAAAAAAAAATTGAAAGTCACTTCCGGTTTGGAAGTATTTCAAATTACACCCTGTTTATTTCTTGCAATTTTCATTTATTTTCAAAATTATCTTTCCAACGATGTATCACACTTTGTATTTTACATTTGATTTGATGGAAAAAGTAATTGAAATTTCAAATTGAAAGAATTGCAGTAGGCTATGATATTTTGTGTAATCTTCGTCCGTAGCATTTTTTCTTTCAAAAACAGTACGCTTTCTATGAAATGATCCACTTGTTGCCAAATTTGAAGCCAAGCGTGTGAAATACATAGCGCATTCGTCTATCAGGGTATTTCTCTCTGTATGCACGTAGGGCAGCCCGACGATTATTTTCGCATTTTCCATAAATCAGTATCATATCCAATTTCTCTTGATTAGTGAAGTTATCATCATTTTCACGGTTATTCATTCTTGAATGTTGGTTTCTCTGAGACGCACACAACTATTGAGAATTATTAACTGTCAAAGTTATAAACAAATGTATTCAAATGTTTCCATGGCCACTAAGGTTTTCATTCAAGAATTATTAATTCTTCCAGTTCTACTACAATTCTAATAATTTGAAATTTGACATTCTCTTCATCATCTCGAATGCAAAATTGTTCATGAATTATCAATTATTATTGAAGTCAAAATCAAGATTACACAAAATATCATAGCCTACTGCAATTATTTCAATTTGAAATTTCAATTGACGTTTTCTCCATCAAATCAAATGTAAAATACAAAGTGTGATACATCGTTGGAAAGATAATTTTGAGCAGAATTAAAAAATTGCACAAAATATACAGAGTGCTATTTGAAATAAAAAAGTCAGAGTCACTTCCGGTCAAACCAGAAGTGACTTTTAATTTTTGTTTCCCTCAGTTGAAGGTTCCTCGAACGAATTGAAGATCATGAAATTTTCAAATTTTTATCTTTCGAAATAGCTGAGATAATCCATTGGAACAGGTATACTGGGACACCCGGTATATTAGGGTGCTTCATTTTTGGGCAACTTTTTTTTTCCAAGTCCCGCTTGAAAATCTTGTAATTTATAGAAAAACAAAATTTTTGAGCATATTGCGAATCCTTAATTCGAATTTTAACCCACTGCTAGAGAATTTTGAATTTTATCCATTAAAATAACATTAAAAAATAATTTTTTAAGTTTTTCCTTCCGCTCACCCAGAAAATTTTTTTGGGAATTTTGACTCATAGATTCTTGTTATAGGTATAATTTCCTACAAAAAAGCCCATTGCGTCGAGTTTGTAACTCCAACGGGTTCGACGAAAAATGTCATTTAAGCTGAATTTTCATAAAAATAGCAGTAAATCGCGTTTATTTTAAATTTCAAAGATAAAAGATATACTTTTATTAATTTTCGTAATTACTATTTAAAAAAAAATTGCGCATAAAATTTCAAAAAAAAAATCATAAATTAGTTATTATTGAAAAAAATAGATTTTATCGTTAATTTTAAGTTTTAATGGCTTTAACAGCTAAACCATGAGAGCTACGGAAAAATATCGCAAAGCAAAATTGTAGGGCATAAACCGCCCTACAGATTTTTCCTTTCTATCTTCAATAGTTTAGCAAATAAACGCGATTTACTGCTATTTTTATGAAATTTAAGCTCAAATGACATTTTTCGTCGAACCCGTTAGAGTTACAAACTCGACGCAATGGGCTTTTTTGTAGGAAATTATACCCATAACAAGAAAGAATCTATAAGTCAAAATTCCCAAAAAAAAAAAAATTTCTTGTGAGCGGAAGGAAAAACGTATAAAAAATCATTTTTTATGTTATTTTAATGGATAAAATCCAAAGTTCTCTAGCAGTGGGTTGAAATTCGAATTAAGGGTTCGCAATATACTCAAAAATTTTGTTTTTCTACAAATTACAGGATTTTCAGGCGGGACTTGAAGAAAAAATGTTGCCCAAAAATGAAGCACCCTTATATATATATATATATATATATATATATATATATATATATATATATATATATATATATATATATATATATCTCCAAAGAGCGAAAAATTTTTAGAACCATTATTTAAACATTTATGCCGTTTTTTATGAAAACCGAGATTCGAAAAATAAGGACTAGTTAACAAATGCCTAACTAGTTGAAAAACTAACTTTTTTTTTTCTAACGTGATCTTATCCTTTCCAGTGTTGAAAATACACCATGATTTATTAAAAATTTTTCATCTATGTTTAATACTATAAAAAAAATATTTTGTAGCGCTTGCGCGGAGCCCTATTTTCAACGTTGAATTAAAATTATAAATAATGGAGTAGAGTTCTGAGAGTTGGAACTTTTTTATTGGAAATTTCCCTCTTCTTTAAGAATACTTCTTCTTATTTCCGCTATCGATTATAGTTCTTGAGTTGATCCCAAAAAACGGAACCTTTTTTTTGTTATTGTTTCATGTTAATAACAATTGCAATGTTCGTCAGCAGAAAAAAACAAAAAATATATTTCTCAGAATTGCATCCCGAATCGAGCTGTTGCTCATACTTTTTGGAGACTTGGAACTATTTTTCGCAGGAAACTCACTTCTCGACTATACTCTCTAAATTTGAGAATGAATATTTCAAAAAGTGCCACATCGACTATTTCAGGAACAAGGAATCTTCTCTGGCTTTTTTTTTAATGAGGTCAATTTTCCTCTTCAATTAAACCGAATGTGAAGAAGTATTGAACTTACCGAAAGAATTAGATATGTTTTGAAGCTCTAATTTCGACTACTTTCTGACTAGATTCCCGTGCACTATATCCTTGACATAATTGTATAATAATAGCAAAAAAGAAATCCCCGGACTGTGAGTGAAATCTAGAGCAACCAATTGCAATGTAATTGAATATTGAATAACTATGCAAACTCAATCAACAGGGATCGAACCAATATTTGAGGAATCAAGCGGACAAGGCCTGCTATCGACAAAACTAATGAATTCCCTTTCAACAAATTTCTATGAAAAGAAAACTGAACTGCGCTCAAGAATTCTCCGGGATTTCTCTCCACTTTTCGAAATCTCTGCCCGGATAAATAAAGCACTTTATCACTCCATATAGTCAGTCAATACGTATTATTTCTATGATGATCTGTCTGTAATCAAATCTTGCAACTTAAAATTTACCCACTTTACTAGTTGTCCGAGGACGTGAAATTTGGCAGGTGTTCATAGTTCCCGCAGTTTATGGTCTGATTCGATTCAAAATTGGTATGTGGGGGTTTTCTGGGTCGAAGATTATGAATTTTTAGCGAAGTTCATAAAATCAAAATGGCGGCTCCAAGATGGCCGAAAATCTCTTTGATAATAATAATAAAATAATAATAAAAAAGTTTATTCACTAAGAAACAAGTACGTGGTTTCGTATGTATACAATGTAATGATGACAAAATAATAATAATAAAGTAGTGTAAGTTATGATGAAAGTAATGAAGTGTAATAAATAATATAATATAAATACACATAAACATTCGATATGTAAACGCATTCATATACTAGTAGGGTAAATATATAATTAACAGTAGGGTTTTATGTTAAGACATATAGTAGATTTGAAGCAAATTTATATACACACACTTTACATAAACATGCACATATACACATATATAATACAGTGCTTCACAAAAGTCCTCTCCCCCCCTCTTATTTTTGGAACGATTATACATAAACAAGTGAAATTTGGAAACTGAATATTAAAGGTTGTAAACTTCCCTACTAGTGATGATAGATGACGAAATCGTTAAAGATGACGTCACAAGGCCATTGTGACCAATAATTTTAAATGGAACCCTACGGCAAGCGACACCTCTTTTGAAAGGTATCGAAAAAACCTATTCAATGATACTTATTTTGTTTGTGTTTGTGGCAGTTTTAATGGCTCATTAGTAAACATTAAAATTTAAATTCCATTCAGTATGATATTAATTACAGATTTAAGAATCAGTATCTACTTAAAGGAATTACTCGAAGTGACCTCCATTTACTACTTCCTGACAGTGGAATATCCTATTTTTAAACTCTTCTCGTACTTTTGCAAATGTGTCTGCGGAAACAGCCTCACATTCTGCAACAATACGTTGTTTTGAAACGTCAATATTGTCAGGTTCAGTGGCGTAAACCTTCGATTTAAGGTACCCCCATAGAAAAAAAACCAAAGGTGTGAGGTCCGGTGATCGAGCTGGCCATTCGTTGAACCTCGTCGTCCAATCCATCTACCACGATACTCCTCATCCAAATACCGTCTTACTGCACCGTAATAGTGTGGAGGAATACCATCCTGTTGGAATGTTATTTCCAAATTGCCGAATTCATCTGGATTATCTTCCAAAATTGCAAGGATTACCGGTTCTATTGCGTTTTGCAACAGCTCCAGATAAACCTCACTAGTTAAATTAGTGTTTAAAAAACGAGGCCCAACGATGTGGTTTCCCAGGATACCTGCCCAAACATTCACCTTCTGTGGAAATTGGGTATGTGTTTCACGAAACAGGTGAGGATTTGCGTCACTCCAATACCTCACATTCTGTGTATTTACATTTCCATTTAGATAGAAAGTACTTTCGTCACTAAAACAAATCGTTCTGACATAGTCTGGCTATTGGTTAATTTTAGTTTCCATATTTTCACAAAATTCTAGTCTTCGGTCTTGGTCGTCGTCTGAGAGTTGATGAACCATTTTTAATTTGTACGGATGAAATTTTTTTTTTCAACACCCTGTGTACTGTACTTCGACTGACTTCACAGGTAGATGCAACGTGAGTTGTTGAAGAAGTAGGATTAACTATTACTTCTGCCAGTATATCAATTTTTTTCTCATCAGAAATTTGTGGTCTGCCAGATTGTTCCGCATCATTAATACTACCCGTTGTTTCAAACTTACGAAGAAGCTCCCTTAAATAAGTCCTCGAAACGGGAAACCTCTCATCGAAAATGCGTTCTGCTGCATGAATATTTTGTCCAGTTTCACCAAGAATTAGGATCGCTGCTACTTTATCACCTAAAGCACGTACCATTTGGCTTCTTGAAGCACTTAAACGTGCGGCTCACAACAGTTTAACAAATTATTAAAATGTACAAAAATATTAAAAGTACCAAAAGCTGCTAAAACAATTAAACGTTCGATCAACAATACACAAATAATTGAATGTACAAAAACTTGGACAATTACAAAAACGTCGAATTAGGGAGACTAACAAAAACGTCAGCTTATCTGACAACTATCCAGAATTTGGAATTTTAGTATTGACTGATTTAATTCATCACAGCTTTGCGTTTTTTTAAAGTGAGTTGCCAAAACTACCATAAACACAAACAAAATTAGTATCATTGAATAGGTTTTTTCGATACCTTTCAAAAGAGGTGTCGCTTGCCGTAGGGTTCCATTCAAAATTATTGTTCACAATGGCCTGGTGACGTCATCACTGACGATTTCGTCATCTGTCATCACTAGTAGGGAAGTTCACAACCTTTAATATTCAGTTTCCAAATTTCACTTGTTTATGTATAATCGTTCCAAAAATAAGAGGGGGGGTAGGGGACTTTTGAGAAGCACTGTATATACACACATACATAAATAAACACACACATATATATATATATATATATATAAATAAATATATATGTTATATTCTGAATAAAGCCTTCCCATCAATATCAAATTACTATGATAACAGCTTCCCTAGAATCCTAGTCAGCAGTGTCAGCGGAATATAGTATTTCATTTCCCACAAGTTTGTACTGCTGACACCGCTGGCCAGAAGGTATAAAGAGACCCTGCGTGGTCTCACGATATCATTATTCATTTATATTTTCAATCTAGTTAGTTAGTTGCAAGTAGTCGTAGAAACACTTTATATTTTCCTGAAATAAAAGTATTATTGCTTTTAAAGTTGTGTACCGTTTTTTTAAAGTGAATTTCAAAGATACGAAGATATATATATATATATATATATATATATATATTAAATCATAGCATCTATTATGGAGCCATTTATACCGTTTTATGTTTGAGATCATTATGGTAGTATGGAGTTGGTGTTTTTTGTCAGAATTCATGAATTGAAGATGGCAGCTCCAGGATGGCGGATGAGTTAATCTTTAGATGGTGTCCTGATTGGAGAACTAGATAGCTCAGAACTTACAGGAAAAAAGCCTCATAATTAGGATGTTTTAAGTACGTTATTTCGTGAGTGGCAGATTTAAAAAATTGTCGCTTTTGTATTCGAACTGAAAATTTGCGCGAATCTGTAACTCACGAAATAAACTACGTCAAACATCCAAAGCAATAATTTTTAACTTTTTTGCGCATTTGAATAAAAGCTTGTCTTTAAAAAGGTTTTTCAAATTATTTTATTCTTTTCAGCAAGACGTATATGAATGTGATATATAGTTTTACAATACATATTGCATATAGATTCATCTAAAATGATATGTATAATTAATTACCCTGAATGCCAGTCTAAGTGTATATTTGCACGTCAATCGAATCTGGGTAAATACCACAAATTGAGTATGCAAATACCCACATATCAGATCTGTTAGCTCCCATGTATTCCATCAGTTTATGCGCGGGAATCAAATTCTCGCGACTTTTCAAAACACAGTGATGTGGTACAAATTAAATAAATTCTAGTGGTCAGATCACTTCGTTGTTTGAGGTTGGGCAGATTAAACTGGCATTGACTATCCCACAGTACAATTATGTTCCAAACTTTTTTACTCAGTTTCCAACTGTTGGATTAAAGGAATTGCATACTTCTTGTGTGAAAATATATTGTGACCTAAATAACAAATGGAAACGGAACATTACAACCCATTCTAGTTTTATACTAGATTACCTGACCATACCCAATGATGTACAACAATTGATATACTGAATTTATTCGATTTGGCTATTCCCATCTGTGTAATCTTTATCAACCTTTATGGCATGTGTTGTTGTCTTTAATTCTTGTACACTTTTGAATAGACTTGTCAGAGATTTTCTAATGTCAAAAATGATAAAAAATAGAAAGATTGTCCAACGAGTCAATGACTGTCAGTCATTGCAGTAAAAAACGGTTTTACTTGAGAAAAACCAACATATTTCAATTAAACGAAACACTGGTTTCAACAGCATGGATACAAAAATCGTGTTGAAAACAACCACCCTGGATGTGTTTGGTTATGTTCCATTAGATAATGGTTTTGTTTCGAGATAATGCCGACGCGTTTTTCGCTCGAAGCTTGCAGCATTGTCGATCAAATCTGACAGTTATAAATCGATAGGAGCCATTATGAAATATTGAATTAAAAAACTTTCCGCAAGGTCAGCGCCATCAAACATGTTAGCAAAATGATTTTCTAAGTGAGAAAGAATGACTAGCGTATAATATGGCGTGTTATTGTTTCCCCAAAGGAAGTTCGGGAACAGTTTAGGCTGAAAGCATACTCAGTCTTTTCGTACAGAAGGGTATTGAGGGTGGAAAACTTCTGTTTTCACGTCCAAATATAATATTTTTCTTGTACAAAGATCGCGATTGACGAGTGGTTATTACTCAAATTTTACAGTGGTGACAACGTTTCGGCGAAATTTTCGCCTTCTTCAGGATACAATAGAAAGGGTGTCTAATTACGAAATCATCAATTTACAGACATATACAACATACAAATGAGTGAATTGCTAAAATTGTATGGATAAAATTGTGTGATTTAATGTTGTAAATATTGAAATTAGTGAAATACTGGAACACATATGTCAGAATCATTTCAAATGTGACAATTTTTGTACTCGCCCAAGTGTAATTTAATGATGTTGAAATTATCAAATTGTGATTTTTCATAACTAATCATAAAATTCATCGAAAAAAGGGGTACGGTTGGAATCGATAATTTTATCAATAGTGATATTGGATCAATACACTACATACTTATTGTTTGATATTGTACCTAAACGCGGTTTATCTGGAATGAATTCAAGTTATAGTTTTTTCCGTGATTGAAGGCCGTATAAAGATTTTCCTTTTTTTCTTGTCTGAGTGATAAGGCCGGTTTTGTTTTACCTAAAGTTGGTTTTATGTGTGATTAGAATGTTTCTATATACCGGGTGATTCTCCAAGGTGGCGCACCCCTATAACTTTCTTATTATTGAAGATAGAAAAACGAAATTTGGGGGTTGTGTATTTTTTCACATATTTACTTGCTTTGCCGTATTTCAGGTTTGACCGGAAAGGACCCCAACTTTCGATTTCTAAATGGGACATCCTATATATTTTTACTTATTTCGATCGAGAATGACATTCTGAATCCAACAACTCCTCACTTGTTGATATTTGACAAATAAAGCCATTTTTATTCCAATTTTCATTTTTTGATCTAGAATGCCATGGATGGTGTAAATCGCTTCATTCTTGATCAAGTAATATGGGAAAAATACGACTTTGAGGGCTTATGACTTCAAAGTCGTTTCAAGAATTATTAGAAAGTCGCAAATCAGTCCATTGAGGTTCCAAATTTTCAAAATAAACTCCTCCTTGATCACGGCAAAGTTCACCTTTTTCAATTATTGCTCGGGCCACATTGATTAGCTGTTCCGCAGTGATGTTCTGGAATGCCAACCTTACTTTATACTCCAGTTCTTCACGAGCAGCTGATGCTGTGTTATAAACCTGATTTTTAATTGTTCCCCAGAGAAAAAAATCTAGCGGAGTAAGATCTGGTGATCTAGAATATGAAGGAGAAATAATACATTATGAAAAAATATGACAACTTAAGAATGTACCTCGCAAGCCATTGAATAGGTCCATAAGTGCAATCCACTTTTCTGGGAAGCTGTCATTCAGATGTTCTCTTACGACTTGAGAATTGTTAGATGGCGCTCCATCTTGTTGAAAATAGATATCAACTTGGTTAGCCAGTGGCAAATCTTCAATGAAATCATGAATTTGATTTCTAAGGAACTGTAGATATCTTTTCGCAGTAAGCTTTCCGTCGAAAATTATTGGCCCCCAAGAGTTTTCCTCCGATAATACCCATCCAGCAATTGAAACCAAATCGCTCTTGAAAATTTCCTTCTTGCATCAGATGTTAATTTGTTTGAGACCAGTACCTCTTATCATTCCGATTGAACAGACCCAAGTTGGTGAATCGAGTTTCATCTGAATAAATAATTTTAAATGGAAAACGTACATCTTATCTGTATTTAGTCAAAAACCAGTTGCAATTAGTTAATCTTCGGTTGTGGTCGTTATCGTGAAGATGTTGGTGTACTTGAATGATCGATAATTATATTTGTGAAGAATTCTCCAAACGGACGAATAACTTGTCATCATACTCAGAAACAATTTGGCGAATTGACGCCGTACAATTCACCTCAACATAGGCCAACACGTTTACTTCTTTTTCGCCACTGACGATGAAGTTATTGGCATTTTCTTCTGGTTCATTTCGCATTTTCCTTTCCAGTTTTGGAAAATAATGCCGAGTGGAAAGATTAACTTCGCGGGTGTAAAATGTTTGTCGAACAACACAATCAAGTCTTTGAATGCTATTTCTTCCGGTTTCTCCGGTAAACATAAACTATTTAATAATTGGAATGCTGTTTCGTTGCACATGTTTAACAAAAGTCCGCGTTTTTTCTCTTCTTCCTTCATCCCGTTTATCAACAGATATTGATTTAGTTGGTCTTTATATATTTTCCAGTCGCATTCACTTGGATTAAAAACTCGTAAACAGCCTATGTACGATACTGCCATACTGCGTTCGTTACTAGCGTTTTTTTGTTTCACAAGTTACACTTTTTTTTAACTTTTTAATCCAGTTTGCACTTTTCACTAGTTCATTACACAGCTCGTCGCCACTGTTATGTTCTTGCTACCATGGAAAGTTAGGTAGTTTACTCGTAGGTTCTAGTAATGAAACCAGTGTTTTCCCTTAGCCCATTTATTACCAACTAACAGAAAGTTCACAACAAACATGAAAGTAAAGGAATCCCTTTTTTAGGTTACTCATAAAAATCCAGAATCACTGCGACACAGGTGCGCGCTTGGATTCGAACTATGGATAGAAAATGATATACAGAGTGGATATACTACAGATGGCGACGATTAGAGAATCTCTGAGCATAAATTCGAGCTGCATCAGTTGCATTCTTTTTTGCTTCTCTGTAAATTGGCAACATGTAAATTTTCTCGTTTCTAGTATAATTTTCCATATCAAATTATAAACTACGCAACGAATACATTTTTAAAAGTGACAGCATATTCATTAGCCTATTTGTTTAGGTAGGCCTAGCAACAGCTTCAATTGTTTGTCACTGATAACTAGAATAACAGGACTTAGTGCATAAGTATACCGTCTTATGGCTTGCCCCCTCAGCTGTGTTCTCTGCTTGCTAGTTTTCTCTCAAACAGGTCTCTCCATGTAGTGGTCGATGGAGTTTCATCTGACACTCTACTCATAAATGCTGGTGTTCCGCAAGGATCTATTCTCGCACCAACACTATTTCTACTTCACATCAACGACCTGTTGAAAGCAACTTCATGTCCAGTACACAGCTTTGCCGATGATAGTACCCTCCATACCGCTTTCTCTTCCAGGGCCCCTATATCAGCCCGTGAAACCAGAAATGAACGAGGAAGAAATGTTAATAATATAAATATGGACTTAGCAACAATTCTCGAGTGGGGATCTAATAACTTGGTAGAATTCAGTGCAAACAAAACACAAGCATGTCTTTTCTCTAAAAAAGCCGATCTCACTGTGCCTAACATAACTTTGTCAGGAGTAACCATACCACTGAAGTCATCCATATCGATGCTTGGTATTACTATCAGCAATAACCTTTCCTGGGAAAATCACGTGAGGGCCATTGCCAAAGGTGCATCCCAAATACTTGGTTATTTGTTTCGTGCCAAGAGCGTGTTCACCCCGACTCAGCTGCTTATGATCTATAAGGCGAAGATCCGACCTGTCCGGGAATAGTGCTCCCATATTTGGAGCGCGGCACCTAAACAAATCCCGAGGCTATTGGATTCTGTCCAAAAAAGGGCAATTCGTCTCGTCGGTGATGCCTCGCTTACAAACTCGCTCACTTGTCTGGAACACCGTAGAAAAGTTGGCGATTTGTCTCTATTTTATAGATATTTTCATGGGCGATGCTCTTCTGAAATATCAACAATCGTTCCTGCTTTGGCAGTCTCTTCGAGACTAACCCGTCAAGTTCAGTCATCACACCCCTTCGTGGTCACTTTGGAGACCTGCAGAACATCACTTTCCAAAGACTCGTTCATCCAACGAATAGCGAGGCTTTGGAACACATTGCCTAGGGAGGTGTTCCCCGAGGCATACAACCTCCAGAAATTTAAGAAGAACACCAACTCCTACCTTCTTTCCCTTGGTTCCCACGATGTTCTCTGAACATTACAGGATATCTTTTTTCGTGGAAACCAGAACATAAAAAAAAAAAATACGTATTATTTGTTATTAGGTATGATCGCTTCTTGCAATTATTCAGAAAAATAGTGAAAATAAAGTGAAAGTGTGTGGTACCAAATTATTCGTGAGAAAATGATCTTTCACGAAAAGCCGACGAGCCACCCCTTCCCATTTGAAAAAATCAAGTTAACTGGAAAATTCATATTTGCGACTTTTAAATAAATCTTGAAACGATTGTGAAGTCATAAGCCTCAAAGTCGTATTTTTTCCATGTTACTTGATCAAGGATGAAGCGATTTACACGATCCATGGCATTCTAGATCGAAAAATAAAAATTGGAATAAAAATGACTTTATTTGTCAAATATCGACAAGTGAAGTGTTGTTGTATTTAGAATGTCATTCTCGATCGAAATAAGTAAGAATATACAGGTGTCCCGTTTAAAAATCGAAAGGGTCATTTCCGGTCAAACCGGAAGTACGGTAAAGCAAGTAAATATTTAAAAAAATATAAATTGAACATAATAAACAACCCCAAATTTCGTTTTTCTATCTTCATAATAAAAAAGTATAGGGGTGAGCCATCTCAGAGAATCGCCCGGTATAGGGTGAGTCTGAGATAGATGGCCGTACTTTCTCAAAAACCTCTTCTTTGAATAATTATAATGATATAATACTTCCAACAGAATTTCAACAGACCTAAAATCCATTAAAAAACACGATTGGCCACAGTCTTGCGGGAGAGATAGCCGCATGTTTTTAAGAAGCTAACCTGACCCAGACTCTATTCCTACCTTTCCCCTTGTCCTTCCTGGTTAGTTCTTCAGCCTTCTCCTTTACTTGACCGCAAGACGAACACATGTCTTCAAATTCTTCACAGTACAGTACAATCTTCTACTGTTTTGTAGTAGTTTTCACCGCCACCACGACAGTTATCAGATTCATCGTCAAAACTATAACAATATCTTCATCATTATTGCTAGAACAAATATTTTCAACAGCTTTTCGTTTTTTTACTTCAGGAATATTTTCAATCTTTTTCTCAATCTTAATCAGTTTATTTATTTGTGCGTTTTATTTTTCTTGTTCCTTGTTCTTTCTTCTATTAATATGTTCCTCTGAAGTTGAAATAGTGCCAACATATTTGTCTCTTCTTACTTGCAAAACATTTTCGCGTATTGGAAAAATTATATTCAAAACTTTTGAAGGTGTTATTTTGTTTGCATTCCGTGGAAAATGCTTTGATGTACTTGGTACTGCATTATCCTTTGATGTATCCGGAACTGCATTATCCTTATTTTTCTGAACAGAAATATTCTTCAGCAGAGAATTGGTTCAAAATTTGATATCCCAATCACGAATCAGTAAAATTCCGCTTATCTTGCCTCCTAATATTATTTTTCTCAAAAATCAGCATTTCAATCACCCCTGGCGCACATTATATATCACTCAAGTCAATTCCCAGAACATATTCAGCATCATCTCCGGTATATCTAATGATCTTGGAAATTTCGGAATTCTACCTCAATCATTATGTAAGATAAGGGGGTGTTTCCGTGAAAAGTGGGACAATGCCGGATTTTTGAGAAATGAAAAATTTTCAGCGAAAATATGGCTTGGTACTGAAGTTATTGTCCTGATCACCAATCCGTGAGAATTTTGGGACTATCTTGCCCCCTTATATTATTTTTCGTGAAAATCGGTATATCCATCGCCCTTGGCCCTTGACCCCAGAAAAGATTTAGACTCAAGCTCGGTATATCTAACGATCGTGAAAATTACAGATTTCTACTACAATAATAACGGAAGATACGGGGATGTTGACATGGGAAGTGAGACAAATTCGGATTTTTCAGAACTGAACATTTTCACGTAATTTAGATATATTTATATATATATATATACAGTGCTTCTCAAAAGTCCCCTGCCCTCTCTTATTTTTGGAACGATTATACATAAACAAGTGAAATTTGGAAACTGAATATTGAAGGTTGTAAACGTCCCTACTAGTGATGATAGATGACAAAATTGTCACAAGGCAGTGATGATAGATGACAAAATTGTCACAAGGCCATTGTGACCAATAATTTTGAATGGAACCCTACGGCAAGCGACACCTCTTTTAAAAGGTATCGAAAAAACCTATTCAATTATACTAATCTTGTTCGTGTTTATGGCAGTTTTGGCAACTCGCTTTTGAAAAACGCAAAGCTGTGATGAATTAAATCAGTTAATGCTAAAATTCCAAATTCAAGCTCCGCCTCTGGATAGTTGTCAAATAAGCTGACGTTTTTGTTAGTCTCCCTAATTCGACGTTATTGTAATTGTCCAAGTTTTTGTACATTCAATAATTTGTGTATTGTTGATCGAACGTTTAACTGTTTTAGCAGCTTTTGGTACTTTTAATATTTTTGTACATTTTAATAATTTGTTAAACTGTTGTGAGGCGAACGTTCAAGTGCTTCAAGAAGCGAAATGGTACGTGCTTCAGGTGATAAAGTAGCAGCGATCCTAATTGTTGGTGAAACTGGACAAAATACTCATGCAGCAGAACGCATTTTTAATGAGAGGTTTCCCGATCGCCCCGTTTTGAGGAATTATTTAAGGGAGCTTCTTCGTAAGTTTGCAACAACGGGTAGTATTAATGATGCAAAACGATCTGGCAGACCTCAAATTTCTGATGAGAAGAAAATTGATATACTGGCAGAAGTAATAGTTAATCCTACTTCTTCAACAACTCACGTTGCATCTACCTGTGAAGTCAGTCAAAGTACAGTACACAGGGAAAAAAAACAAATTTCATCCATACAAATTAAAAATGGTTCATCAACTCTCAGACGACGACCCAGACCGAAGACTAGAATTTTGTGAAAATATGTAAACTAAAATTAACCAACAGCCAGCCTATGTCTAAACAATTTGTTTTAGTGACAAAAGTACTTTCTATCTAAATGGAAATGTAAATACACAGAATGTGAGGTATTGGAGTGACGCAAATCCTCACCTGTTTTGTGAAACACATACCCAATTGCCCCCTAAGGTGAATGTTTGGGCAGGTATCCTGGGAAACCACATCGTTGGGCCTCTTTTTTTAAATACTAATTCAACTGGTGAGGTTTATCTGGAGCTGTTGCAAAACGCAATAGAACCGTTAATCCTTGAAATTTTGGAAGATAATCCAGATGAATTCGGCAATTTGGAAATAACATTCCAACAGGATGGTGCTCCTCCATACTATTACGGTGCAGTAAGACGGTATTTGGATGAGGAGTATCGTGGTAGATGGATTGGACGACGAGGTTCAACGGAATGGCCAGCTCGATCACCAGACCTCACACCTTTGGATTTTTTCTGTAGGGGTACCTTAAATCGAAGGTTTACGCCACTGAACCTGACAATATTGACGTTTTAAAACAACGTATTGTTGCAGAATGTGAGGCTGTTTCCGCAGACACATTTGCAAAAGTACGAGAAGAGTTTAAAAATAGGATATTTCACTGTCAGGAAGTAAATGGAGGTCACTTCGAGCAATTTCTTCAAGTAGATACTGATTCTTGAATCTGTAATTAATATCATATCGAATGGAATTAAAATTTTAATGTTTACTAATGAGCCATTAAAACTGCCATAAAAACAAACAAAATTAGTATCATTGAATAGGTTTTTTCGATACCTTTCAAAAGAGGTGTCGCTTGCCGTAGGGTTCCATTCAAAATTATTGGTCACAATGGCCTTGTGACGTCATCTTTGACGATTTCGTCATCTATCATCACTAGTAGGGAAGTTTACAACCTTTAATATTCAGTTTCTAAATTTCACTTGTTTATGTATAATCGTTCCAAAAATAAGAGGGGGGAGGGGACTTTTGAGAAGCACTGTATATATATATATATATATATATATCTATATATATATATATCTATATATATATATATATATATATATATATATATATATATAAATATATATATAGAGAGAGAGAATAAGAGAAATCTGTTTTGCGTTACTCTGAACGCACTAGGAGTACGACTATTGGTGTCGTGGGTTGGCCTATGCTGACATCTGTTGGTGACCTGTTGATGTGCACGAAATTTCGTCCCATTAAAATTCCACGATATTAGGTCTAAGCTTCGCCGCACAGATTATAGGTGTCACTATCTATAATGTGATGCTTTTCACTATATATATATATATATATATATAATGAAAAACGATGTATTTTCGACCGTACTATAAGTTGAGGATTCGGTACTTTTTTCAGGTCTACGGTCTGTGACAAATGAAATTCATTCGTTTTTAAATCTCAATATTTCGTCAATGTTTATTGACTTCATCAGGAGAAGGCTAAAAGTAAATAAAAAAATGGACATACTATTGTAGTTACACACAAAATTGACAGATTACTTACAAAACATAGAGTCAGTCACTTGAAAACAAGTTAAAATATATATACATATGTTGGACGGCACATTCAGACTGGGAATGCAGAATTATAATAAATATTCATTTCTCAAGAAGAGAGAAAGAAACTCGAGGTAAAAACCAAAATAAAAAATAAATAATAAAGAAACCTTTTTAAAGACAAGCTTTTATTCAAATACGCTAAGAAGTAAAAAAATTTTGGATGTGCGACGTAGGTTATTCCGTGAGTTATAGATTCAAAAGCTTGTCGCTTCTGTATTCGAACTGAACACTTTGCGCGACAAACTTTTGAATCTATAAATCACGGAAGTACCTACGTCGCTCATCCAAAGCTATTATTTTTTACTTTTTAGCGCATTTAAATAAAAGCTTGTCTTAAAAATTTTTTTTTTATTAATTATTTTATCTTATGCCTCTTAGTAAGTACACCTCAATCCATGCATTTTTGTTAATGCATAGTCATTATGAGGCCTTTTTTCTGTTAGTTCTGAGCTATCTAGTTCTTCATGAGGACACCATCTGAAGATTAACTCCTACGCCATCTTCAATTTATGAATTCTGACAAAAAAACAATAATCTTCGACTAAATTCATAATCTCTGACCCCAAAAACCCCGACATACCAATTTTGAATAGAAACGTTCCATTATCACAACCATGTGGAGCCGCCATCTTGAATTTATGAATTTTGAGAATAAATTCATAGTCTTTGACCCCGAAAACCTCCACATACCAATTTTTAATAGAATCGGACCATAATTACAAAACTCGTTCGCCATCTTAGAGCCGCCATCTTGAATTTGTGAATTTTGGAAAAAAATTCATAATCTCCGACCCCGAAAACCCCCACATACTAATTTTGAGTCGAATCGGACCATAAACACAAATCTCGTCCGCCATCTTAGAGCCGCCATCTTGAATTTGTGAATTTTGAAGAAAATTCATAATCTCCGACCCCGAAAATCCCCACATACTAATTTTGAGTCGAATCGGACCATAAACACAAATCTCGTCCGCCATCTTAGAGCCGCCATTTTGTTTTTTTTTCTCAAAAATTCCATAATGCATTGTCACGGGATATGAACACCTGCCAAATTTCACGTTAATCGGCAACTGGAAGTTGCAAGATTTGATGACAAACATCGGGACAGGTGAAACTAAATAAAAACTTGTAATTGTAATATAAAACAATGATTTCTTTCTTTTTTTTACAATGTGATTAAGAATTATCAATACGTACAGATACAGGGTGTTAGAAACAACCCATGAGACAAGGAAATAACAAAACAATACATACCTCAAGGAAAAAAAAAGAAAAATAATTTCTAAGTCTGTCTAAGTGAATTGCAAAATATTGCAGTATATATTACTCAACTGTCCCGTGTCAGATTTATAATTTACCGTTTTGTTTTTGTTTTCATTTATATGGTACATTTCTAAGAATAATCTGCTTTTATAATTGTTTTCATGTTCTAGTACTTTGACATTATTGCAATCAAATTGATGACCAGTTTTTTTATAGTGTTCAACCACCGCACATGAGTTTTTCCCTAAACGACAGTCACTTTTATGTTGGGTTATTCTTTGTTTTAACCACTGTGATGTTTGCCCCACGTAACAACTTTGACATTCTAGACTAGGAAGTTGGTAGATGATATTGCTGTCAAATAACATGGGTGTCTTGTCTATGACTTTGGAGAATAAATCTAAATTTTTTAAAATGTTGTATCTAGCAATCTTCATATGTGGGTAGTTTTTGAGAATATTGATAATTTTTTGGGATAAATTATCTATGTATGGTATTTTCTCATATTTTATTTGTAAGTTGGCATCCTCAGTTGGACCATCAAACCAGTTGGAACTGTGTATTAATCTTTTTAAAATATGTTTGGGTAGCCATTGTTTTTTTAAATGTCAAAAAGAATTTTCAAATTATTTTGTAAAAAAGATTCATGAGAAATATTGGTGATTCTATTTATGATTATATTAGATTTTTGGTTTGTAGGATGATTTGAAAAATAGTTCATGAATCTTAAAGAAGCAGTTTTTCTTTTTACTTTCTTTATTTTAACCTTTCCTGATGAAGTTTAAACATTGCGAAATATTGAATTTAAAAAGAATGAGTTTATTTGTCACAGACCGCAAACCTGAAAATATATA
This sequence comes from Gonioctena quinquepunctata, assembly GCA_018342105.1. Lineage (NCBI taxonomy): Eukaryota > Metazoa > Arthropoda > Insecta > Coleoptera > Chrysomelidae > Gonioctena > Gonioctena quinquepunctata. Next base: position 83,441 of record JAFIRS010001994.1, read on the forward strand.
TATATATATATATATATATATATATATATATATATATATATATATATATATGAGGAAAATGTTTTTTTTATATATTGTGATGCTATGCCATTTATAGTATGCAAGGTTATTTATTATTTTTCGTTTGACTATATATTCTACCAAAATTTATATTTATATTTTTGGTCTTACTTTTGTCAAAAAGAATATTCTTTGAAAGTTTATACCTATCTATCTATATTAAGGTTAAGTTGCTGTTGAAGGTTAAGATGTGAAACAGCCCATTCATTGATTTTTCGTATTTCAATAGCGGGGCCATTTTTTATTTAGATGAATAAAACCAATATATGATTCTTTGAAAGGAGTGGCTTTACTTCAAGTCATCAAACAATCCCAGAAATGAGAGTGGATTTCGCGTCATAGTACCTTATAAAAAAATTCTCCTCGAAAGTCAAGGATTTTTATCAATTAGTGAGATTTGGAGTGACTCATATATGGGAAAAATATCAACATATCCACTACATTAAAAAATGACAAACTAGTTACTGAGCAATATTGTGGGGTTGTGCCTCTGATCTAATCTTTATGTGCTATGTGGGAGGGCTATTGATTCTGCTGATCCTCTGCAGTAATGCTCCAGTGAGAACGTAAATGTTTTGAAAGAAGTCAATTTCCATAAGAACATCGCAAAATTTTAGGAGGAATTTATTTTGTCAACTATGGTGATAAAAACGTTATCGATTGGTCAAGGAGTGACCTTCATAGCAGATAATGGCAATGTAGGGTATGGATTTGGGACATCTTCACTGCGTTTGATAGTTCATATGAAACACTAGGTCAGTAGCCGCCGAATATTGCAACCGAAGGAATTTTCAAGTGGTGAGATTAATAGCTCCTCTGTCATGTTTGTTTAGAACTAGGAATAGACAATAGGGTTACTACATATTTCTTATTGATAAACCTCAAGTTATTTCATTTTATATCTTGAAATTTATTCAAGGCGTATGAAAAGTTTTACAATAAAAACTTCTTTGGAAATACCTATAGGTATTTGAATTTTTTGAACGACTTTGTATAATTTTTTCCTCACAAAAACTGGGCAACTGATTCAGGCATTGAATTGATCGATATACACAAAGCATGATGTGTTATGCAGCTGTCTCTTTGGTCAATTGTATCGTATCGAATTCAATATCAGTATGAACAAAAAGAGTGGAGATATGAGACATAATAAAAAAAGAAAAGAAAAAAAAAGAAAGAAAAAACGTGTGTGGTTGGAAGATGCTCGTTAGGAACGAAGTTCCTCACGCTCTGTCTTCAACTACGAGTGTAATTCGATATGGATATTTATCATCACGTAAGGAAAAAACGTGTGTAAATATATTTTCCGACGACCTACCTGAAATACGTATCATTTCGCACTGTAAACTAGTACACAAAATAAGATATTTCGCACTAGTGCGAAATGAAATATTCATCTCCACGCTCTGCGATTGGTGCGATTACCTAATATAGTTAACTATACTTTGATTTTTACTCATGTGACTATGACATATCTACAAACGAATTCATAACATTATAGTGTTATATGTGATTTACCAAGTAGATAGGTACCGAATCGTATAATTTGTTCAGTTTTGAAATGGTAGATTCTACTTCCCCAGAAGTATGCAATTTAGCAAACGAAGCAACGAAGCAATTGCTGCCAGAAAAATCAAAACAGAAGTATGATTTGGCGTACGATAATTTTATGGCATGGAAAGAAAGAAGTAAGGCAAAAAGCTTCTCTGAGGTTGTTTTATTGGCTTACATAGAATTGGGAAATAAGTACAAGCCAAGTACTGTCTGGTCAATATATTCTATGTTACGAACATCCTTGATAGCTAAACATAACATAAACATTGAAAATTACCAGAAACTGAAAGCGGTACTCAAAAGGCGCTCAGACGGATATAAACCAAAAAAATCAAATATTTTAAATTCCCAGCAAATCAAACAATTTATGGAGACTGCTCCGGATGAGAAATATTTGTTAATCAAGGTATGTTTTGATTTACAGTTGATTTATTTAGCATGAGGTTTTTTTTGAAGAATATTGAAATTCTACTAATTTACTACTCATATTTTGTATCAATAAATCGTTGTTTATGATAAATAACATCGGTGTCATTCAGTAGCTCAATGCGTCAATGTATTGACAAACACACAATATAGAATGTATGGCGTTAGTTCGAATCCTGACGGAGTACCTTTTTTTCTTATTTGAATATTTCATAATTAAGGAGTGATAATCATGTCACTTATAATCTCATTTCATAGTAGATATATTATACAAATTGTCTAAATTATCATTTTTTTTGTCAAGATAAATGTGTATTTTAATCATTCTAGGTTGCCTTAGCATTCGCTATAAACGGAGCTCTGAGACGAGCTGAATTGGCCAATGTGAAAATGAAAGGTTTGAATGATGTAACAACTGCATTAATTGTAAAGGTTCCGGACACCAAAAATAAAGTACCACGAACTTTTATATTAACAGGAACATTTTATGAAATATATAAAAAGTACGCTGATCTACGACCCAAAGCCATGGTGGATAAAAATATTAGATTTTTCATTAATTACCAGAAAGGTAAATGTACCTCCCAGTTTGTGGGAATTAACAAGTTTGGTCATTCATTTAGGCGTTCTTCAGCCACAATATTAGTGGATAGTGGCAGTGACTCATTGACTCTGAAAAGGCTGGAAAAGCAGCACAGTCGCAGAGGGTTATATTGATGAATCAATCAATAAAAAAATGGAAATATCCAATCAAATAACCCAATCCATTGAACATGCAACAACCTTCACACCAGAACTATTCGGAACTAGCTCGGAATCACAATCAGTCCCTACTGCGAAACCATCAACCTCCACTACAGTTTTGGAAACGAATAATAATATTATGACGGGAATTAATAATCAAGCCATTCAAGGTTCGATAAAAGAAAATAATAGTATTCCGTTAGTACTGAACAATTGTTCAAATATTACCATCAATAATTATTTTTCCAATATTTCATAAATACAGACCAAAATGTACCCAAATATTTTTGTTAAATGTTCAATAAAATTTGTTCTCTTTGTGTGATACATCTTTCTTATATGCTTCTTCAGGCAATCGAATTGGTTTCTTGTAAAAATGATTTGTAAGTAGGTAATACAGTCATGCGAAATTAAAATCCGACATACCTATGTTTTTCATGTAGGTCATCGGAAAAGTATAGTGTACAACTCGTGCGGAAATTGGATATTTCATACTCGTTTGACAAGATGATCATTTTGTCAAACTCGTATGAAATATCCTATTTTCCGCACTAGTTGCACAATATACTATTTCTACTTTGCCCCGAAATCTTACATGCGCAATAGAAAAATATAATCATGTAAACACACGTTATATAGAAATATAAAAGAAACAAAAATATATTCAAGGTATAATAACCAACTTGTATTTGCATAGATATCCTACCGTTCATCTATCATTTTAAATTTCCCGCAAGCAGAGCAGCAGTTCGGATGGTTTCGTACACCTTCGGCATCGCGAGCAAGAGATAGACGCTTTCACATAGACTCGTATATAATAGAAAGAGACAGAGAGAGAGAAAGTCGCATGGAAGGGGCATAACGCTTTTTTAGCCTTTTTGTACAGTACAAAAAGGCATTAGAACTTTCTTTTGCTCGGTTTTGTGGTCGATCCAGTAGCTTTGTTTGTTTACACTTATTTTGTGAACAGCGTTATTTTGTTGCCAGACCATAATTAATATTGAACCCCAAATAGGCAGGGACGTACTGAAGCTTTTAGCTGTATGGGGTCTCTAGCTGTATGGGGTCGGCTTTAGAATAGCCCCATGGTAAATCCTGCCTGTCGTAAGAGGCGACTAAAAGGATAACCGTAGGTGGAAGACGGTCTCATCGCCCGGTGAAATACCACCATATCGACTTTGTGTGCTGTGAAATGGATCATTCCATGTTTCAGTGTTCGGTCGATACTTTCCGGTCTCCCTCTTTCCTTTTCCCCAATTCCTCCTTTATTTTCAGGTGCATCCTAATAGTAATACTGATGAAGTCTCCTAGAGTAAAACACTCCGGAAGCAAAATACCTCTCCATTCGGATTTCCGGGCGAGAGGTACTCGAGGGTACTCAACATTAAAGATTAATTTTTGCAACATCCGCGGACTCAACAAGAACATCAATGACGTCCACCATCACCTACAGACGAAAAAACCGGATATTCTGGCTCTAACAGAAACACAAGTAAACTCGTCCACCAATAAGGTCCATATGCTTTGTCCTGGTTACGAACTCAATTCTCGATTCAGGTTCAAAGGTGGAGTCTGCCTTTACGCTAAGGCTAACCTTTCATGCCAGCGTGAAGAGAGTTTGGAACCGAAAGACTTTGATGTGATGTGGTTCAAGCTATCTGATACCAAACTGACTAAGTTCGTCTGCTGCCTTCACCTATCACCTAATGAACCTTCATATAACGACCTCTTTGAGTTTTTATCACTCAAACTGGACTACATTCAGGAGAACCATCCAACAGCTGAAACCATAATCATGAGAGACTTTAATGTACATAACGCTGCCTGGCTCAAATTCTCTAACAAAACAGATGATGCGGGTCGTCAAGCCGAGGCCTTCGCCATCACTCATGGTCTAGAACAACTGGTCGAGCTACCAACCCGCATCCCTGATGTCAACAACCAGTCTGCCAATACACTAGATATTTTCCTCACCACCAATCCTGACCCGTATGGAATAGAAGTTTGTGCCCCACTTGGAAACTCTGATCACACCCTCATCTCCACAACATGCTCTTTCCATTTACCATCGAGCTGCACAATACTCATGTGGCATTACAATTCGGCCGACTGGGAAGGTCTTCGTATGTTTTTCTCAGCGTTTCCATGGAAGAGAGTTTGTTTCTCTTCAGTAGATCCAACACGATGTGCCGAGACAATTTCTGAAATCATCATGTTGGGGATGCAAACTTACATACCGAATACCGAAAGAAGAACATCATCCGATAAGACCTGGTTCAACAGAAACTGCTCTAGAGCTGTGGCTTCCAAACAGACAGCATACCATCGATGGCTAAAAAATCCGGGCCCTGAGACCAGAGCAGCATATGTCGAGGCTAGAGGCATATGCCAAGAGACAATAGAATGCTCAAAAGATGCCCACAATGCCAAAATAAGATCAAAACTTGCTGAATGTCCTAACGGATCCCGTTCATTTTGGTCTTTCGCCAAAGCTGTGGGAAGAAACTTCACTTCCAGCGCATTTCCTCCTCTAACCAAAGAAGATGGAACACTAGCAACGACTGCCCAGGAAAAAGCCAATATCTTTGCGCACCTATTTGCTGGAAATTCCACTCTCACAGTCACATGCCCGAGATCACCTTTCGCCAACGTACTATCAGAAAGATTTTGCTGGGTCTGTGCCCCCGAACTAACACCTGTTCTTTGCAAGTTGTTCAACGACTCTTACAATTTGGGGGTATTTCCGTCCAATTGGAAAATTGCAAGAGTACAGCCAGTCCCTAAAAAAGGCAAAAAGGCCCTACCTAGCAACTACAGACCTATCGCACTGCTATCTATTATTTCAAAGGTCATGGAAAAAGCCATCAACATCGAGCTCATGAAATATCTGGAAGACTCAGGAATTGTCAACGATAGGCAATATGGCTTCCGCCATCAGAGATCAACTGGTGACCTGCTCGCTTACGTCTCACATATATGGCAGCTATCTATTGAAAAGTATGGAGAAACTTTAGCTGTGGCATTAGATATCTCCAAGGCGTTCGATCGAGTTTGGCACCAGGGACTCCTCGCCAAGCTTCCGTCTTATGGCTTGCTCCCTCAGCTGTGTTCTCTACTTGCTAGTTTTCTCTCAAACAGGTCTCTCCATGTAGTGGTCGATGGAGCTTCATCTGACACTCTACTCACAAATGCTGGTGTTCCGCAAGGATCTATTCTCGCACCAACACTATTTCTACTTCACATCAATGACCTGTTGAAAGCAACTTCATGTCCAGTACACAGCTTTGCCAATGATAGTACCCTCCATACCGCTTTCTCTTCCAGGGCCCCTATATCAGCCCGTGAAACCAGAAATGAACGAGGAAGAAATGTTAATAATATAAATATGGACTTAGCAACAATTCTCGAGTGGGGATCTGATAACTTGGTAGAATTCAATGCAAACAGAACACAAGTATGTCTTTTCTCTAGAAAAGCCGATCTCACTGTGCCTAACATAACTTTGTCAGGAGTAACCATACCACTGAAGTCATCCATATCGATGCTTGGTATTACTATCAGCAATAACCTTTCCTGGGAAAATCACGTGAGGTCCATTGCCAAAAGTGCATCCCAAAAACTTGGTTCTTTGTTTCGTGCCAAGAGCTATTTCACCCCCACTCAGCTGCTTATGATCTATAAGGCACAGATCCGACCTGTCCTGGAATACTGTTCCCATATTTGGAGCGCGGCACCTAAACATATCCTGAGGCTATTGGATTCTGTCCAAAAAAGGGCAATTCGTCTCGTCGGTGATGCCTCGCTTACAAACTCGCTCACTTGTCTGGAACACCATAGAAAAGTTGGCGATCTGTCTCTATTTTATAGATATTTTCATGGGCGATGCTCTTCTGAAATATCAACAATCGTTCCTGCTGTGGCAGTCTCTTCGAGATTAACCCGTCAAGTTCAGTCATCACACCCCTTCGTGGTCACTTTGGAGACCTGCAGAACATCACTTTCCAAAGACTCGTTCATCCAACGAACAGCGAGGCTTTGGAACTCATTGCCTAGGGAGGTGTTCCCCGAGGCATACAACCTCCAGAAATTTAAGAAGAACACCAACTCCTACCTTCTTTCCCTTGGTTCCCACGATGTTCTCTGAACATTACAGGATATCCCTTTTCGTGGGAACCAGAACATAAAAAAAAAAAAAAGTTACTTCAAACGTATGGTTACGGAGCTTGGAAAAAAATGCTTTGTTACACAAGAACTTCCTGCACTTGCAGAGCGAATGCTCGTGGCGATTGCCAACACGTTCACGCAGTATTTCCATACATAAACGCTCACCGAGGTTCGTCCAAACATTTGATTTGAGGTTATTTGCGGCCAAATCGTTCATTGTCGTTCATTTATTATACGCGCACTTTCAACACTGGGTATCTATTTGATTCGAAGCTTTTACCCGCCGAATTACAACACAAACGTCGTTTTGACGTTTGCGATGGAAAAATTAAATCTATCCAAGTCGCTAGCCGTTTGTGTCAATTTCCCTGAACGGAATCGTTGCTCATTGTCTCAATACTTTATTTTTTTTAATTCAGGGATATGATCAAAAAGGCATATTATTCGAATATTCTGGAAAGCCTGCAAGGGACTGTAATAGATCCGCCGTTTTTCATAACCGTGCTTTTCTGATTTTGAGATATTGTGGAATTTTCTCATTCAGAAAATGTATTCACTAGATATGATCAATATGCGTTAGATTAATCCAGGAATATAATCAGCACTAGAATATTGTTTGTTCTTAAGTTCGAATTTGAACAAATCAAGGAGTTCATTCACGTTGTACACGAGTTCAGAGACATCGCTTCAGTGTTGAAATTCACATTACACTTGTTGGTGTTATATTACTAAAAAGATCGATAGGACCGTCGATGTATAACTTGTTAAATTCCGAAGCAAGTGTTTTTAGGATCTCTCATGAGATCTTTATTCATATCAATAACGATACCTTTGTTTTATATATTCGTTAGATAATTCGTTTACAACGTTCCATTAAGAGTGACTTGGAAAGTCTTTTTCGAAAGTTTATCCCATATAAAAACAAATATGTTTCGGATGGTTTATGATGCCCAATAAAACAACTTTTATTGTCCTCTCGTGCTCTGGATTACAAACTGATAGAGTGAAGTTATATAGCGCTTGGGTAATTGTCTAAAAATGTTCACAATGACAATGAGGAAGATTGAACTGATGTCATAAGAAGGTAACGTTTTTACAGTGTGTCTATACAAAAGTGTGCACAATGTGGAAAACTTTTTTATTATTGATTTTTGAGTGGTGAATACACTAAAGGTTGTTTTTTATGGGATACATTTTCTTGCACAAAAATTTTGTTTCCACTTGAAATATCATAAGAGGGTGAGAATAAAGTGAAAATAATTCGACCGATTTTCGAAAACTTGTTGCCAGTCGATAGACACGAGAGCCCGACGAGAAAGAAATCTAGAGAATTATTTTCTACTTTATCGAACTCTCGTGTGGTATTTCATAGATTATTTTTTATGTTACAATCATAAACACATTTCCTCGCACAATAATACAATATTCTAAACCGGTTTCAATTCATTTCTCACTTTCCGTGCGAATTGATGACAGACGTCAAATTAAAAATATAGGTTGTCAGACAATAAAAACAAAATATCTCAAGTTATTCCCGCGGAAATTTTCTAGGTAGAATATTCTCACTTATAATCTCCCTAGAGCATGAAATATTGCCGGAAATTTTTTGAGTACATGAATTTTCTTTAAAAATTCATGTACGAGACAAATTTCCCACAATTAATTCAAGCACGTGGGAGATTCTGTAAGAAAATTTTATACCGGAATTATATTTAAAGAGAAAACATTAAGTAAATATTTATTTTGACGTTATTCAGAAATAAATAGAAGGCTGTGTGTAATGGGAGTTTTTTTTTCTGATTTTCCCCGTTCCCTAGTAAAATAAAATATATAATATCAGATAAACTATTGAATGAATGTGGTTTTTTGTTGAGGAACAACGTTTCTTGACATGTTTTTTGGGTAACCTTCCACAGTCTGAAAATGAAAATATAATCAGGAAAATCTATACAAGTGTAGAAAGGGCAAACTAATTAATTCACCCCGATAAGTTATTGCGTTCACCAAATTATATTTCCTATAGAAAAATGATTCAATTAGTCAATAGCTTGTCGTTTTCTGAATTTGCCCATCAAAAAAAATTTTTAAAATTCAAAAGATACTTCTCTGTATAGTTTTTGATTGACGTTTCGGGGACTATATCTGCCCCAGTTCTCAAAATCTTCTAAATCTCCTGTTTTAATAATTTGGATTTTTTCTTGCAGAGTCTTTATCGCTTTTTCAACTGACGGATGTCAATTGAGATCTGCCAAAAAAGTTTTAGAGTGACGTATTGCTCATTTGATATATGGGGTGTTGTTCAGATCAGTTTATTAGCATTCTACCATATGTCACTTCCTCTCTGAGTAGAGAGAGATGTATGATCCATTTCAACAGAATTTGTTGAAAAGCAGTTGTTATTGGAAAAAAGAAAACAGGCCGTTTCTTTCAATTTTCTCCTCTCTTCATGTGGTTCTTTCATCAAGATTTTTGTCCTATTCCATTCAATCGTATGATCGCCATTGGATGTGAGGATATGTTCTGCAATTTTTGATTCGGTTATTTGTTGATTTCTGATGTAACACTGATGTTCACTTTGGCGCACTTCCAATGGTCTTGACGTTTCACCTATATAACTATCACCACACGAACAAGGTATGTTCTAAACACAGTTTTTGGTACTTTCTTCTGCTTTTTTTGGTTTTGTTTGTGTTAGTATAGATCTCAGTGTGTTTGTTGTTCTGAATGATGTTCTCACATCATACCTATGTCCAATTCGTTTGATCTTTTCAGATAATCAGGGGACATAAGGTATTATGTTGGTTGTGAAATGTGTAGGTGGTGGAAGTACTTTTGTTGGTTGTGTTAATTGGTTGTTTGATGGATTTTTGTTTTCAATGTCAGTGATTGTTTTTTTCCACAAACTGATCCGGATATGCATTTTCCTTGAGAACAGATTTTATGAGGTTTATTTCTTCCTGTATAGATTTTCCTGATTATATTTTCATTTTCAGACTGTGGAAGGTTACCCAAAAAACATGTCAAGAAATCAGATAAAGTATTATGTAAAATTAATTGATTTCATACAATTTTCTTACTAGGTTTCAGGGAAATGTTTGTATTGACTAAAAATGAATGTGGATACGTTCGTATTGCGGGAGATATTTTTTTATTTTCCCTATGCCCTAGTAAAATAAAATATATAATATCACATAATTTTTTATATGAAATTGATTGTTTTCATACAATTTTCTTGCTAGGTTTCAGGGAAAAGTCAATATTGACTAAACATGAAAGTGAATATTATTTCAATAGCTGTCATGTGCCGGGAAATTTCCACTTAATAATTTTACGTCTACATGCTAATGTGGATGAAAAATTTTCAGAAAATTTGCTGGTTGCCATAGTAACAATGTCGAAATAAAGCATCTGATTGATTGAAAAGGACTGGTATAAAATTTTCACTATAATATTGTTTAGATTGGCCAAACCGTACGTGAATGATTTGAATTGAAAGTTTCCATTGGTTTCCAGAAATAGCTCGAGAATCAAAGGTAAAAAAATCACGAAAGCTATAGCTTGACTGAGTTTGTCATACCTTTGATTCGAGAGATGAAAACCAAACTTGAGTGTACTAAAACACAAGATTATCCCATTTAAAAATGGACCTCGGTTGTGTTTCAGGGAGATTGATACACGAGTTGAATGAATTACAGTAACTGCAGTTGGAATACAGCTGAAAGATGAATAGGATGTTTTCTTGAGGTTCATAGTCGGTATTTTCCATACTTTTTTCATCTACGGTAAATCAGTCTCTAAAATATTCTTCAGTTGTAACCAAGTCCGCTTTATAGAATATCAGGGTAACGTCAGTGAATCCCATTTTGGCCCTCAATTTCTGATAGAAAACCTCGCAGGTGTATAAATATAAAGAGTGGATGTCCAACTGATTCAGATCGTTGACATACAACAAGAATAACAGAGGTCCCAGAACCGAGCCCTGTGGGAACACCAGAGTTGACAGCACATTCATTGGATTCAATTCCATTAAGTGAGACATTTTGGCGACGTTCAGTTGAGTAAGATCCAAACCAAGACAATGCATTGCCTCTGAATCCATATATTTCAAGTTTTTCAGCAGTATTCTGTGATTTACGCAGTCAAACGCCTTAGATAAGTCACAAAAAACTGCCGCAGCTGCCTCTCTATCATTCAGATTAAGGTAAAGATTTTCTAGAAAGGAAAAAATTGCATCATTTGTACTTTTTGAGGCTTTTTGAGGCTAGGTCCCAGAACGGTGTCCTTTGGTACTCCATATCCAATTGGTTCCATTCACTGGTCATATCATCAACTCTTACGAACTGGAATCTATTGGTGGCGTAGTTTTTGAACAGTTATTTCTAATTATTAGTTCAATAGGCTAGTGGATAGTAGCTCAGAGATACTAGCGTTAGTCTTGTGCCCACTGTTTCCACCCGGTGCAAGTTAAACTCCGGCGAAAAAATTGGCGAGGCCCCACTATAAAAGGTAAGGCCCCCGTGATCTTGACTCGTACAAGTTCCCATTTACTTCTAAGGGCTGGTCAAACAACTAAGAAAGCGGTTAAAAACAAAAAAAAAATTTTCTTTTGGCTCTAGTCAACAGACATCCCTAAAATATTGACTATCAAACATTCCTACAAGAAAGAAGTATAATTTGATGGAATAATTGTTCAATAGCGAATCGATGTGATCATGACAAACCCTGTACATACCACGGATTTTTTATTCGATGGGAATTCGTGATTGGACTGATAATTTGTCACGCCTCCACCACCATTCTCTTTCTGATGTATGAACCGATGAATAATTCCATTTCAAATCGTTTTTTACAGTGGAAAAATTCATTCGCCTCATTATTGGAAAGAAGTTGCGACGTAGTCAAAGAGGAAAATAAATTAGCAGTGAATCCACCATAAATATTGCTCCATTCATTCTCGGTCGCCATTTACTTGTCACATCCAAGCAAAAAAATGTCGCCAAGTAAGATAAATACCGCAAATTCCCAATATCAATTTAGACTCGAGGCTCTTGTTCTCCTCTGCGGGAATTTCAATGTACCAGAAAATAGCTTGATGGAAAAAAATTCAATATACGTAATGGTTCCTTTCTAGAATATCTTGATGATTATAAAACCAAACTCTCTAGAAGTCAGGCTGATACCACCACATACGACCCGGTCTTCCGTCTTATCGAATATGCAATTTGGACTATCGAATATACAATTTGGACTATCGAATATACCATTTGGACTATCGAATATGCAATTTGGATTTAGAGAGGGAAAATCTACCGAAGATGCCATTTCTTTATTAAGTGGTGAAATCTACGGAAATGTTTGTAAAACCAATCCAACAATGTGTGTGTTCTTAGACTCAGCAAAAGCGTTCGACACGGTGAGTCATCCGCAGTTGGTTCATTTTTTTCCTGGAAGTAAAAAAATACAAAAACAGCCATATATAACAAAGTACTAAAAAACTTGTCTTTATTTTTTTATAACATTTTAAATATTACAATTTTTTTCAGTACTTTGTTATATATAGCTGTTTTTGTACCAAGGGTGACAAATTGTTTATAACAAATTGTTAACTTAATAAGCAATGATTTTATTGATAAATTTGTTTCTTAACCTAAAGAAAAATGCCAATTATGATTTTTATACAGAAAAAAAAACCTAATTGATTATTTAAACAAACGAAATATAAAAAAATGATTATAAATAATTGAAAATCTTATTCAAGGTTTTTTTTATCATCATTTTGTCTTGACAATAAAATGGCAATAAATAATTTAAAAGAAATATTATACTTGTCTGTTTGTTTATAAACAATTTCTTAACAAACGACGTGAATTTGTTTTTCTTACGTTAATTAAGGCCATTGTTAGATGCAGAACAGCTATATAATAACATTTGTCGACATTTTTTTAATATTTAATTTTTGGTTCATTTAAAAAAATCATAACAAAAAAAATATCAAACTTTAATAAATTTTAATATGTAATCTTGTTGAGAATTTATGGTTAATTATTTCAACTTTTAGTCGACTTTTGTAAAAACAGAGATTGGATAAAAATTAGTTAATCAGCAATCGTATAACTTTTTGAAAAATCGACATAAAAATGTTTTCCTAACGGAGCTTTATTCTTTTATTTTGAGGACACTATAATTTTTTTAAATTTTTAAATTGATATTTAATTTTTCATTGGAAATTTTCTTCTCTTTCAGGATCTTTTTTCAAAAATTCTTAAATATCAATAGTTTTTCAGTTATTAACGAAAAACTGAATATGTTTTTTTTCCTCTCATTTTGTTAACAATTGCAATTTTTTATGTGCTAATAAATGCTCGAGATACATTTTGCTAGACGTCATTCCGAATCGAATGAGCTATCGCACATCTTCTTAGGACCAGAAACAAGAATTAACCCGTTTTTTAACTTGTTAATCAGACTTGATATGTAATTATCCAAACTGAAAACAGGATAAGTCAAAATGATGGAGTAGTGATATATATGAAAGAGGGTTCACAGTATAACTTCCAGTATATCAATATCGATCTAGCGAATGGCATCAAATTGTATTAAAATTTCAATAAAACAAAAATTAGCATCTTTTCAGCGTACAGATCTTCCAGTACGAACAGATCTCCCAGTACGAACAAAACTTTATATGACATAGGAATTGGGCATGACTAATTTCGGAGCTATCTGAAAGACAGGAAGCAGTGTGTCAAAATAAACTCAGAAGTAAGCTCTGAAGAATTAATTGGATATGTAGTACCACAGGGAACGGTGTTGGGTCCAACATTGTTCTCAATTTATTTAAACGATCTGTTTACACATAACTCACGCGGAGAAATGATCAGTTTCGCCGATGACACGGCAAAAACTGGACTGATCTAAAACAAATCGTCGAAAATGACCTCAGAAAAATAATATCATGGTTTGACCATAAACTACTAACAGTCAATAACAAAAAAACAGTTTTTGTATCTTTTGCTGCAGAAGTAGTCTACCAAACTTCGAAAATCTTATTATCAAAGATGATGCAAGTAAAACGAACAAGATTGTACGGGCTGAAAAAACAAACAATCTAGGCGTTACTATGGATCAGTTTCTGAGGTGAGACGCTCATGTTAATTCAGTCACCGGAACATTGAGAAGTATCCTATTTAATTTAAAAAAAATTCATTAACCTACCACAAATGCGAATGAGTTTTTTTACATTTCACTTTGTTTATGTGCTCTTTGTAATTTTACAATTTACTATTAGAATTAGTTTTTTATCCACATGTGAGCGTTCTCTCCTAATGTATTTGAGTATCTATGTATTTTATATTCATTATCATTAGAAAACATTGTGATAATTTTGACTTTGTCGACAAATGTTTTCATTTAGACAATATAGCTTATCTATTCGTCTATCTATCTATATATAGAATGTATTACCTTTTTGTCCATGTTGTACGTAAACAACTCCACCAAAATGAATCTCTCTCTCCCAAATTTTTTTATCGGTTCCTAAGTTGTTGTCTCAATACCCTATTCCCCTATTTTTTCATTGAATTGGAACTATCATCGATCAAAATTTCGGTCGATTATAAATGCGAGGATTTATATTTGATAATTAAACATCTGTCCAACAAAGGAGAAATCCTACCATAAAAGAACACATTTTCATACTCCAATTATCTTACAGAGTTCACCAATTCTGAGTTCAATCCAGTTCTCACGTATTTTCCCCTGAACCAATTCTGGGAAAGTCACGAAACTTCACTTTCGGTTGGTGTTGAGAAAACAGGGAATGTGGAAATATTTTCCGGTCTTATGGAACTTTTCAGTTCAATATACTCCAAACAATGTGGGATTTGAGGTGAATGTTTCAAAGCTTCCTCAATAACAGTTTCACTGAATGAAAAAACACTAAAAGAAAATGGAATTTCGTTTCCACATGAACGACGTTAACCTAAATTCGAACTCTAATTTGTAAAGTGCTATGAAAGCGAATGAAGTTCATATGGGAATATATGGAAAAACTCTTCAACTTCTGTTCGCCCTCTTTTTTAGGTTGTTCGCAGGAAATTCAACCCGAACGATACCTCTCCATTTCAAATTAACTCTATTAGCCAACAACACCTTTGTCTTTTCTTGATAGCTATAGGACGTCCATGCACACGCTAAAGAAATACTGAAGGAAGCTTCAAAAAACGAAGAAAGTGGGATAACGGTTGGTAGATCTACAGAGACTAATGAACAAAGTGCAGTGAGAAATATGGGCCACCTCAAAACTAAAAAGAACAACCCTAACTAACCTAAGTAATATAGAAGGCAAGTATGTAGAAAGAGTAGAGCAATATAAACTTGGTGAACTGCACAAAGGAATACACCCAGGTAATAAGAATAAGAATAGATAAAGCGCCAGCCAACTTCATTAAGATGAACAAAGTATTTCGTAGCAAAGATCTAAGTATGACATTGAAACACCGCTTAGCTAAATGTTACGTCTTATCTACCCTCCTTCATGGAGCAGCAACATGGCAGTGATTGCTGTAGTTCTTAGAAAGATTGAAGTGGGTATATAGAAGGGTCTTCCAGAATATCATGGATAGAGTAACAAATGCAGAAGTTCTTAGACGCACAGGCAAGGAAAAAGAGATTGTTAACATTGTCAAAAACTAGCTAGAATCTGAGAGCGGAGAAATACTTTCACAGTTGATAATACAGGGCGAAATCCAAGGAAAACGCAGGATAGGCAGAAGAAGAATATCATGGCTGCGAAACCTGAGAGAGTAGTTCGGATGCACTTCCAACCAACTTTTAAAGCTGAAGTAAAAATAGCAATAATGATGATTGCCAACCTCCGATTTGGAGATGGCACTTGAAGAAGAGGATAGGACGTCCACAAAACATATACAGTGGCCAACATGTCCTTTCCTTGTTATTACCCAATAGGTGTTCCAATAAGACGTAGTATGAACCATTTCTTCGAAGGAACTTTGGACTGGTATAGAACACAGATGAAACATGGAGAATAAGGATGAATCATGATTTAAATAACATGACGTCCTCAGATTCATAAAATGTAATGCGGTTGGACGATAAAAACTACTAAAAAGTTATTTGTAAACTAGAATGTGATTAATTTCTGGATATAACAACGTATTTCTGAGCTTCTCAGCAACAGATATTGGATTTATTAAGCTTAGTTCGATGAATTATTCCGTCCCTAAATTAAGTCATAAAATTATAGAAGGAAGGATATTTATAAGATAATTTGTTGTATTCAAATTTCAATGGAAACTGATCAAAATTGAACGTATTCTAAACTCAATTTCAATGATAAAAAAAATTAATTGACAAAAGAACTCAGGTTGGCAAGGTTGAGTTACTTAAATATTATCTTATAAATATATTTTGTAAAAGGCATTTCATGTCGATAGAATAATTCATTCAACAATTTCTACCGTTGATCCTGATTAACTCTTCGTGAATTATTTCATCCTATTTTACCGGCCTAACCAACCACATGTTTTGAAAATAGTGATTTACCTCACAAGTGCAGAAAGTGGTACTTTTCCACACATGACGGTCAAGCCATTGAGTTCGGAAAAGACCCTTTCCGCATATGTTTTTTAGGTACAAATTTTTCCTACGAGTATAATATACTATACTTACTCGCGATTTCAATGTGCACTATGAACTGCGCAACTGCAAGGAGACTGAATATCTCAACTTCTTCTTTAGTTCCTTTGATCTGTTACCTACAGTTAACTTCAGAACAAGGGGCGAAGCAATTCTGGATAACATATATGTAAACTTCAAGGCTGTCTGGATATAACTCCTATTGCTCTAGTGGGTATCTCTGATCACTCTGGAATAATTTCCAATACCCCACTAAATCTGTCCTCTAATTCTAGCAATAGAATTACTTCCAGACCAATAACGGATGAAAGCCTCTCCTGTCTATATAATCTACTGTAACAGTATAATTGGAATACAATAACAGAGAGTAGTGAAAGTGTGAAGGACCAGCTCTGCAAATTTTTCAAAATTTTAACCAACGCTATGGACATGAGTATGCCATTGAAGTCAAAAATTCTTAGGAAAAATCAGCAGGGTCCTAAAATCAGCTGGTTCAATGAGAATCTTTGGGACATGAGGGGTAGCTACAAACACTGAGTCTCCTAAACAAACAGAATCCAATTCTGGTACCTAGAAGCATAGTCACTATAGAAAACAATATGGGATAGAGCTAACTGATACCAAAAAAGCTGCACATGATAATTTCATTGATAATGCAACGAACAAGTCGGTGGCCATGTGGAGTAACATAAAATCTCATAGTAACTCAACTCCAGCCCCTCAATGACTTCTTTGTTTAAATAGCAGACGAAATAAGTATCCCTTATCAAGTCATATCTAGAGGGGAAGAAACAATATGTTCTTTTGGAAAATTTACAGTCTGGAAAAAAGGGGATTCAGCATGGTGTTCCCCAGGGCTCGGTACTGGGTCCCCTGTTATTCCTCATATACATAAATGACTTGCCAAATTCCAGCAACTCCTTGAATCTACTCCCAATCCTGTTCGTTGATGATTCCACCATATTGCTGCGTTACCATCCCTCTGACCCAATTTCGCAGTGGACTCAAAAAAACAGGTCCAAATCGAGAACTGGTCAGTCTCAATAATAGTAAAACTCAATCTATTAACTTTACCTTACGAACTTCTCCACCGAACCTAGAAAGGGATACATCTGTGAAGTTCCTGGGAGTCTACTCGGATCCTGGGTTGACCTGGGAAGCCCATATCAACCATCTTAGCTCCAAACTTTCTAGAATAACTTTCTTGATTAGGAGTCTGTCGAAAAGTGTTTCCATGTGCACATTATTGACGGCATATCATGCTTACTTCAGCTCCATCATGACTTATGCAATTTTAAGCTGGGGTCATTCCCCGAACTCTACTCAAATTTTTAAGTTACAACGACGCTGTGTTAGAATTATCTCAGGTTTAAAGTACCGCGAGTGTTGTAGAGACGGCTTTGTTAAGCTGAGGCTGCTCGCCCTTCCCTGCATTTTTATCTTTCACTCTCTAGTCTATGTGAAACAAAACCTGGAAAACTTCAGAACAGACAGTGATTTTCATTCCTATCCAACTAGGGGGAGGGAATTTAGTGCCCGGCTGAAACAGACTGCAACGCACCAGCAGGGGCACAGATTATTATGGCATAAAAAAATGTAATGCTCTACCAACAGACATTGAACATTTAAATTTAGATCGCTTTAAAACAAGAGTCAAAAATTATCTCTTAAAAAACGCCTTCTATTCTCTCAAGGAGTACCTAGGAAGTGATCAAATGGTATTTCAACCTGTTTTTAATATGTAAAATGTTTGCTGTTCAATGTACTATGTGGTGTTTCTTTTACTTATCATGTATTTCTAGTGAGTAGTACTTTTACTCTCTCTCTCTAAATTAATTTAATGTGTCTTACATTCTATTGTCATTCCAAACAAGTTTTATACTTTTATAAGTTTCTTTCTTTTGTACTATTTCATATCATTATTGACCTGTTGAAGCACTTTGTGTTATACTTTACCAATAAATAAATAAAATAAAAAAATTAAATATACCTAAAACTTTTATGATAAAGAAAGGATACCTAATATAATTTCTATTTATTTTCAAATCCACGATTAAAATGAAGTTATTTTTTGTGAATGTCTAACAGAAAACAACTACTTCCCCGGTTAAAGCCACGCTGGACATTGAACTACATCTGATAGATATTCTGAATAGGCCCTAACTCAAAAGAGAAAATCTGAAATTGAAAATTTGCATTTTCATCAGATAGTTATTTGATTTTCTATTCCAGTCTTAATTAAGAGTTCATGAAGATGAATGAGGCAAAGAAGAATGTTTTCCAAAAGAGAGTACTCACCAGGAATCATTCGTAACATTGACGCAGGAGAGACATCGCATTCACTAGGTCTTCAATACATTTTTGTCGACGAAAATCTATTTCACGCTTCCACGATCATCAGGAAGACCGGAAGAAATGGGAAACACATTTTCAAGAAGCAATCTCACTTTGCAAAGATGGAAAAAGTTAGAATCATTTCTTTTGGAGAGACACTTTCAAATTAGTGTTTTCTGACATTAAAACCTATCATGAGGTATGATAATTAAATGTACAGTTGTAGCATTTTGCAAATTTAACGCCGGTGTGTCATGAAAGAAAGCTTGTAGAATTTTCGCTGAATTATTGACAGGTGAGGATGCTGCTTCGCGAGAAACTGATGTCGATGGGGAGCTGGAGTTTTGTATTGGAGTGTTTGAACGTTTTTTTAGAATATGATGAGCAATCTTCTTCTTATTTCCGAGCGAATTCTCGATGTATGATTCTGCCAGAGAGGTAGGTTTCCATCCACCGTGCCTTTTAATGTTGTCGGACATACTCGTAGAAAAACTATAATTACAGCCTTTTGCATACTTTTGTCAATTGATTTTTTTCCCATTGTGTTTTGAATGTGTCTCTATAAAGCGGAGTATATGCTTGCCATATATCACGAAGACTTTTTGTTGACGGATGTACAAAGACGTCTTCCATATGTTTCTGGAGTCCATTTGATTCAATTGTACCAATGAAAAAGATTTTTATGGAAAATGACAGTTGAGTTGTTGTTATACCAAATTTTTAAAATATCAATGTCGACTCTATACTTGGAAATAGATAATTATTCACTCATAATGTTAAAATTAAAATAGTCCTGCCAAAGGGAATGTTAAACTCATTGATGGTCAAAATGTGTGTATATTCCTTTATTTCTTTCCATTCGCCAAACTCTTCTGAGAATAAAAAACTCCAGAAATATATGGAATAATAAATGATACTGAACACGTCTATCATGATAAATGTACAGGATAATGTATCACAACTCTCGGACCAAACATATGCAAATTATTATATGCTATGTAAACAGGAAATGGAAGTGAAACGGGGATGGAAGGAACGATGTCAGTGTATAGCCCAAAATACAAAATTCAAATTTATTCCTTTTTTATTATTATCTGTACTGACTCTCATAGAGCACGATATGACCCTGAGAGGTTATTGGCCTTCTTTTTTGTATGAGAAGCGATACAGACCCTATGTGGCCCTACTTGACGGAAAATAAAAAGAATGTAACAAATATTCAAAGAAAGGCGAGTGGTTTGGAAATTTCTATTCAGATCGTTTGATCTACTAATAGTAATGAATATTTATATTTTTGGATCAACCCGCTGGAAATACAGATTGTTGTATAGAATTAAGGGTAGCATCGGGAATATATACTTAAAAAAGTTCAATATTTTACAAAAATGTTTCCGAAACATTATATTTTAAAAATAGGGGAATTATCCATCAGTAAGAATATTAGACATCTGTCGAACGTTTTTCCTTGAACTTGTATAAAAATTAAATACATATTGAAAACCTCTCACATAATGACACAACAACTAATGAAACAGCGGGTACCAAATTTCTTGCGTTTAAGATCCACGATTTATACATTTTATTTTAGAAACGTTCTTTTTTAAAACTCCAATTCAAAAAAATATCATTGAAATAATCTCTTTTTTAAATATATTTCCAATTGAACTATCGATAAACCAGTTAATCGACAATATAATAACTCATAACAAACAGCTTGCTTATATTTTCAACCAGACTCACATCAATATGGGAAAATAGCTGGCAGAAAAAATTGTCGGAGATGGTTTCAAAATTATTATAGAAAAAATCGTGAATGGTTCAATCTTTCTTTAGCTAACTTCAGAAAAAGATTTATTTGAGGTTATAAACTGAAAATTGAAAATCGTCAGGCAATAACATCTGAACAGAAACATCAAAGAAATTGCACATTATATATCATCAAGTATCTGTTGTGAGACCCATTCATAGAAAAGTGAAAGCAACAGATGCAAAAAAACTAGAATAGACTTATTTCACTGATTACAAACTTTGAAAATATATTCGTAAAAAATAGACTCTCTAGTTACTTGAATAAGTACCAGGATGTCATAGTGGAATCAGCAAATATTATTTCTGATGCTTCGGATGAAAGTGAACCTTGCCTTGTTATTTTTGTAGATCTTACAAAAGTCACAAAATATTATTGACAACACTCCAAAATATTGGAGTGCTCGACAATTGCGAAAATCTATTCAGAAGTTATCTTGAAAATCGCCGGCAATGCGTTAAAATGAATGACAATTTCAATGACTGAAATATAAGGATGTGGGATGCCTCAAGGTATAGTTATTCTAATCCCAATTGGAACGGCAATAAAAATAAGAGCACTACGAGGAGTGTTCATATGCACTGCCCGGCAAATGGGAAATTTATATACTACCAGTGTTTTTACTTTCGAAGCGTTCCTGGTACAATAATAAAAAAATTCTGTCGTGTGAAAGAAAATTCCTTCTCGAAACTTTTTATGTCGGTTCAATTGGGATTGGAAATACTATACAGTATTAGATCAAATGCTCTTCTCAATTTATGTGAATGATCCATTTTCAATCCAGAGTAGAGGAATGCAAATATAATTTGAAAAAACTAAAAAAACACGATTTTGAAGCAATATGAACTGAAAAGTTGAAAATAATAGGAATAAAGTCATTGACCAAAAAGTTTATTTTGAAGTAAAAAAAGCGTGTGGTGCTTGATATCAGAGGTCTTAAATTTGTTATCGCTAGATTCGTAAAATTAAAGTCATTATGAAAAGTTAGTAGCTTTTTTACAAGCTTTTATTTAATTTCACATTTGTATGTATGTTCAGTTCAGATCTTGCAAGGGAATTTTGACCCATTTTTTGTTGTCCGATTGACGTGTTCATAATTCCGGTGACAATGCATTATGGAAATTTTTCTAGAGGAATAACAAAATGGCGGCTTCAATATGGCGGACGAGTTTTGCGATTATGGTTCGATTCTATTCAAAATGGTTCTATTCTATTCAAAACTCATAAATTCAAGATGGCGGCTCCAATATAGCCCGATTCCAATAAATATTGCTATGTGGGGGTTTCTGGGGTCGGAGATCATGATTTTTTGTCAAAATCCACGAATTCAAGATAGCGACATTTTTGTGATTATACCATTCCAATCAAATTGGTGTGTGGGGTTTTTGGGGTGGAGATCATAATTTTTTGTCAGAATTCAATAAGATAACGGATTTCAGGAATAATTGAAAATCATTCAATAATTTTTTTTTTTAAAGACAAGCTTTTATACAAATGCACTGAAAAGGAAAAAAGAAATTATTCTTTGATTGTTTGACCTAAATTATTATGTGAGTAGCAGATTCAAAAATCTTCAAATTCATTGGTTTCTTATAGCGACTTGTAATAGTGGTAGCTTTTTTACGTAGATATGATAGAGGAATTGTTTTTTTTACTGAAAAATGTGCTAGAAATATGCTTAAAAAAGTTATGAATCTTAAAAAAAAATACGTGTAGGTGGCGCCCCCTATGAGTAAGAGCAATAATAACATCAGTTTCGAATACGACACATCAAAAAGCCTCTCAATTAAAGTCAGTATTTATAAAGTTATTTAAAAAAAAATTAAAATAAAAATAAAACTTCAACACCCTGTATCTTGGAAACAAAGCGTTTACGGACATATTTATTTGGACAATTCATATTAGAATATTGTGAGGAATCACCTCCTGAAGTTTGTCAAAGTACTTTTGAATCACCCTGTAGAATAACAATTCTTGCGTGGCAAGATTTTGAATCTGCTACTCACAGAATAACCTAGGTCAAAAGTCGTTTCCACTTAAAACGGGCTGAATTTGGCCAGTTACGAAGTTAAACGACGTTTAGTTCATTGGTTTCGTGCACGTTTGACAGATGGTTGACATTGGAGGTTAAACAACCTTACTTTTCCGATTTGTTTATGTTGGAGAATTGAATATTTTTACCTATTTTAAAAAGAATTCAGTAGTTGGATTACATGTGTTATTGTTTAATTCGTAGATGATCATGCCTTCATATTGTTCTGCTGTGAAATGCAATAAAAATGCATCAAAAGAATACGATCTTTCATGTAAATTGTACATGTTTGTATTTTTGACCCTGTTATCAGAATTCCATCTGCTGTTGTAAGTAATAGAAAACATTGTGTAATCTCCCAGAGAAGGCAAGCAGCCTAGATACATGCCATCAAACGAAAAGACTGGTCTGATAAGTTAACGAAATATGGTAGTTTGTTCCAGACATTTTCACTCTGGTAAAGGAAATATGTTGTACCAATTTATTCAATAAGCTGGGTGCCGAATGAAGTCCAAAGAAGGAATTCATTTGATGAATTATATTTTCACATTCATTGTAGAAGATATTGTCACTTTTATCAAGTTTCTTCAAAAACCGAACACCCACAAAAATATCACAAAACATGAGCCAAAGATGAAAATTATCGGTTTCTCAATTTTTAGGTTATATTGTCACTTGGCTTTGGCTCCTCTACAGAACAACGAAATCTATGCAAAATGACAGAAACGTACATATTTTACTATGTTGCCAGCTTTTGACTGTCCTTAAACTAAGTTTCAATAAACTCGGTTTAGCTTTCGTCTGTTTGTGTCGGTGAAACTGGATCGAGGTTTATCAAGATTAAAATCTGAGTTTAGTGAGAACGGAGTTAACTAAAACGCCGTTTATCTGTCTTGTGGTGAAATCGGGCCTGAATGTCATTCAGCATGGCACATCTTGGTTCACGACACGTATAGAAAGCCTTGCTATAATCATGGCAACACCGCAATTCTCCAGTGTTAGTAGCGTCGAGCAAAAAGACTACAAAGAAATGAGGGAAAAAAAGGTTATCCCTCACTCGAAAAAATGTTTTTCCTACGCACTCGTGCAAAATAAAGGACATAGTGTTGAGCTAGCAAACAATATTCGCAATATTCCTGCACACGTATTTGGCAAGCATAAAAACTGTGGTGTTTGGTGTAAAGGTACATATAAAATCGAACTAAACAATCAGCAACTATACAATAAGCTTTCAAAGATAGTTGGAAAATATGCTGATAGTGCTCCAAAATGTTCTTTTGTTGCCTCGAGTCAAGCAAATGAAACCATTAACAACATCATTGCTCAAAAACTACCCAAGAATTGCTGCTAGAGTCTCAGTGAATCTGCAGACTACAGGTTAGGTACTGTATGCGCTAAAAACGCAGGGAAAAATATATTTTGGATATAAACTCGGAATTGAATGTATCACCGGGGAAACATACTGCATCTTCCGCTAAGTTATTAGATAACAAAAGAAAAAGACAAGCGATCAAGTTAAAATTGCCACCGACTAAAGCTCGTAGAAATTCCCTAGCGTAAAAAAAAGAAGCCTCCAGGAAATCGATGGAGCAATCTGAAGGGATCAGTACGAAACCAACTGTGGCATCAACTCTGGTGTAGAACACAGAGAAGTTGTTGATTTCCGACTTCTTCCGTGTATATTGCCAAACATTTCGTTATCGGTAGATAGCTGCAATATCATATTTTTCGATTTGGAAACTCCTGGGTTTTCGAAAGACTCAGAGATTTTACAAATAGCAGCGAAATTTGAAAATTCCACATTCAGCGTTTATCTCCATCCTTCTAAGCCGATTGATACTGATGCTTCAAGGGTTACGGGATAAATATATTTGGGGAAACTGATTTCCATGGCAAAGAAGTGCCGACGATTGCTCCTCGTGAAGCTCTAATTCATTTTCCAGAGTTCCTTCAATTTCCATCCAAGCCATGCATTCTTGTTGCTCATGATGCATCATTCGACTCCTCTCATTTACTGCGATATACAGTGTGACCCATTTAAAATGGAACCACTCCTGTAGAATACGCATTTTTCAGTCAATCTCAAAAATATGTTTTTCTGATATTAAGCATCAAAAACTGTATCACACACAAATTTTCATAACTTTAGTTTCATTTCCAAGGCACTCTATGGTTTTTTTTCTTTGTCAAAAACGGCAAAAGTTCATTACGCATTTTTTTTCCAAATTTGACTACACCACTGGATTCGTAGTCGTTATAAATGAAAACCATCAAAATTTCATAAAAAAATATTGGTTAACAACGAAGTTACAACAACTTTAATTTTGGAAACAAAGTATTTGATTATAATTTTTATTTAGATTGCAGACATATTTGAAATCTGGCAACACTGCCGATATAAAGTAGAGCACAGGTGAATTTGTACAGCGAAAACCCGAAGTCAATAGCTCATTCCGTTCAACAGTTATAACTACTGAAAGTATGGTAATGTGAGCGATTTGTGGTGTACTAAATCACAGCCTACTATTGATTTAGTACAATACCTATGCCCAATGTATTAGTTCAGCTTTCCTCAAATTATTGATACCTTCTCTAAAAGCTTGTTTCAGTTGAGTTTTGCAGAATAAAAAAGGAAAATTTTTTTGTCCTGCTTTCTGTTTTATTATTGAATAAATAATTTTGATACTTTAGAACTTGATTCGGTTCATTTCGTTTTTATCGGCAATTGAAAACTGCATAACTTGAAAATGAATTTTTAATTTTCTGTTATTTTCGAATACACTCATAACCTAAACTTAAATAAATAATTTTAAGTGAATATAATTCACAAATCCAGTGGCGTAGTTAGATTTTTATTACAAAATCGCTTCCACCAGAAATTGCTCACATTACCATACTTTCAGGAGTTATAACTGTAGAACGGAATGAGCTATTGCCTTCGGATTTTCACTGTACAAATTCACTGGTGTTTTACTTTGTATCGGCAGTGTTGCCAGATTTTAAATATGTCTCTAATCTAAATGAAAATTAATATCAAATACTTTGTTTCCAAAATTAAAGTTGTTGTAACTTCGTTGTTACCCAATATTTTTCCATGAAATTTTCATGGTTTTCATTTATAACGACTACAAATCCAGTGGTGTAGTCAAATTTCAAAACAAAAATTGCCTAATAAACTTTTGCCGTTTTTAACGAAGAAAAAAAAACATAGAGTGCCTTGTAAATGAAACTAAAGTTATGAAAATTCGTGTCAATATAAAAATTTGAGAATGACTGAAAAATGCGTGTTTCACAGGGGTGGTTCCATTTTAAATGGGTCACACTGTATAATAAACAACGGTATGATCGAGAATTTTAAAAATAAAGCGGGGTTTTTGGATAGCTTGGCTGTAATGAAAAAAGTTTTGCCGGAACGAAAAGCAGAGAAAATAGTTTCAATTTACAAACTCTAGCCCGCGACTTGAATTTCAAAGTTGTGCTTTTGCCAAAAATATTTTTTTTTAAGTTTGTAAGCCTTATATACAATCGGTAATGATAAAACTACTGTTACCAAGCTTGAAAAATTTGAAAGGCGTGATATCCCACAGTATGATTGAAAGAATAGCAGCAGCCGGAATTCACTATGAAATTTCAAAAGAGGTGTACTCGAAAAATGGCGAAATCGGAAAAAAACATTATTATCCGAGAAAACGTTCTCAAAAAATCCAAGGGTAACACAAGCCAAAAAAATTATCTAGAAGATAGTTGAACACCTGGAAAACAGGCTTCAATTTTGTTATGCAATAACTGCAACTTTTTGAATAAAAAAAAATAATGGAATGAAAATTTTGAATCAAAAAAAATATTTTTTCAACGATTATTCATGTATTGAATGTATAATTGGTTCAAATGTGAATTAATGACATAGATTAAATTTGTCAGAAAAATACATTTATTTTGAATCTTTCCCATAATTATTAAAATCCAAGGAAAAACCTTCCACATTCCTGGAATTCACAACCCCTCCACCAGTTCTCTACCGCGTACACTGTTGCCATTTCGTCACAGCTACTCGTATCTGCGTTCTGTGTCGAGCAAAATCAATATTTTTCATCAGGCAATATCTTGGAAACTAAACGGTCAAATTCGTTTTTTTTTAAATTAATCCCTCAATTGTACTGTATACACCGAGTAGTTTTAAAAAAAAATCTTAAAATCCGTTCAGCAACTATAATAAAAAATGTGAACAAAGTCTTATCCGTTTACGTGTTAGGTATAGGTATCGATTGAAAAAAGAACCATTTTTAATTGAAAATATTCGACAAACTGGACGGTGGATCAATTTAAAAATTTGTGAGTCGGTTCATGCAGGTTATGTTCACACCATACTAAGGCGATTCCTAAGATTTGAACAAAACTACAGAAATACCTTAATGAAATAATTGTTTTCTTTTTAGTGCATTTGTATAAAAGCTTATCATAATTTTTATTATATTGAAGTAAATTTTGTGATTGATGACTTGTTGTTATTATTTTCATTCAGTTCATCAAAATCGTGTTCTTTAGTTTTTTCAAACTATAATTTGATTTCTACTGTTTTAGTGCATATTGATAAAAAAGCATGTTTTTAAACTTTCCAACTATGGGAACAAACTCATCATCATTAATTCATCCAGATGAGAAGTTTTTACTAACTTTCAGTGAAAGTAGATCGTAGGGAGGGTCATGGCCCTTCTGCCTCTCGATATGGCCCTCTGCCTAAAGGTCATTTGTACATAACTTCTGGTAAAAGTACCAAGACCGTACCAGTTAATTCCCAAATCTTCAAATTATTCATGTTTACCAGTTGAATTCGCAAAATCTTGTGAATTGGACTTTTTTTCTGACGATCTTGGTGAGAAAACCAGATCGTAGCTATAAAATTATGACAATCCGTTCTTAATACGTTTGCAAAATTTCAAATGATTCGGACATCTAAAAGTGCGTGAAAATCAACTTCAAAGATTCCATTACATACATTCATACATACATACAGGGGAAGCTGATAAAGCATGTGTAGAAAGACATATTTCATCCAACTAGATTTAGTGGTTGGTCTTACTTAAAATGTATATCGCTAACCGTTCTTGGTGCTCGATCATGAATATTTCTCACAGGAATCAATTGACACTGTAAATAATTGGGCAGTAAATTATTTATATTTTTTTAAATGAAATTCATTGTATGAATATAATTATTTTGTTTCACATTGAGGACACCCAACATCGATTTTATATTCGTGTGCGCATTGCTGTATTCTGTAGAATTTGTAGTCTGTCATAATTAGACAGAATTATAGAACTGTAATAATTGAAATGAACGACAATTTCATTTACCATTTTTTTTAATATAGACTATATGGGTATCGAGTACGAATCCCAAATATTCCATCTCTATTCGTTGATGGTTGATTTTGATATCTAAGATTTTGATATCGTCGAGACAAATAAATTCACCACATCAAAACTCACTATAATTTGTATTGGGTTGTTTTTTAAATAAAAATGTGTAATTTGGACTTAGCTATCGTAAGTTTATAGAAATCTCTTATACGTCTGGTATTTCCCTGGTTGACCACACTTCTAGTAGAATGGGTCAAACAAACAGCAGGGACAAGACAATTAGAATGTGTGCCATGAAAAATATGGATGATGAAATAAGATACAGTGACCTAGAGGGTAAACAAATAAGACTGCTATGAAAATTTTTAAAAAGACTCCAGCTTTTGTATTAGCCATTTCTAAGTATACTTATGGAATGAAATCACTTTGGATGTGATACTCTTTGAAACAATTCGAGTCATCCTATATCGATAGAAACCAAGACATTCAGTCCCCAAGAATTCTGAATTAAATTTGACAGAGCAACTTTTGATGAGCTGGTCACAACACCCACGTTTTCCCAAAAATTCATTAATCTTGCCTTTTTCGTCAAGACTCTCCACATTCAACGTGAAGGGTATTCTGGGGAGAATCAGCTGGCTATCACAACAATCGGAAAACAAAAACCGCTAATGACACTCCACTCACTGATCTGGCAGGGATCGTGGGTGATTGAAAACTTTTCCCGATCGGAGGCGGCGAAAGGATTGATTTCTCGAGGTAACGATTAGGCGGATGTGAAGACAATTTATCAAAATCTCTCCCACAGACAACAGAACGCGATGAAGGCCAAATGTAACATTTGAGAAGAGATGGGGTGATTTATATCAGCTCCAAGAGCGGAATCTGTGACAAGGTTCGGAAGCTATTGAATTTCATTCACTTTTAGTGTTTTCGGGTAGCATTTTAATAGGATTTGGAACGTGATAGGTTATGTGGTCGGATACATTCATCTTGAAGTCCGTGATCCCATTTCAGGATTCCTTGGAATATTTCTGCTGTGAATTTATGGGGAGACAGTTACATCATTGTTCCGTTCGATTAGAGCTATCGATGTCAATATATGCAGGATTCTTCTTGTGACCATCCCTAGAGATGATATAACCAGTTCAAATTCAATCAATCTTCAAAATTATGAGCAACAAAGGTGGGCAGCAAACTCTGGACAGCAAAATGAGACGTGACAACATTTATTGGCAGCAAAAAGGAATACTGAGCAGCGAAATGTGGGCTCATCCTTATAATTCTGATGACATGAATTATTTATCCTGGAAAACACACGCTCAAAGTGTAACGGTCAAATTTTCAACCAATACCCCATTGTTAATCTTCGAAAAGATACGCAGAAGTCTGACTGCTTTATTCAGTTTCTGGTGTATTGGTTATGTGCACGACAGTGGCGCCGCCTAGCGAACGCAAGATTTCGGGACTCGGGCATTATTTGACAGTTAGATGACAAGCCACATTTTGGTGATTTCCATCGAAATCAAGTGGAAAACTTGAGGAAATTGTCGATATCTGAGAGCAATTTATAATATTTGTGAGTTAAACGAATGGTTGTTATGATGAGAACAGGATTTGAAAGCATGAAACATATATTTCCAACCTCAAACTGTGATGATGAAAGGTAATGAATTAGCTTCAGCATTTTGAGAAATGTTGAGGAACTGAGAATTGACGGCCAAAGTTATTCAATACAAACCCATATTATTAGGGAAACCTCAGTGGAATTAACATCCTACGAAATATCTTAGAAGGTAAGTAGTGTGCGTTGTTGTTGTTGAGTTGAGCCGGATTTAATTCAGTTACATTTCCAGTTATTGGTTGATTTGGTGATACTACTATGCTCCTCCTTGTCATGAAACTTTTGTACAAACGTGTGAACTCGCAAAGCAAAATGCATTTAGTGGAATCGTAATATAAGGTTGTCAATTAATTTTACCTTTTTACAGGAGGTAATAGGATAGGTCCCCTGAGGTACACCATATTCTTTTTTCCTCTTGTCGCTCTGTAATTGAAAGCACATCAATATCAGACATCCAGTAAGTGCATACTATCAGCAAGGGGAACACATCGCTCAGGAAATGCAAACATATCAATTTCGATCCATTAGTGAAAACTATGTACTTTGCAAATCAGGCCAGACGGCCCATTCCTATGTACTCCAAAAATATTTATGTGAATCCTATAAATTCTGCTGTGTAAAACGAAATTGTTGCAGCCCCGCGATTCTTCACGCCGTCGCCAAACGATCCGACAGTGTGTTGCAAAACGTAAAAAGCGAGTAAATCCATAGATGCGATGAATATTTTCGAGATTTTTCATGTACGAGTATATCTAGAACGGAACGTTTCAGTTATTTAGACTAATAAAAAAACTTTTTGAAGACAAGTTTTCATTCAAGTCATGTACTGAAACGTATAAAATATGTTCATGTCATCGCTGATAATGATTGAATTATTTTTGTTGAATTATTTGGTTTCAAACAGCTTGTCGCGCGAAGTGTTCATAAAAGTAGGTACCAATTAATTTCATTGGACAATGATTGGTTAAAAAGTAACAACTTGTCAAAGTATTTAATTTTTACAAAGTATTCATGAAAGAAGGTACTAATTGATTCCATTGAACAATGATTGGTTGGTAAGAAACAAATTATCGAAGTATTAATTTCAATTCGCGCGACAAACTTTTTGAAATTAGATGATTCAACAAAAAATAATTAAATCATTGTCGGCGATGACTTAAACTTATTTTATAAAATTTAGTACACGGCTTGGATGAAAGTTGTCTTTAAAAAGTTTTTTTATTAGTTATTTGATTTTTGGCTGTTTAGTTAGTTCCCCTTAATGTGTTCATTTCTAATAGAGCATCGTTATTACTAGGTCTCTTCCCTCTGAATTTTGAGCTGAAAGAAATCATGATCTGCGACCCCAAAAACTCCCACACATCAGTTTTGAATCCGCCATCCTGAAGTCGCCATCTTGAATTAATAGAGATTGACAAACCCCCGCATACCAATTTTGAATGAAATATGACCATAATCGGAAAACTCGTCCTCCATCTTGGGGCCGCCATCTGAAATGTATGAATTTTGACAAAAAATTCAAAATCCCCGTCCGTGAAAACCACCTACGCCAATTTTTAATCTAATGGACCATAATCAAAAACTTCCTCCATCTTTTGGGCCGTCATCTTGAATTTATGAATTTTGACGAAAAATTCAAAATTCGACCGAAAACCGCATCATACCAATTTTGAATCGAATCGGACGATAATAAAAAAACTCGTAGTTCATCTTGGGGCCGCCATCTTGAATTTATGAATTTTGACAAAATTTCAAAATCTCCGACCGCGAAAACCACCGCATACCAATTTTGAATCTAATCGGACTTTAGTCAGAAAACTCGTCCTCATCTTGGGGCCGCCATCTTGAATTTATGAATTTGACAAAAATTCAAAATCTCCGACCGCGAAAACCACCGCATACCAATTTTGAATCATATCGGACCATAATCCAAAACTCGTCCTCTCATCTTGGGGCCGCCATCTTGAATTTATGAATTTGACAAAAACTCAAAATCTCCAACCGCGAAAACCACCGCATACCAATTTTGAATCGAATTCGGAACATAATCAGAAAACCGTCATCCATCTTTGGGCCGCCATCTTGAATTTATGAATTTTGACAAAAATTTCATAATCTTCGACCTTGAAAACCCCCACATACCAATTTTGAATCAAATCGGACCATAATCAAATCAAATCTCCTCCGATTTCTTGAAGCCGCCATTTAATTTTTTCCCTAACAAAAATTCCATAATGCATTGTCACCGGAATTATGAACATCTGCCAAATTTCAAGTTAATCGGACGACTAGAAGTCGGTCAAAATTCACTTGCAAGATTTGACCCAAACTAACTAACAAGTGAAACTAAATAAAAGCTAGTAAAAATACTAAATTATCAGTATATTTGAAATTATCGGTAAATGAGAATAAAACATCAATAATACAAATGAAAACTCTTCCTTTCTCAATCCGGTAACCGAAAATTGTACAATGTCATTCGCACTCTGAAAGATAAATGAGCACCGAGATTTGATGTTATCAGAGCTGAAGACTCAAACAAATAGCAGAGAAATAAGACCCTATAAACATTATCAACAACATTCTCCAAACTGACAGTATCCAAATGCGTTCAAAAGATCAATAGTCACCTATTTAAAAAAAAACCTCGAATAGTCAACAATAAGGAACACGCATTATTTAAAATTTTATTTTTCTTTGCTTCAGTTTGATTCTCAAAAATTACATTTTGTGAAAATAACTTCTCAAATCCCAAAATTTTGTCGAAATTTTCAGGTTCAAAGTTACTCCTCAACTCAAACTCGATTCGACCTTCACTTGAATAACTTCCCCCAAACACTAGCGCCAATTGTGATTGTTTTAAAAATATTGATAGACAGTACTATTTCTTACAACCCAAACATAAATTCAATCTCACTTTTAATGTGATGTTTCAGTAACAATTGAAAATACTACGATGATAATTATAGTTGACAGTTCGAAGCAACTTGCGGTAAAAGTGTGAACTGTGTGAATTAACGATGCATACGTCCATTAGAGGCGCTAGGAGTACGTTTTTAAATGTGATGAAAAAATGGGAGTTTTCAATTTCGAATTATGAAAAACATCGAAACTTTGTTCAATTTATATTTTTGTTGCTGAATCTTCAAATCAAAATATTTCAGGAAAGGGACACATGCATGTTCTCTATTATTGACCAATATTGTCACGCCCTGCTTTGGGAGTCCCTGTGAAACCCTGGCCCCCTAACTGTTTAGGGTGCCCACTAATTATCTTACCTGGCTTGTGAGAGGTTAAAACATTTAACATCTGTGATTGTGACCAACCTGGTATAGTGAATTAAAAAAGTGAAGTGAAAACTTTTATGGTTTATTGAAAATTATAAAAGGGCAAAAAATAACACAATGGTGAATACAAAAATAGTGAAGTGAACAATGACCAAAATAAATAAATAAAAGTAACACTTACATTATAATAAAAAACCAGGGAAGGAGATGTGTCATCATGGACTAGCAGCATAAACAAGCACAATGAAAAGAACCAAGCCAAAAACGATCATTTCAATTTATATTAAAAATATCGTTGAGTCATGATTTATTGCGCTGCCTATTGCAGAATCAGTGTTCTTGCCATTCAGTACTCAGGAATTGAATTGGAAACCGACACCTGGTTAATGAACGGTGATGAACTTTGAATATGCAGGAAACACTGTATTTCAATAAATGTGATACTGAATGATGAATTACTAATAAATAAATGAACTATGGAATTTTCAACTCTGGGCTTAATTATGTTTAAATTTCTATCTTCAGGTCTGATAAATTAATTCTGAATTTTGAAAAAGAAATGATTGCTATATTTATATTGGGTAATATTTTTCATACGTTCTTCATACGCTACACACGAACTTCAATAAAATATTAGAAAAAGTACCCAAAACCAGACTTCTCACCTACATTGACAAGTACAAATTGATTTCTGACAAACAATACCTATTCAGAAAAGGCTTATCAACAAATGACGCGATATCTGCACTTACATGCAAAATATATCAATCACTGGTAGGTTCTGGATTGAACTATAGCATCATAAAATGCGGCGGAGCAATGAATTCTCACCTGAAAAAAATGAACAATATCCAAAAAAAATCTCCAAATAATTCTGTGGCATCATACCTATCCATCTGATGATGTACACAAAGAATCCCAGGTTTTTGGCATGAAACAATTTCAGGAGGAGATATAATACCTTCTACAAAACTCCATTCTCTTCAAAACAGTTGGCCAACACAGTGTTACGTATCTAGCATCTACAACGTACCAAATTCAACCAAAATACCTACCTGAAATTCAAGATATCCATTAAAAAATCCCAGAAATAAACTCATCAAAATGATAGATATGCAGCTATTTGAAAAAAATGATCCCAGTTTTGACAACTTCTATCTGTACATTTCTATCAAACTTTTCATATTTATATAAATATATATATATATATATATATATATATATATATATATATATATATGATTTCTCTCGGACAATAATTTCCCACTTTCACATTATATATTTGGCTAAATCTTAGCAGTGGTTTGAGATCATCTTCCTAGATCTTCTACTGAAATCGTCAAGTCGACGATGATGTTGGAGTGAAAAGGTATCGGGTCTCGAAGGCCATTGATAAGTACGTTCGATTTTCGATTCATTCCAACATGCACATTAAATTATGGAAGTAAAGTATTCGCGAGTGTGTGTCGATTCCTATGGCCTCGATTGCTCAGTGGTTAGAGTAAATGTCTAGAAAACATAATGTCGTGAGGATGCTAGTTTTCTTCAATTCAATAATCTGTCCATTATGCCACAAAAATTCCTTTTCATTAATGACAGTGTCGAAAAATTTTATAACATTTTGAACAAACTTATTTCTAAATATGTTCCTAAATATCCTAAAATAAAATAATGATTTTCTCATTGGTATAGTTATGACACACTCAGGGTTTTGAGGAGAAGAGAAAATGACAAACAAGATGGAAAAAATACAATATCAATTTAGACTATGTAACATTCAAATTGTTGAGAAGGCGTTTCAAACTCCAAATTGATAATGACTATCAAAACTTGCATTACATCCGACTCTAAACTGTTGTTGCAATTCATGAAGCAAAACAAAGAAAATTTAACTGACATTAACGCTTTAAAATAAGGAGATAAAATAACAAAGGGCGAAACTATATATTCTCAGAGAATTTTTTCTCTGTTTTTAACACTCCAAACCTCAACCTTCTCCGTGATAACAACAAAAACAACAGTACCTGTGGTAACATTAACAAATACTTCATTCCAAAAGACACTATTTCACAAAAAATATTGAATTTATCGGAAAAAGCCGCAGGTGTCGACGAAATTCCTACTGATCTCTTAAAACACTGTGCAAATGAATTTGCAGATATTTAGTTAGTTTTATTCAACAGATCACTGTTGTATTTAATATTTTTATTAGGAAACTATTGATTTTACGGACACAACACTGTTGTTAAAAAAGTTTTGCAATGAATTGTTCTTTCCAACAGTTTATTTTTTTTAATTGAGAAATATTGTTTCGTTAAAAAGTTCTGGTAAAAAATGGAATATGGGTTGCATGTTTCACCCCTTTAAAAGATAACAATAAAATTGAAAAAATATTCATTGGTAGAACATGCCAACCAAATGCCATTTTTCCAACTCCTCAGCAATTTCAAGGAAATTTTTTCCCATTTTTGGAGCGTGTAACTTTTCAAGGAAAGGCCTGAGAGCTTTTGTTTACATGAAACACCCCCTTTAATTTTTGACAAGAAATCACCCCCTGAAAACCTTTACACTTATTTGGTAACACCCTGTATATAAAATGTCTGTTTTTGGCGGCAAGATTTTGAATCTGCTACTCACAGAATAACCTAGGTCAAACGTTTAGAGAAATTATTTTTTCTTTTTAATGCCTTTTTATAAAAGCTAAACTTATTTTTTTACCATTTCAATAATTCTGCTAACTTTAGGCGGACAGTATTTAGAATAATGGTCGGAAGTATTTTCACTTTATCGCCGATATCATGTGAAATATTTTTTGTAGATCAGATTCATATACCGGATGACACAGGATATCGGGCCACCCCTGTAACTTCTGCATTCGAGAACGGATTTTTCTGAAATTTGGTACAGTTATTTGATCACATTATAATTCAATATGGCGGACTTCCAGTTTTTCTGGAAATGCCAGTAACTTTATTTTTTCATATAGAACACCCTGTATATTTTTACATATTCAAGTTCAACAGGTCGAAACAAGTCCAAACCTTATGTCAAATGTAATTTTTTTGAAACAATTGAAATTAAAATTGTTTTTTCATTTTACCTCGTGGAAAAGATTTATTATGGTATTTGGAGTCTTTTTTTTTAAATTGTATACATTCAAAAATCTACAACTAGTTCATGAGTTTCCTTGCAGTTCGAATAATTTTTCAACTTAGTAAGCTGTGGAAAACAATATTTCTGAATCTTGTCAACTAATTGTGTTTCGCTGTCATCTTTCATCTCAACTCTCGAAAATTAGTTAACTTCCGAGAATTAGTTGAGTGGAAATGTAAAATCAAAATTATAGGTTCACAAGAAGTGAACAGGTTGATATGTTATTAATTTACGGAGAATGTCTTTAAAACAGTGTCGCCGCTTGTCAGTTATACGCTGAACGATACCCACACAGAAAAGAACCCAACAATGGAGAAGATGATCGCAAGTGAGGAGGCAGAAATGAACGTTTTGCTTATGTTGATTTTGATCCAACCGCTTCGACGCGGGAATTGGAATACCAATGCAATGTAAGACGAGAAAACGCTAGAAAAATTTTAAAAAAACACCATTATCGTGCTTATAAAAATAACTTACACAATTAGTTGACAAGATTCAGAAATGTTGTTTTCCACAGCTTACTAAGTTGAAAAATTATTCGAACTGCAAGGAAACTCATGAACTAGTTGTAGATTTTTTAATGTATACAATTTGTTGCTGCACCGAAATACAAAAATGGTATGTCATTTTTTTCCTTATTGAATGTTCTAGATAGACAGGTAGGTGGCCCATAGGGGTTCCATTTGAAAAAAATTAATTTTTGATCAATATGTGATGTGACTGAATTTATTAACCAGTAAGTGAAACAAAAAATAATTTTTCAGAAAAAATTGAGTTTTTCTGTTATTTGCGACTGATTATGAATAGCTTCGACCAAATCTCATTCATCCACGAGGTAAAATAAAAAAACAATTTTAATTTGAATTGTTTTATAAAAATGACGTTTGACATGAGGTTTGGACTTGTTTTGACCTGTTGGATTCGAATATGTAAAAATGTACAGGGCGTTCCATTTGAAAAAACAAAGTTACTGGAATTTCCAGAAAAACAGGAAGTCCGCCATATTGAATTGTAATGTGATCAAATCCAAAATTGTTGCTTATATAACTGTACTAAATTTCAGAAAAATCCATTCACGAATGCAGAAGTTACAGGGGTGGCCCGATATCCTGTGTCACCCGGTATATGGAAGTCGAGTCTATGAAAGAGTCATTGTTATAGAGAATTACAACAATAAGAGATTTCGGTTCGTGTGTCGTGTGTTTTGCTTCAGTAATATACATTTTTTAGAATCAAAGTTTTTCAAGATAACGCGCATCATAAAAATTTTAATATATTTCTACCATTCCCAGCCCTCCCGCTGATTTCATTTTCATATTCAAATAGCTAGAAAATAAAACCCGCTTCGATGAACGTGCACAAACTAGGAGGAGTAAAAATATCCGGAAATGTAAAACTCGGATTAAATGCATGTAGCCGAAGGAACTAAAGGAAAAATGTCTCTAACAAAGTATTGACTGGAATTTCCTTCCTGTGAACTTCCAAATTGCATCTTTTGAAGTTCCCCTAGCGTGGTAGACATTCATTATTCTCACAGAGAGAAGTCTTTTCACCTGAACCGCGGAAATGAGATGTTCAATGGAGGGATTACTTCGGAGGTAACTTGGAGGTTGAGGGGGTTGTTATCAGAAATGGTGGATTACAAGGGGGCTCAGTGGAAAGCTGTTCATTATTCGAATCTAATAATTCATATAACATATTAACTGGCCCGGCAGACGTTGTTCTGCCCTTTCCGGTAGGTGTCCAGATGAGTTTGATTTATTCATTGCATTCAGATTGAAAAGCTGGCAAGAGATCGCTGATACCAAAATTTTCTAGGAATAGGTATGTCCTGCTCCTGTGACAGCCGTACCTGTTCCAAATACCTGTTATCCTGTTCTTGTGACAGTGCAATACCTGTTCCAAATACCTGTTGTCCCATTCCTGGAACAGAGCAGTACCTGTTCCAAATACATGTTATGGAGCTAACTTGGTATCGTCTACACATACTACATTTACTCTGGTTCTCATCCGCGTTCACTCGGTGAATTTTTCACAGGTGGTAAGCTTTTTACTTCATGTGGAAAAAAAAGTTACTGTCCCGTTAGCTATAATAGTCGGTGATGCATGTGGTCGAGGTCAGTCTTCAAAACAAAAATAAAAGGAATAATTTGCGCGCCTCTCGGCTCTATAAAATTGTATTCAAAATCTTGTCCGTACCGAGAAAAAAAGATGGTATTAAAATTGCTATGATTTGCAGGAATAAGTCAAAACACTCATCAATTTTCAATTGTATTTGATACAGTTGAGAGACCTGAAGTAAAACACTACCTTGCTCTAAACCCCGTATATTCAAAACCCCCACCTCAAACCTTTTGCACTTATTTACAAAGAATAAGAAGATTTTCTCTAACATATCAACAAGTTTGATGTGTTCCGTGGATGTTATATTGAGAAAATAATCTTGTAAATACCTGGGTACTTAGTTGAACTTGTTAGATGAAAATAGCTCACGTTCAGTACTGTACATGGGCCTCACAGTGAATGATCAATATCATTATAAATAACAAGTAATTCAGCAATAAGAAAATATAAAATAAAGTTTAACAGGCCTGTACGCCTAATGAGCTAGGCAGGGTGGAGTCTGATTTCCCAAGATGAATTCAGTGCAAACTGAAAGGTGGGCCATCCTCTCAGTCCTCATTGTTATGACTCGAGAATAAACATACATAGATATAACGGATATATACCGGGTGACACAGGATATCGGGCCACCCCTGTAACTTCTGCATTCGTGAACGGATTTTTCTGAAATTTGGTACAGTTATATAAGCAACCATTTCGGAATTGATCACATTACAATCCAATATGGCGGACCGGTTTTTCTGGAAATGCCAGTAACTATTTTTCAAATGGAACTCCCTGTATATTTTCACAAAGTTAACTTCAACAGATCAAAACAAGTCCAAACCTCATGTCAAATATTTTTTTTTAAATGATTGAAATTTGTTTTCTTTCAAATTTTACCTCGTGGATAAATGAGATTTGGTCGAAGCTATTCACAATGAGTCGCAAATAACAGAAGAACTTAATTTTTTCTGAAAAATTATTTTTTGTGTCACTTACTGGTTGATCAATTCAGTCTCATCACATTTTGATCAAAAATTCTTTTTTTTTCAAATGGAAACCCTATGGGCCACCTACCTGTCTGTCTAGAATATACATTAAGGAAAAAATTTACATATCATTTTTGTATTTCGGTGCAGTAACAAATTGTATAAAATCAAAAATCTACAACTAGTTTATGAGTTTCCTTGCAGTTCGAATAATTTTTCAACTTAGTAAGCTGTATATAACAACATTTCTGAATCTTGTCAACTAATTGTGTAAGTTATACTTATAAGCACGATAATGGTGTTTTTCTAAAATTCTTCTAGCGTTTTCTCGACTTAACATTGCATTGGTATTCCAATTCCCGCGTCGAAGCGGTTGGATCAGAATCAACATTCCATTGTTGGGTTCTTTTCTGTGTGGGTATCGTTCAGCGTATAACTGACAAGCGGCGACACTATTTTAAAGACATTCTCCGTGAATTAATAACATATCAACCTGCTCACTTCTTGTGAACCTATAATTTTGATTTTACCTTTCTACTCAACTAATTCTCGGAAGTTAAACAATTTTTGAAAGTTGAAATGAAAGATAACGGCGAAACACAATTAAGTGACAAGATTCAGAAATGTTGTTTTCCACAGCTTACTAAGTTGAAAAATTATTCGAACTGCAAGGAAACTCATGAACTAGTTGTAGATTTTTGAATGTATACAATTTGTTACTGCACCGAAATACAAAAATGATATGTAATTTTCTTCCTCAATGGATGTTCTAGAAAGACAGGTAGGTGGCCCATAGGGGTTTCATTTGAAAAAAATTAATTTTTGATCAAAATGTGATGTGACTGAATTGATTCATCAATAAATGACACAAAAAATAATTTTTCAGAAAAAATTCGGGTTTTCTGTTATTTGCAACTCATTGTGAATAGCTTCGACCAAATCTCATTCATCCAGGAGGTAAAATAAAAAAACAATTTTAATTTCAATTGTTTTAAAAAAATTACATTTCGGACTTGTTTTGACCTGTTGAACTTGAATATGTAAAGATATACAGGGTGTTCTATTTGAAAAAACAAAGTTACTGGCATTTCCAGAAAAACCGGAAGTTCGCCATATTGGATTGTAATGTGATCAAATCTGAAATGGTTGCCTATATAACTGTACCAAATTTCAGAAAAATCTGTTCACGAATGCAGAAGTTACAGGGGTGGCCCGATATCCTGTGTCACCCGGTATATGAAGATTGTGGCCACCTCAAATATGAAAAATTATTTTAACGAATAATCCATTCCGGCAAGTCAAAAAGTCATACGAAAATAGCTTCCAGATGATGATACAGAAAAAATACATTAAGTAATAAACATTTCGGAAGATAACATCAGACCTAATAAAGAAGGTTCTTTATGAACTGAATGTCAACACGCCATACCAATCTGCGTGTGACAGAAAACTTATTGAAGAATACATAAATAAAATTTCACATTTATGACGCTATGAAAATGAAAAATGTGGACGTCACCCGCTAAGATGTAATAAACCATCGATTCAATGTATAGAAAGCTGTAATTGTTTACTGCGGCGCGAGGAAAATAACTCTGAAAACACTCCAGATATAAAAATAATGATTGCCATGTGTGTTATCCTATAAACGGCTGACAAACATATCATAGGATGTAATAAATTGCGGAGATTGAATTAATAAATAATCATAAAAGCTGTCATCAGGAACTATTATGTCGGTGGACAAATGGTCTCATGTGAGACCGCGAAGTACTATAAAAAGAATTGAGAAATGAAATTCAACTCACTCATTCACTTATCTCAGTCAACGCAGTGAAGTGTTAGTACACATTTCGAAACAAATATTTTGGGTACTAAATATTCGATGTAGTCGATTAAAATTGCAGTTAACGATCAAATAGAAAGAATTTAAATGTATACTTAAAAGTGTTAGAAAAGTATCGGAATATTTTTTTTTTTAGTTAGTGCGCTTTAGAAAAACTTCGATATTGAATTAATAAAAATATTACGTGAAAAAATATTGAAGCAATTAATAATTGATAACCTGAATTAAAAAATCGTTTGATAAAAATATTGTGTGTGAAATCCAGAATCTGAAACAGGAATAAATGGTAAGCTGTATTTTTGTATTTTGTGTTAATTTGGCCTCTCAGATCTTCTTCAACTATTAATCAATTGAGTAGAATATTCGATTTTATACGAAATCTCTATCCAAAGTGAAAATGTTTTTCATGAAATTTTAATCACATATTTTTGAGTATGGCAACTTATTAGTTTTTTCAAAACATAAATTAAATTGGCCTTGATTTTTGAACTACTATAGAATCTCCAGTTATTTGTATTATGAATAAAAACTAGACTTCCCTCACTGCGGAATACATTCCGAAATATTTTGATCTATTGTCGTAATGCGAAACTATACCTAGAATTATTGCACAGTTTTATTATTGGATCAAATTAATTTTATATTCAGTAGGTGAAAAAAATTTTGGAGTAATTGATGTTCCTCTTGGAACTCTCAATGTATTGCAGAGATGGATTCTAAAAATCATTTTCGATAAACTTATTCGACGAAACTCAAATATATGATATTAGACAACTCTACAGCTTGAATATATTAATCAGAGTCTTCAAAAATAAGATACTGCTGCGTAAAACAACTTTGTTCCAAAAATGGAAAAACATTTTCATATTGAATTGTTCGTATTTGGTCAATTCCCAGTTTCTGATACCGAGCTCTAAGCAACGCATCAAGTATCAGCGTTCTCGACCAATCAGCGGCTGAGGCCCGTCTTTGGTAAAACTAAAAGTTATGAATATGAGACGACTTCTCGTCTCATCATCATTCTCTACGCTTCTTATACTGGGCTTTTATTCCGTACTTCGAAGAAACTTTTACTCTTTTGCATTGTGGTCGCGATTGCACATGTAGGATTAATATTGGAATCATTCCTGGAGGAGTTCCTGAGAACGAGGCTCGCTACAGTACGAACTATTGTTCGTTTGCGAGTTATTCCATGCTGGATAAAATGGAAAAAGACGTTGTGTCCCTCAAACGATCTCGTAGAATTTGAAGAAACAAACATTCCCTTCCATTATCCATAAAGCCGTTTCGCCCGATAGACAAGTCGACTCAGCTTTTGTAATGGATGCGAAATGCTGATTTCAATACATGTTTTCATTTCCTGTTGACAGGTGTACCCAGATCGGCCCCAATAACAGACTGGTACATGATAGCCCTGGAAATTCATCGACCTCGTAAGTACGAGCGCCCCATTGTAATATTGAATAGGTCATGATAGAACAGATCACGAAGATGCAAACTGAAACATTGTTTACATTGGGACAACATGCAGCAATTGGAAAATGGGATTTTTCCCTTCATTTATTTTTCATTCTGAACATTCTTTTCAGCTCCAATTAGTTGGCAATTATATTTTGTAAAACATTTTTCCAATTCCAAACCAATTAGATTATTAAGAATTTAAAAAACGAATTAGTTTTATCAGACACAGACCGCAAAACTGAATAAAAATTATTAAAAAAAATTGAGATAAGCTTTTATACAAATACACTAGAAAGGAAAAAATAATGTCTTTAATTGTTTGGCGCACAAGAATACCTATTTTATATTTGCGGCAGCTTTTGAATCTGCTACTCACAGAATAACAATTGAAGAAATTATATTCTCCTTTTTAGTGCATTTGTATAAAAGCTTGTTTAAATTTGTTTCTTTATAATTTGTATTCAATTCTCTTTTAATCATTCAGTAAATCCGTCATCTCATTGAATTCCGACAAAAATTGATAACCTCCGACCCCAAAATACCCTCATACCAATTTTTAATGGAATCGTGACATAATAACAAAACACGTCGCAATCTCAGAACCGCCATCTTGAATTCATGAATTTTGACAAAAACCCCCACACACCCCAAAAACCCCCAAACCCCAAAAACCCCCACACACCAAAATCGGGCTATAATCACAAAACTTGTCGCCATCTTGGAGCCGTCATTTTGAATTCCTGGATTTTGCACAAAAAATTCGTGTTATCTGTCTCCGAAAACCCTTCCACACCAATTTTGAATAGAATCGGGCCATAATAACAAAACACATCGCCATCTTGAATTTATGGATTTTGACAAAAACATCATGATGTTCTACCCCAAAAACCCCCACAAACCAATTTTCATTGGAAGCGGGCTATAACCACAAAACTCGTTGCCATATTGGAGCCACCATCTTGAATTTATGAATTTTGTTCCCGAAAACCCTCACATATCAATTTTGAATAGATACGAACCATAATCCCAAAACTCGTCCGCCATATTGGAGCCGACATTTTGTTTTTTCTGACCGCAATCATAAACACCTGCCAAATTTCACGTTAATCGGGCAACTAGAAGTAGTTCAAAATTCACTTGCAAGACTTGAACTATACATACATATAAAATCACCTTATAGTACGGTCGAAAATACGTTTCTTATATATTTTTAATATTCAAAGTTCGTGTTGAACTGCGTCTATAAATTTGATAATTTCGACGTTTCAGTACCCCTTTAGAACCATTTTCAAGAAAATTTAGTTAATCTCTTTTCCACTTGTTTTTTAGAATTTTTCAGTTGCAACAATTTCATGGTCGATTTTTCAGATTTGTACTTACCAATTATTAAAAGTTTGCAGCAACTTTTTTTGCACAGTATTTCCGTTTTTTTTTTGAGTTTCCGATAACCAGAATGATGCTATCACTTGCATCTAGGGATGCAATCACTTCATTAGGTCTGAGTCATTGTTCTCGCTGTGAGCATAGTTTGTAGATAATTCATTTCAACGGATAATTTGTGCATGAAACAGTGGAAAGTTTCTTGCAAAACAAGTTATTCTGATATCTGTGTCATGTATTTACAATTACAAAAATAGTATGCGAAAAAAGTTGCAGCAAACTCACAACAATTGAGAAGTGCGAATCTGAAAAACCGACCATGGAATTGTGACCACTGAAAAATTCTGGAGAACAAGTGGAAAAATGATTAACTAAGCTTTCTTGGAAATGGCTCCAAAATGGGAGCCGAAACGTCGAAATCATTATTTTAATAATAGTCATACACAGAAGTT
Organism: Gonioctena quinquepunctata; assembly: GCA_018342105.1. NCBI lineage: Eukaryota > Metazoa > Arthropoda > Insecta > Coleoptera > Chrysomelidae > Gonioctena > Gonioctena quinquepunctata. The sequence goes on from JAFIRS010001994.1 coordinate 127,877, forward strand.
ATATTTTTCAATGATCTGCCTATTTGTTTGAGAACATTTCAAGATGAAAATTTGTTCACATCAACACCGAAAGGCTGTCTGCAAAAATAGTTTCTACAGCGTCTTGAAATTTGTTAATTTGGAATAACAAAACATTTACATTGTTATGTATTCAATGTTTCAGTATTACATCCTAATATATACATCATGATATAGATATTGTCAGACTGAACTGTTAATGAGATCTTGTAATGTTTAGTATATCTGGATTGATTATAGAGGCTTTTGTACTTTCCATTGGCTTTTCTGGATTTTATTCTGATTGAAACGGTTTGTCCGCTGATTGACGACTTCTGGTAGGGTTTACTGGAGGTTCCCTTAGAGGTCTAATATGATATGGCTGACTACCATAGGAATAGATTCCACATTAGACCTCTAAGTGAACCTCCAGCAAACCCTACCAGAAGTCGTCAATCAGCGAGCAAACCGTTTCTATCAGAAGAAAATCCAGATTCTCAACCCAATCCAGAAGTTCTTGGAAGAAGAAGCTCCATCGAACACAAAGACCCTAACCTCAAAGCTACACGAAGTGGACGTATTGTTAGAACTCTTTAAACATTTAATTTTTGATTTCACTTTGCAAAAAAGGGCGTGTATTCAATGTTTTAGTATTACATCCTGTATGAGATATCATTGATATAGATATTGTCAAACTGAACTATCAATGAGATCTTGTATGTGTTGTACAAAAAGTGTTTGAATTAAAACCCAGTGGAAAGTACAAAGCCTCTGTTATTTCTATAATAAATCCAGAGATACTAAACATTACAAACATGTCTCTGTATATTTTTATATTGTCCATGTATTTTATATTTCTATCTGCCGTTTTTGTATCTTGACCCATCATATATGATACCAGATGGCCTGAACACATTTTATATCAAAAGTATAATAAATATAACTGATGGAATTGACAACAAATTTTCTCATAGCTCTCCTATAACTAAAAGAATAACTCATAATAAATTGTCCAAATTTAGTCTTATCAATATGGTAGATCTAGAAAGAATTGTTGGTTCTTCGAAAAATGATAGTAGCCCCGATGAAATTTGTGTAGAACTTCTGAAGAAGTGTTTCAGTGCCATTTGTAATCCATTGTTGAACATTATCAACAGTTCTTTAGAGAGAGGTGAAGTACCAACTGAATCAAAATGATCTACTATTATACCAATACCAAAAGTACCAAATACAAACAAAGCTATTCAATTGAAACCAATAAACATGATTAATGCTACAGCTAAAGTATTGGAGAAGGCTGTATATGAGCAGATAGTGGATTATTTGGAGAGTAATGGTCCTATGTGAGTATCAATCGGGTTTTCGGAGCAAACATAGTTGTGAAACTGCGTTACAATGTGTTTTAACAGATTGGAAGAAAAGGGAAACGAGCAGTATACTATTGCAGTATTTCTTGACCTTCAAAGGGCATTTGAAACTGTAGATAGATGCAGACTGATTAGAAAGATTGAAAGCGTAGGTATTGATGGAATCTAGATCATGAATTATCTAAGCAATAGACAGTAAAGGTTGAAACTAGATGAAGTTTATTCAGATAAAATGGAAAATAATATAGGAGTACCCCAAGGGTCTATTTTGGGACCATTGTTATTCCTCATATATTCAAATGACATTGTAACCATAGTAGAAGAATGTAAAATTCACTTATTTGCCGACGACACCCTACTGTACTTTACTAGTAAAGATGTACATGAGTGTGTTGATACTATGAACGCTAGTCTTGAAAGGGTGTATAGATATTGCTGTGCAAATCTGCTAAAGGTGAACGTAAATAAAACAAAATGGATGTTATTAGGGAAACATAAAGATCATAAAATGAAAACCTACTTCTACGATTGAATGACAGTGATATAGAAAAGATAAACAAATTCGTGTACTTGGGTGTAACTATTGACAGTAAATTCAAATTCAAGGAACATGCTAATCAGATTATCAAAACAGTAGCTTACAAAATCAAATATTCAAGAAGATATCCCCCATATCTCAGCCAGTGGTCTAAATTATTAGTATACAACTCCATAATCCTTCCACATTTAAATTATTGTTCCACCATTCTATTTTCTCTCAATCAAAATGAAATAAACAGACTACAAAAGATGCAGAATCGTGCTAAGCGAATGATCTTACAATGTTCGAGGATAACACCGATATCAAATATGTTGCAAAACCAGTGAAGAAACTCTTCGAGTACCTAACACTTATCTTCATTTTTAAAATCAAAATTGGATATTCACCTGTATATCTACAGAATAAATTAACTTATGTGGCTGACATACATGAATATAACACAAGAAACAACATAAAGGTTGAAAAATTATAAAAAAAATAGTACACATAATTCTTTATTTTATAAAGGAGTAGATTGTTTTAATGACCTCCCACAAGAAATCAAAGAGAGTGGTTCGATAAATACATTCAAAATGAAATGAAAAATTTGTATATTTTGTGTATGGCTTTCCTATGTCATTTTTTAATCTTTATGTATGTATTTTTAATCAGGCTGTTTGTATTTTTTTATGTTAATTCAATTTTATTCATAATGTGACAATGTATTTACTATTGTAAATGAATTAGTTTTCAACTAAATAAAGAGATATAATTATATATATATATTTGATCGCACATGATTCAATAAATTATTATTACTCAATTGAAAATTTCTTCTACTAGTAAATCAATCCTGGAATTGCACAAATACCATTATCGTAGATTTTAATCATGCTTTATGGGTCCTCCAATGCATTCCCGAACGTCGTCCGCGTTTAAACTTCCTTCTGGCCTTCTGCGTTTCCCTGATATTGAATATTGCACGGCCGGTCGTTACAGTTGGATGTAGGGTAGGTTTACGGCGAGGTGAAAAGTATAATTTCCGTAGTAAAACGTGTGCGCGTGCTCCATGACCCGGCAGGATTCTGACCTGGTTCCGACCCAAACCGGCTGACACAGGTGCATTGATTTATTGCTGCTTCTTATAAAGGAGGAGCTTGCCCTCTTTTTTGATCATCAACTGGTCGATGATTTGCAAGAGACCTAGTTTCGAGCATGCCATCTACACGGCGTTCATTTTGCAAAGCCAAAGAAGAGTTTACCGATCGAAATTATCTCACAAAAACATACAAATTGTAAAAAAATTGAAAAATATCCTGTGGGAGACTGTTTATAATATAGAAGATGCTGAATCTGCAGCTAATAAATTTATTGATATCATCGACCAACAAATAGGGAACTGCTCTTACACTATTAGAAATAAATGTAAAAAAAGAAAAGAATGGATGACTGCAGAGCTCAGTCTCATCATCGAAGATCGCGACACACTACATCAGCAACTGCTGAAATATCCAACCAATCAAAAAATAAAATCGCTATATAAATCCACCAGGAATAGAGTCTCTTCCATGATACAAAAGACAAAGATTAATTACTACAAAAATAAAGTAACTCAGGCAGGTAGGGATTCAAAAAAGTTGTGGAACTCTATAAACGAAATATGTTCGAAATCAATGAGACCTAGAAATGATCTAAATAGAATAAAAGTGGAGGGAAGATATATCGACAATGTAAAAGAAATTGCAAAAACCTTATGAATGAACATTACGTCACAGTAAGAAAAAAGCTTGCAGAAGAAATTAATACCGATCCTGAATATATTGCCCCGCAACGCAACCCGCTATTGAATTCACTTTTTTTACTCAACTAAAACCTATGAAGGCACCAGGAATTTATCTTATAACGTCTGAAACTGTTAAACAAATTTCTGACATAATCGCAGCACTACTAGCTGCTGTAATCAATAAATGTATTCAACAAGGAATTTTTGCCGCAGCATTCAAAGAAACAATAGTATTCCCTATATATAAAAATGGCGACAGAGAAGAATTTATCAACTACAGGCCAATTTCAGTAATAACAAACTTTTCAAAGATATTCGAAAACATTCTAAAGAAGCAATTGACCTCATTTCTTGATAAATTTGGAATAATTTCAGAAAAACAACATGGTTTCACAGAAGGTGTTTCCACCCAAGACGCGATACTAAAATTAACCTCCAAAATGTATTTAGCTCTGGACAAAAGCCAGCCTGCTCTCGGCGTCTTTCTTGACTTGTCGAAGGCATTCGATACGGTAAGCCATAACTTACTCATCGAATCGCTCGAGAATTCAGGTATCAGAGGTAAAGCTTTGGACTTCAGAAGCTATCTCTCAAATAGACCCCAAAAAGTCAAATTGAAGAATATCTATAGCAAATCTGAAACAGTAGCGTATGGAGTACCTCAAGGAACCGTACTAGGACCAATCCTGTTTAGCATGTATTTAAATGATTTATTTGAGGTCAATACCAAAGGAGAAATAATCACGAATGCAGATGATACAGCAATCTTTTACTCAGCTCAAGAATGGAAAACTTTGAAAGAACAGTAGAACGAGATCTGTATAAAATTAAATCATGGTTTCAGAGTCGATTGCTGACCATAAACCCTAGCAAAACATTGTTTCTTTCACTATCCAATAATAAATGCACCTTGCCGTCCTTCACTACTCTAAAAATTTCTGATGATTTTTCAATAGAGTCTACTTCTGAATTTAAGTACCTAGGTGTGATTATTGACAGTCACCTCAAGTGGAATAAGCATGTAGCGTATGTGATCAGAAAACGAAATTTTTTCATTTACAAACTGAAAAACCTCAGATATATTTTAAACAAAATCCAACTGAAAACAGTATATCACGCACTAGTGGAATCGCACATAGGGGGGGGGGCAGTCGGAAAAACGATTAATAATAATCTAGTGATAGTTCAGAAGAAAATTATTAAAATTTCATTCTGTAAAACAATCCGATACTCTTCAGACCTTCTAAACTCTGAAGCTGAAATCTCAGACCCGAGACACTCCTCAGTAACTATGTTTACGAGACACAATTCACCAAACACCAATCATATTCGTTTAAACTACGTCAAAAATTCAAATGTTGAGGATTATCCTGGATCGAAAATCAACATGGGAATCTCTCATTGAATACATGCTGAACAGATGCAACAAAAGTCAAAATTTTTTGAAAATTATTGTTAAAACACTGATGTTTTATCGATGCTAGTTACGCTCCATATTGGACACAGGTGTTTTTTTAAGACTCTGCAAGTACAACTTGTGTTGCAACAGATTTATGTTCTTCAAAATATGAATTTACGAATCTGTCTGGTGAATGAGATCAACACCAATTGACCCCTCATGTGGAAGCTCTTGAACCCCCTCTGAGTTCGAAGGATTTATCTTAGTGCAAAATTCCTCACCAAAATAAACACACAGAGCTCTGACCTCTTTCACAATATATCTCTCCTACATAGTGCAGACCTCACCAATAAATACTGGAGATTGAAAAATTTGCCCTTCTTATGTGCATCCTTCCAGCAGTATCAGCATCATCTCCCAAAATTATCAAATCCATGTAACTTAACCTTTGTCGAAGATTACACTTCCTTGTTCCTCAATTATTCAACCAAGGTACTTTAGTGACACACAGATTAGTAAAAATATTATTCTTGCAATACTTTCAAATTGGGAAAATGTCAAAACATGAAAAGGTTGTTATTGTCTCAGATTCTGTATTTTATTTTTTCTGACAAACTCAATTCTTTTCAGTGATCAAAATGTATTCTCAGTTTCCTTTCAGAGAGGAAGTGTACCATAATAATAATAAATGAAAAAAGTTGAGAGGTTTCAAGGGACACCCGGATGGAACGAAGTTCCTTTCGATTAATTAGTGGAGGAATTGTAATAATTTTTTTTTGTCATGAATTTAATATAAACTCAATCAGTAGGCTCAATTTTAGTACATACGCATTTATATTGTAATATTAAAATATAATTTGCTTTTATATTTATTAAAGTTATGACGCGTACACTTGCTAAACACACAATAATGGAGAGATTATAACGCGTATGACTTGGTTAGCACAATAGTAAAGAGAGGGTATAATGCGTACTTGCTAAAAATACATAAGCATTTATTATTGTCTGTATAAAATCTCTACTTACCTAACTCCATCAGCAATATCCGGAACTTGTGCAGAAACACTGTCAGGATTCATTATTGTTATTATTTTTTATTATTTATTATGTACAAAAAACCTGTATACACTCAACAAAAATAATTGTCGCGACACCACACTGTTCAATGCGAAATAGAAAGACGAAACGAAAATAACTGGCTTGCTTTCTATGAGAGAGAGAGAAAGAGAGAGAGACAGACAGAGAAACACGCACACGCCGCACGGCTTACAACTACAGCAAAAAGTGTCGTTACAACTTTTGGTCTTAATTTATTCCGTCTAGCCCCCTTTCGCAACGCGCGATAAGGAACTTCGTTCCAAAAAATAAAAACTGTTTAACAAAAAATTAAACCGACGAAATACGGAACCGAAAAGTAAAAAATAAAATAAACCTTCTTAGTCTCAATAACTAAGCTCCTAAACTAATGTTAGTAACTAATTTTGAGTCGGCGCCAAACACACAAGCAAATGAATCAGATAAGGCGTAAAATGATGGCATCGAGTTGCGCGGTGACATTCTGATAATTTTTTTGAAGTAATTTAATGATCTTTGTTGATTGTTCGTTTGGCGCCGACTCAAAATCAGTTACTCACATTAGTTTAGGAGCTTAGTTATTGAGACTAAGAAGGTTTATTTTATTTTTTATTTTTCAGTTCCGTATTTCGTCGGTTTAATTTTTTGTTAAAAAGTTTTATTTTTTAATTTTTTATGGCTGAATTCTACTAATTACTACCTACTTGTTTTTTTTTACTTCCAAAATACTTACTTACCCACCTTACTTCAACTATTACCAGTTAAATAATATGATTATCTACTTTTACTATTTGTTGTATTATAGATAATTTTTGTTGTTCTGGTTAGTTTATTTCATTACTTTGTATATCATTCCATCCTCTCGTAGAATATAATGATTGTGACGGATGTAGGAGAACAAAAATAATAACATTAGCGATCTGTCATTGTCAACTACATATGTGCCAATGTTCACAAGGGAAAAATCAATTATTCCCCATTTTTTCACCCGTAAGGGTGGATGATTTCATTCAAAATCCAAATATGATCAACTATGAGGTATACCCTATCTAATAAAAAAAGAATCATCCAAATCGAAGACCCCAGTACAAAGTTATGCCTGATAGAATCGGTTAACAGACCAGAATTCAGAGGATGAGTGATCAATATCCTTCATTTTGCTGCCCTTAGGGGTAGATTTCATCTTCAAAATCCAAATGGGACCAATTTCGAAGTACACCCTATCCACTGAAAAAAGAATGATCGGAATCGGACGTCTCACTGAAAAGCTATGCGTGATCATACATAAAAAAAATACACGCGTCGACTAGAGAACCTCCTCCTTTTTAGTTTCGTCGGTTAAAAACAGATTTGAGCTTTTCAATGAAATATAACGAATTTTCATCAAGCCCCTTATTTTGAATGAGAATACTCTGTGATTTAACAATATTGAAAATTAGAACACTTCAAAAGGTTTCTCAGTTACATAAAAATTATTCAGATGAAATTTTGAAATCAATATTACTAAAACGAGTCAAGAGTTGATATTCAATAAATACCTCTCTGACGTCTAACCTATCTTTTTTGGAAAACCTCTTGCAACCTTCTTACAGTGGAGTTCCGCGCCCAAAATTAGAAACGGTACTGACTGACGACATTTTTCTACATATATGGGGAGTAGGTATTCTCATTCAGCTGGGAGTACATTCCAATGTTTGACATTTGTCAATGCAGAAAATCCTAAGCAGCATAAGCAGCAATCATATTTTATTTACTCACATTTTCGAATAGAATCAACACATTGGAACTAAATATTGCCCACCGACTATCTTTTCAATTGCCCATTCTTTTTTTATTTGTCTATTTAGATTATGAAACTTTTCGCCGGTCCCCTTTTCCGTTCGTAAAACCTTCAATTCTAAATAGGCATTTTCACGAAAATTGCAAATTTGAAAAAATGAACACTATGAGACAGGACTATTGTAAACACGACTGTAGTTACATTCACATGATTCCACCCAAAAAAAAACAATTATATCAAGATAATACAACCTTAAAAAAGTTCTACAGGAACAGCATGGCAAATATTGAATACCTTCAATAATAGTACGTTTAATTCATTGTACTGAGCTAATAAATCCAATATCTGTTGTTTAAAAGCTCAAAAATAAGTTATTCTATTTCGAATGAATGAAATAAAATACTAAGAAGGAAATCTGGAACTGACTGAGTGAAAAGTTCCAGTTTTAAAAAGATTGCATAGGTCTGTCACTTGATTGAAAACGTAAAGAGTATAGTCAGTGAGAGTGCTATCAGAATCCAGATTTCCCCTAATCTAAGATGGTCCGAAGACTTCAAAGTGAACGATTTCAATACTTTGAATCAAATAAGACAACCGCTCGGCGATATAAAAGTTTTTAAAATTTTGTGAACTATATTTTCCCTGATTAATAAGTTAATTAAAAAGGCGGCTGGCACATTTGCTGTCAGTTTGGTACACTCAATTAATCAAACACAAAGTTTCATAAATGAGGTCGTCTTGATGTATACAAATAGTAGAATTTGGATTCAAACGGAGAGTTGACATTCTAATAGTTTTGGGGGCAGTCAGTGCTCAAGTAGTTTCTCTCAAGTTTAGTTGGTACATGAAAGGAAAAATTGTGGCATATCAGACAAATAATTAAATTAAATTAAAGAAAAAAAACATCCTCAAGCGGGATTTGAACCCACGACCTCTAAATATCTAGTCAGATGCTCTTACCAACTGGACCATTGAAGACATAGGTACCCCGCATATTTGTGAATCGCTTTTTCCCATAATTCAATGTTACTGTTAGGAAGGTAGAAAAGTTGGTACTTTGTTATTGGGATTGAGTAAAAAATTGGATCCAATTCGGGGTATTATAATTCAAGTCATAGTTTGTAGTGGAAGTGCATCCCAAGGATAGTTATCAACCAAGCCGAAGGTATTTTTTGTCTAAGCACTTTTTCATAGTTATATGTTTGATTCATTACGTCTTGTAAATTCTTCTTTATAAACCAATTTTTCGTTTTATTATTATTTTTAAATAAATATTATATTCTTGAATCTATTGTCCTTGAGAATCATCAAGTCTACCATATTCAGCTATAAGCTACCACTAGTTCGCATAGAAGAAAGGAATTATCCATCCCCTATGCGATAATATTATATAATTTTGTTTCTGAATATGGATTTAGAGGAAGTTTACGAAAATTCGTATATCTTGTATATGAAATACATCCAAGCCCTGGTACCTAATATATTGTTTCCACCCTGATTCATTCTCCAAAATATAGCGAAAAAAATCATTGCGAACAAGAAGGAATATGCAATTTTTTCCAAGAAATATAAAATTATCAAAAGAAACATCTTCATACCAATTCAATTTTGTATTCACGCAACCTCTGAGTTTTTCTACTCCCCCAAACAAAAACAGAATGTGAACAAGTATATCAATAAGGTCATCACTTATTTTTTCCTTTCCTCTTCTTGGCTCTGAATTCCCCGCCTATGGCCATAGGCAGTGCAACATCGAATTTGAGGGATTGTTGACGGAAATAAATACTAAATGTCGCTGTCGGATTAAAAGAAATCTAGGTCAGTTTGCACTATTATCGAAGGACACATTTTAGGGGGTTCTCGAGTCTATATTTGAAAGCCATTCAGATAAGGAAATGGGGAATATGAAAGTAGGTTGATGGTGCAATGTGGAAGTGATTGCGGCGATGGATAACAATGTATACTCAGCTTGGATTCATAAAAAAGACATTTCAGTGGATTCAATTTTGACTCAAAATCATTATCACGATCAAGATTTTGGTACTTACTTTTTACCGTCTTTGTAACACTCTTCCTGTTGTCCCATTTCAGAACAATTTATTGAATTTTGTAGAAAGAGTCAATAAAACATAGTTTCCGACATCCTTCAGTTCAGTTGGTTCAGGAGTTAAATGCGGATGATCCTGATAGAAGGCAACAATTCTGTGAACTGATGATGGGCAGAATGGAAGCAGATTTGCAGTTCATAAACAAAATTGTTTTTTCTGATGAAGCTACTTTTCATTTAAATAGAACGGTTAATAGACAAAACTGCAGATATTGGAGCAGAGAAAATCCTCATTGGATGTGTGAGGCTCACACACAATATCCTAAAGAAGGTAACGTTTGGGCTGGTATTATTAACAACAAAATTATTGGCCCTTATTTTTTTGAAGGCACAGTTAATGGTGAGTTTCATCTAGATTTTTTGATGAACTTTTCACATCCTACATTAAAAAGACTTTTTCCTTATGTTAATGGTCCAAATGGAAGGGATAGATAAATTTGGTACCAACGAAACGGAGCTCCACCGCATTATAAACGTATTGTTAGAGATTATTTGAACGAAGTTTTTTCCAATAGGTGAATTGGAAGACGTGTAACGATTGAATTATCACCTAGATCCCCCGATTTGACTCCTCTCGATTATTTCCCATGGGGTTATTTGAAATCAAAAGAGTCCAGACAATATTGCAGATTTAAAAATTAGGATAACGGAAGAAATTAACAACATAACCCCTGAGGTCCTACAAAATGTTGTACGAGAATTCCAAGATCGACTTGCTTATTGTCAAGAAGTGAATGGTGGTCATTTGTCATTTTGAACATTCAATTCGATCGTAAAATAAATTGAAAAATGCTTCCTATTTCCTGCATTCTACGTAAAGTATCAAAATTTTACATTTTCAAAATATATTTTCTCAGTTATGATTACACCAAATTCGAAAAACTTGATATTGCTTAACAGAGAATGAAAATTCCTTCCGAACAAAGTGTCACACGACCCCCTTCTCATTTAAATTTTTTGTGAGGGGGTGCTCTTAATTCAGAAGGGGTGGAAGAAGAAGGTAATATTTTCATACTGTAAATTGTCAAATTGACAATAGGTTTTTTAAAACAAATAAATAATAACCCTCAAAATGAATTCAATCCTTACGTTGTGATATTACCCAACCGTGACCGTTGCCACACGATTACTAGGATTATTACCTACTCCTGCCACCATGGGCGCTGTGATAGTTTCATCTATCATCTCCAGCCTAATGCACACAGCGAATAAACTCACCCGTGGCTGCAAACATATGGCAACCATCTAAATACAACAACAATAGTTTCTAAATACAACAATTATTCATTCATTATTCAACATTTTTCAGAGATGTAACTATTAGTCGGGTCATTATGGGCACAGAGTGTGGAAAAAATGTCTTTCTCCTTTTTTGATTACTTATTCATTGAAATAACTTCTTTTATCTTCTTTTATCATTACACAACATTATATTCTCATGAAAATATTTTGTAACCCATCATTTGTATACATGAATCGGCATTTCTTGTCGATAAACTAACTTTTTCTCATATCTACCAGTGAACTACGACGGCGAATTGGCGCCATCCTACCAGTATCTTTCTTCGATGAATTATCAAAATTTTGACTTTTATTTGAGAATAAAAGTCAACATTTTAAGAAAAAATCTCAAAATGTTGGAAAATAAAGTCAAAATTTTGAGAATGAAACAGTCGAATTGATTTTGATAGATATATACTTTATTGTCCTAGAATTTCTCATTGACAAAGTAAGATAAAAAATATAGTTATTAATAAAAGGATTTGTAGAACATATGAGTATTGAAATCGATTGAATATAAAACAGATAGATATGAAAATATAGACAAAACAAAAAATAATTAATAAATAAATAATAATAATAACCTTGCATACTATAAAAGCAATTGCATCACAATATATACAAAATTTCGTCAAGCAAATAACATATGTATTGACATATACATATATATGCACCGTCGTACATGTTAAAAGTAGTATTAAAGCAGATAAAACACAAAAGAGAGAGAGAGAGAGAAAAAAAAAACAAAACAAAACTGTGTGTTATTTTAGCATCACTTTACGGTATTTGGGACATGTTCACGTGCTATTCCTGCAGGCTAGAAAAAGCCTTTTCAAGAAGCATATTTTTAACTGATCTTCTGGAGAGTTTATGATCTGATATGTTTTTAATTAACTGTGGCAAGTGATTGAATATTCTTTTCCCTTCATACATATTAGAGTGTTTTGTTAAATTCAGTTTAGGAATTGGCAGGTGAATAGTGCAGCTCTGTCTGGTATTGTAAGGTCTATTTTCAAAAGAATCAGTGACATATTAGTTGTGAATCAGGCATACCACTTCCAGAATAAAGATGCTTATTACAGTTAAAATTCTTTGTTGAACAAAAAGTTGTCTACAGCTATCCCTGTAGTTAGCCCTACACAAGTACCTGAGAGATCTCTTCTGCAGTACAAATACCTGATTTAGGAGTGTTTGATTACAAAATCCCCAAAACGCAATGCCATATCTTACATGGGACTCTACAAGGCAAAGTATGTGGATCTGGCTGTAGATATGTCAAGTTCATTGGCAACAATTCTAACAGCAAAAGATTCGGAAGCTAACTTCTTACACAAAGATGTGACATGTTCATTGAATTTCAGGTTGTTATCAATGTGCAGGCCAAGAAACCTAGTACAAAGTGTCTCTTCAATATTAATATCATCAAGTAGTAAGTTATCATAGCTGAATTTGAAGTTAACAATTTTGGTTTTATCCAGATTGAAGCAGAGCAAGTTTGAATCACACCATTGCTCAACTTTCTTTAAGTCTGAAGAGACCACTTGTTTCAAGATATCAATGTTTTTTCCATGCCATAACAATGTGGTATCATCAGTGAAAATTGTGAAGGATCCTTCGAAATTTATTGTAGCGAGATCGTTTATGTACAGTAAAAACAAGTTCGGCCCCAAAACAGATCCCTGAGGTACTCCGCAATATAGTGCCGGAAGATCAGAACATACATCGTTCGTTTTTACTATGTGCGATCTATTCTCGAAGTATAAGGCCCCAATTTTTCTGAGGTACTCCGCAATATAGTGTCGAAAAATCAGAACATATATCGTTCGTTTTCACTATTTGCGATCTATTCTCGAAGTATGACTTAAACCAATCGAGACATGTTCCTCTTATCCCATAGTGATGCATTTTCTGAAGCAGTATTTCATGGTTAACACAATCGAAAGCTTTCGAAAAATCGCAAAACACTGCTGCAATTGCTTCACCTTCATTCAAGCTTATGGATACCTTTTCCAAAAAAGAGAAAATTGCGTCATTAGTATTTTTAGAATTCTGAAACCCAAATTGACATTCGTTTAATATTTTTCAATTTGATAAAAATACTTACAATCTTTCCTTAACTAATTTTCCTATGATTTTAGAAATTGTGTATAGCAACGAGATTGGTCAGAAGTTTGATGGGAGGGTAGTGTTACCATCTTTATAAAGAGGTATAACAAGTGCCGTCTTTAAGCCAGAGGGATATTCTCCAGTTTCAAAAGATTTATTTAATACATCTGCTAGTGCGGATAGCGCTTTGAATGGTAGGTTTTGTAGTAATCTCCTAGTTAATCCATCCAATCCGAAGGATTTATCGTTTTTTATTTCTCTTAGTGTTTGTTTTATCTTGTGAACATTTGTAGGCATTAATCTAAAATAGGTTTGGCAGGAAGTATTGTCGAAATAGCTCAAAGGATCCAGTTGAGATGTTAGATTGGCTGTCAAATTTTTTGCAATAGAGCAGTAGTATTCATTCAATGTATTAGGGTTTATGTTACTATTCTCCGCTGTTGTCGATATACTTCATTTTCCCCGTAATTCGTTAATAATTGCCCATTTCTCTTTAGGTTTGTTTTTTGATTGTTCCATCCTGTCGGAGTAATAATTGTTCTTAGCTAGCTTGATTACATTCCTATAAATACTCCTATATTTATAAAAATATTGCAAAAAGTTTGTATTTGATGTAAATTTCTTAATTGTACGCAGGGATCTAAAGTTTTTTGCAGAAACTTTCAATCCTGTTGTTATCCAAGGCTTTTTGTTTTTTATTTTCAATTTTTTAAGTGGAAAGCATTCATCAAATTTATTACTTACAACTTCTCGAAAGATAGTAACAAGGTCAGAAGCATTTATTATAATGTTCCAATTTGTCTGTTCACATGATAGTTTGAATTTTTTATAGTTTTGTTTGCTGAAGATTCTACCTTCTCTGAATTTAACATGTCTTTTCTCTCTATTGAGTGGAAAGTTAAGTTGAATTGCTTCATGATCAGAAAAGCCTGCGGAAATAACTCTCGTATCAGATTTGTCAATAAAATTTGAGCAAACATAATCAATTACCGTAGCAGACTTGTCTGTGATTCTAGTTGGTTCTCCAACATGCATTTTCAGATCGAAGCTGATGAATAAATTTTGTAGGATATTAGTGAATGTACAATTTTGGGAGAAATCTATATTGAAAATATGTTGAAAATATGAACAGGATGTTCATAAAATCAGAAAAATATTTCTATCAATATTCAATTGAAAATTTTTCTTTTTCAAAAATCGAAATTTGAGAAAAAATTCAAAATTTTTGAAGAAAATCTCAAAATTTTCAGAATAAAAGTCGAAATTTTGAGAAAAAATCTCAAAATGTTGAGAAAAAAAGTAAAATTTTGAGAATGCAAAAGTCAATATTTTGAGAAAAAAAGACAAAATTTTGAGACAAAATCTCAAAATTTGGAGAATAAAAGTCAACATTTTGATAAAAAATCATAAAATTTTGAAAATAAAATTAAAATTCATTAGAAAAAATCTCAAAATTTTGAGAAAAAAAGTCAAAATTTTGAGAAAAAATCTCACAATTTTGAGAATAAAAGTCAAAATTTTGACAAAAAATCAAAAATTTTGAGAAAAAATGTCAAAATTTTAATTTCAATAAAAAAAATATACTGGTAGGATGGCGCCAATACGCCTCCGTAGTGAACTGATTCAAACTCTCCGTGAATTATTTTATCCTATTTTGACTATACTATGAAACAGTATTCTATGACCGGAAATATGCTCGCAAAAAGCCCATTTAAATGGTTTGGTTATTCGCCTGTTTGGAAACCAATTGAAGAAATAAATATATCTCTATAAACTGTCCTCGATACGTTTGAGAAGGAATAATCTCAAATATCTGGTTTTCTGACCACCGGTTTGGTAATATTTTCATTGTAAACTGTGGATTTCGTCGAAGTATTGGAAAAATAAATATTTGCTTTCGAATGAACATTATTCTGCTAGGTACATTATGAATTCTATTTCTGGTGCTTTTTTTTCATTTTCCAATTTTATTGTCATCCTTCGCTCTAATAACCACCAGCTAGAAGGATTTTTTTTACTTTGTGTAGAATCATCATAATCTAGTTGTTCTTTCGTTTGTAAATATTTCTTCCATATTTTTCTTAATTTTCACCACTGTTCTCACTTTATGTGTCCAACAGTTTGTCTTTTTGATATTTATATTTTGCAAAGCAACAGGTGTTTTCTGCTAGAGTTAGAATGATTTTTCTTCTTCCATTTCTTGTTGGTTTCTGTCTTTTTAACCGACGAAACCGAAAAGGAGGAGGTTCTCTGGTCGACCCGTATTTTTTTTTCCTTCATTTTTTTTTATATATGATCACGCATAACTTTTTACCGATACGTCCGATTCCGATAATTCTTCTTCGAATTTGGTCCCATTTGAATTCAAAAGATGAAATCCACCCCTAAGGGTAGCGAAATGAAGGATATTGATCACTCACCCTCTGAATTCTGGCCTTAACCTTAATTTTACTGGGTTCTTCGATTTGGATGATTCTTTTTTTAATAGATAGGGTATACCTTATATTTGGATTTCGAAAGGAATTAGCTACCCTTACGGGTAGAAAAATAGGGGATAATTGATTTTTCACTAGTGAACATTGGCACACACATACGTAGTTGACAATGACAGATCGCTACTGACATTATTCTTGTTCCGTCAAAATCAGTATATTTTATGAGAGGGTGGAATGATATACAAAGTAATGAAATAAACTAACCAGAACAACGAAAATAATTTATATTACAACAAATGGTAAAAGTAGATAATCATATTATTCAACTGGTAATAGTTGAAGTGAGGTGGGTAAGTAAGTATTTTGGAAGTAATCAAAAGTAGGTATTATTTGGTAGATTTTAGCCACAAAAAATTAAAAAATAAAAACTTTTTAACAAAAAATTAAACCGACGAAATACGGAACTGAAAAGTAAAAAATAAAAACTTTTTAACAAAAAATTAAACCGACGAAAAAATCATTACTGAAAAGCAAAATATAAAATTAACCTTCTCAGTCTAAATGATAATTGAGCTCCTAAACTAATGTAAGTAACTGATTTTGAGTCGGCGCCAAACAAACTAGCAATTGAATTAGGTGAAGCGTAAAATGGTGGCAGCGAGATGCACGGCTGCGTTTTGATGACTTCTTTCATAGATATGATCTTCGATAATTGTTTGTTTGGCGCCGACTCAAAATCAGTTACTTACATTAGTTTAGGAGGTCAATTATCATTTAGACTAAGAAGGTTTATTTCATTTTTTGCTTTTCGTTGATTTTTTCGTCGGTTTAATTTTTTGTTAAAAAGTTTTTTATCTCTTCTGTTCAGTATATCCTTACATACTGTAGGAATTTTCCTCTTATTTCCATATGTCTTACTCCATGCCATCTAATTTGTCTGCTTTTCATTTTACGCTTATTTTCCTTCATATTTTCTTGTCCTATTTTGACTATGCAATCTCACTATAGATCATTATTCGCCTGGGGCGTTATTTTTTCGGTTACAAACATATATCAAACCATAGCGCCCCCCATGAAAATGTATTTAACCGATATCCAAATATGTAAATAATCACTCGGCGCCAACCCTGTATCAGATATCGAATAAATAACCCACTCTCTAAATACGATTTCCACTATCTCCTTTGCGCTATAAAAATAAAAAGATCATAAAGACCAGACCCGATAAAAACTCGTATCCCTCATATTTTGTGGCAGATATGGAGGTCCCATATTTAAGCATAAAAAATGCCCCAGTGAATCTTTCGGGCAGCCTCTTCCCAGATTAAGTGATCATGAAGCATTTCCAATCTTTATTTTCCTACCCAGTGTCCGATGCCGAGTTCGATGAACTTGTAGGAAATATGAAAAATGGCCAGAAGAACGCAGGCGTGTTTTTTATTGTCACATTTGCCTAAGCCCAGACATATAGATAGATAGATAGATAGACTTTATTCAGGTAATATAACAACATAACAATAGTATAATATAGTATAGTATAAACATGGTGATATTTTCCAATATTTCATTTTTTTTTCATAGACTGTCACCTAAGCCTAGCTTGTGCTGTGTGGATAGTTTTATATATTTCATGTTCAATCTACTTCTACTATAGTAGGAACTATATAATAAAAATAATATTATAAAGGAAAAATAGTTTTTCTAGCAGTCCTGAAAAACATTTTTATGATTTAAGGAAAAGAATTTCTAGTATTTTTTAAGAATTATTGTCATTTGAGGATGAAAGGAACTATTGTCATTTGAGGGCTTTTAGAAAAATTTTTAAAATTTTTTTTTTTTTTTTTTTTTTTTTTTTTTTAATTTGAATGGTAGCATTTCACCATTTTTGGTCCATAGTAGGATATGGTTTCTGTAATAGCTTTTAGAGTATAGTGGAATTTGAATAGCAAGTTTGGTAGTAGTTCTTGTATTGTATGCATGTGTGTTCAATTTTATTGGAGTGTTTAGTGTCCATAGTATACTATGATATACATATAGTTTTCTCACTTCGAATAATTTTGTTTCTGTATACAGCGTGTTTGTTGGGTATCTCCGATTCTTTTTGAAGAGAATTTTTAACAATGTATTTTGAACAACTTGAATAATGTTCATTGATGATTTGCCTGTGCCACCCCATATGACTATACAGTATCTTATCACCGATTCGGCCAAGGCATCGTAAATCATAAAAAGTAATTTTAAGTTAGCAATATTTCTTAATTGATAAAATTTATATATTAATTTATTCAGTCTCTTAACAGTATATTTTATATGTTCTGTCCAACGGAGATGTTGGTCCACTATCACACCAAGATATCTTATGTAATCAACTTTTCAATTGTTGAACAGTTACAGTCAATATTATTGCATTTGTCTATGTGGATTTTGAGAGCTTTGTTTTTTGGTTGATCTCTTGAAGTAGCCGAATAGGTGATATAATTAGTTTTTCAATATTTAAGCTTAGAAGATTTTCCTTTAGCCAGTTATGATAAATTTTTAGCTCTTTTTCTGTGGTTCTATAAAGTTCTTCCCATGAATCATGTATAAAGGTTATAGCAGTGTCGTCTGCGTATGATGTGACATGACTAGTTGTATTTCTAATGCTTCCAATATTATTTATGTATATTAAAAATAATATGGGCCTAGGACAGTCCTTGTGGGACTCAACGTAATTTGTGCCGGATCGCTAAGCACATTATTAATTTTCACCCTCTGTATTCTTCCGGATAAATAATCTTGAAAGAGATTCAGTGTAGTTCCTCTTATTCCTACGTCATTTAAACTGCTATATAATATATCATGGTTGACAGTGTCGAATGCCTTGGCCAGATCTATGAATACTGTGAGACACTTTTTATTTACATTCAAATTGTTCAAAATATTATCCATGAGGTGGAAGACAGCTTTATCAGTGCTACTATTTTCTCTGAATCCAAATTGGTGCTGTGAGAGTATATTATGTTTTTCTAGGAATTTCATGATTCTCGATTTTACTGTTTTCTCGAAGATTTTAGCAAAATTATTAATAATATACATTCCAAGATATGGAACATGGTGAAACCCGATGACTTTTTATGTATTTGGTGATGTGAATAGAATTGTACATTTCAATTGTGTCTTCAATGCTTTGTATAATTTGATTTCCTTAATGTTTTCTTATATTTTGAAACCTCAAGAAACAAATGTGTGTATTTTTTATACGTACAGTGCTTTCGTAAAGTACTGAATAAATTCATTTCGAGCCAAACTATCTATTTCTGAGGAATCTCCTGAAACAGGTCGATTTTTAATCTCAATTTGCCACATTTATAAGGGAAAATTGAATATACAGGGTGATCCACGTTTCGACTAATGACGTCCGCGACAATTTTTTCAAAAAAACACCCTATATATTATTCTATTTTTGGAATCTCCATGGAAAGCTGATTTCAAAAATATATCATTGACATCTTTAAGAGGTTTATGAAGAATGATGCGTCCGTTAAATATCAGTGACTCTCGTCAAGAAGTAATGTGGATAAACTTCAAGTAAAAATTAAAGGAATAATTTTTGGAAAGAACGCTCGAAGCCGTCGAATTTTATTTTCATTTGGACATTCTTTCAAATGTTATTAATATATACAAAATGATTCGTGTAGGAAAAATTACGTCATCGGTATTTTTTTAATGGGAAACTCCATTTTTCATTAAGAAATGTGAAAAGGTGATTATGAGTATGGGTGAAATTAAAATAAAATGAGAAAAACTATTTTGAAATATGAAAATAGTAAATTTAATGGCTTCAAACAACGATCAAATTAAATGTTTAAATTGTGCACCGTTGTTATCTGACTATTTCCATTACTTGACAGTAGCCATAGCGACAAAAATTTTGTTTTTATTGCCGAATAGTTTTTGTGAAGTTATTTGTTCGCAGAATAACATATCTTATCGTTTGTTAATACATTATTGAGTAGTAACATTTGTCATTTCATGGAAAATGATTAAATTAATTGAACGAGAAAGAACTGAAATTCTTTGCATGATAGGATTTGGAGACAGAATGCGCACCCAAAGAGAAGTAGTAGAATTGTTTAATGCAACTCATCCTGATCGGCAACCTATTAACCAAAGCATGGTGAGTCAAAATACCGTGAATTTGGGCATGTCCGCGATCTTCCTAAATCTGGTTGACCCTCACCACCAGAAGACGATCAGCTTATTGTTGTGTTGGCAGTGCATGAAAATCATCAAACAACACTCAAACAATTGGCTTCTGATTTCAATATGGCACCGTCTACAGTCCACACAAAATTCTGAGAAAAGCAAAGCACCATCCTTATAAGGTACGCCTCATCCATGAGCTGAATGAAGACGACTTTGATTGGCGAAATCAATTCTGCGAACAATTGCAACAGTAATGATAATAATTTTGTTAAAAATATTTCGTTTTCTGACGAGGCTACGTTTGTTTTGAACGGCCACGTCAATAGGCAAAATTGCCGTTATTGGGCTACCGAAAATCCCCGATGGATGATGGAGAATCACACTCAAAATCCACAGAAAGTGAATGTATGGTGTGGCATAGTCGACGGAAGAATTCTGGGTCCCTATTCCTTTGACGTGAACCTGAATAACATAGTATCCAGATCTAGAGGAACCTGATCTGTCGAGAACTGATTTATCCTTCCAACAAGATGGTGCATCTCCCCATTATGCAACAGCTGTCCGCGGCTATTTAGATGTGGTGTTTCCGAATCGTTGGATAGGGAGAAGGGGGCCGATTGAGTGGCCAGCAAGATCTCCAGATTTGACACCACTCGATAACTTCTTGTGGGGATACTGCATGTTGATAGGCCGGAGAATTTAGAAGATTTAAAAGCAAACATTCGTCACGAGATACAATGTATACCCTCCTGACGTTATTGACAATGTTCAAAAAGAATTTATTTATCGTCTTGGCTACTGTCAGATAGCAAACGGTGCACAATTTGAACATTTAATTCGATCGTTGTTTGAAGCTATCATTGCCGTTAAATTTAGTATTTTCATATTTCAAAATAGTTTTTCTTATTTTATTTTCATTTCACCCATACTCATAATCACCTTTTCACATTCCGTAATGAAAAATGTAGTTGCCATCGAAAAAATACCGATGACGTCATTCCTCCTACTCGAATCATTCTGTATATAGTAATTAAATTTGAAAGATTACCCAAATAAAAATAAAATTCGACGGCTTCGAGCGTTCTTTCCAAAAATTATTCCTTTAATTTTTTACGAATTTATCCACCACTTTACGAGAGCACTGAATTTCACGGACGCACTGTATACTAACCCTATGTGTGATATATTTTTTAAATCAGCTTTCCATGGAGATTCCGAAAATTTAATGATATATAGGGTGTTCCTTTCGAAAAAATTGTCGCGGACGTCATTATCCAAACGTGGATCACCCTGTATATTTAATTTTCCCTTACAAATGTGGCAAATTGACATTTAAAATCGACTTGTTTCAGGAGATACCTCAGAAATGGATAGTTCGGCTGAAAATTAATTCATTCAGTACTCTTCGAGAGCACTGTATAAAAAAAAACAGTACTTCAAAAACTCTGGTCCTTCGAGCCGGATCGACATATCTCATGTATCAAAAATGTTGCTTCAACAGAAAAACCCAATGGCAGTCGGCAAGGTAGATTTCAGAATTTATTTATTGATTCTGAACTTGCCAATCCCAAAAAATGTTACATAAAGAAGGCCTAATGAGTTAAGTGCAGACAACAAAATTCCCAATACTTTCCATTTTATACTTTTTCGTTTCCTTCGAAGAAAATCTTTAAATTTGGTTGATTTTATATTGAATCAAATCGTGTTCTCATTTGAATCCCAATATAAAATCAGGCAAATCACTATTCAAACCAAAATCTTTCATCTCAGGTTATAGTCTGATCTGATTCTGAATCGTTCGTGATGTCATCGTGAGTCATTCAACGCGTCTTACCGATGGATTGATCATTCTATGTAAGTAACTGCTCATCAGACTCTCTTGTATTCTCTCTGCTAAAAAAGGCTAGTGATCGTAGCAGCAATTCTTTCTCCCTTTATTCTAGGCGGTATTTAACTAAATGTATGAATATAAATCTCTTTTCGACACATGAGAACGCCCTCTCTTCGAGAAAAACGCAATTTTCTTCTTGTATTGATGAGCATTTTCTCATGGACACAAACAAGGCAAGAGGGGGAGAGGCGTTTCCTTGCCTTTTCTCGACAAGGCATCACTTTCTGTTATACTGAAAACATACATGTTTTGACATTTGCTGTTGCTACTATAAACTACAATTGATGTTTTACTTTTCAGCTTGGATTCTGGGATGGTGGATGTGCAAGACTGTTCCGTATATACAGGGTGTCTCCGTGGCAGCTTCTGTGTACAGTTTAGTAGCAGTATCACTGGACAGGTAATATTTTATTTCACATTGATCATAATCATAAAATTAAAGCGAAAATCAACTGGATTTGTCAATATGTTTCAACAAAACGAGGTTACCTGAACAATTCACTGAATAAAAGTACTCGTGTGGAAAATCGATCGGAGCAACGATTTCTGATAAAAATGCATTTCTACCATTATTCGAAAAGATTAATTTGTAATGACAATAGAAATGATAGGTACAATGTTCATAACGAATTTTTATCATGCAAACACGTTTACCTTACAAAACTCATGGTGTAAATAATCAATCGCAAGCCTCAAGAGCAAACAGAAATGCAAAATCCGCTACAAAAACTACTCGATATGACCTCAATACATTTTCTTAGTCGGCGCAAACACCCTCTCTGCACTTGAAATAGCATGCCAGGGTCGTTTCCAGTTGTCATTTTTTATCCACACTAATTTTATTTCTTTCTACAAGGTGTTTTTGTCAACATCTGTGGAAGAAATGGAACATAAATTTATTCACCGGATATTTTTCACCTATTCATGTGCAGCCGTTTTTGTTGTTTATTCATTTGCTTTTTATTAGTTATGTCTTCCGATGTGCGTTTTTTCAGCTAAATTTATCTTCGGGTTAAAGATTTTCTCACATGAGATTATACTTATCAGTGAAACTCCTCAACATTTAAGCTGTGAATGCGAATTTGCAACATCCAAATGTTCGATATTTCATAGTGGAGTAGCTTGTTAGTTCTAAAAAACACCACGAATCTACATAACTTGATATTTCATTTGAAAAAATATCTACATTGTGAATGAAACTTTAAACTAAGTACTGTACTTTTTGTTTACGACTTCATTTTAGCATATTTTGTATTATCCCTGTTATAAATGTTGTTGAATTAACGTTAGCATTACTATTTCTACTGTGAAAATTTTTCATTTCAAATAATGGTGGACGATTGGGTTTGATGTCGTCGAGTAAAACTGCATTTTTATTAAGAATCGTTGCTCCGATCGACTTCCAACACGAGTACTTCTATTCAGAAAATTGTCTACGTAACCTTGTTTTGTTAAAACATATTGACAAATCCCAGTCATTTAAAAGTTTTGGGGTGTGGACCATCGGGGGTAGTCCGTTCCTGACTTTGTAGCAAAACAACTGACTCCTGCATGAAAGCTCATCGAAGGAATTCATTTGTTCAGTCAATCACCAAAATTTAGATGATTTTGAATATTCACTTTGAAAGTTATCAAAGAAAAACATTTTTCATTTTGTAACTTTGAGGGCCCGTAACTTGGTAACGAAGGCTTTTAGGAACAAAAGTTATATGAAGTACTGGTGATATTTTGACCCCATCCATACATTCCCGAGAGGAAAAGAGGAAGTTCAGGGACACCCTGTATAGAAACTAAAGTTTAGGAAACACAAAAAACCAATTTTATGTTTTCTTTGAGGTTGCAGTCAATAGGAAATGGCCAATGTAAAGAAGACTCTTTGTTAAATTGTCGAGCTTTCGAAAAACTTTATTTCATTATCAAGACATTAACTGGAGGTTGCTGACAGGAAAATATCGGTGCACATCATAAATAAAATCTTAAATATCAAATTGTAAAAAACATTTTAGACTAATTGAAAAATCTCATGTTAACTATGCAAATTTGAGTTGAGATTGATTGAAATAAACACGTGGTGATCTCTGCCATGGGTCATTGTTTCTCGATGACCCATCTTGTTGGAAGTAAATTCGCCGTAAAACTGCTAAAGGTAGATTATTAAGATGATCCTCGATTTCATGTTGAAGGAAACCTAAGTACCTAACCTCTGTTAACTGACCTTGAAACAACATTGGCCCGATTATTCTGTTTCCAACGATACCAGCCCACACATTGAAGTCAAACCTTTCTTGACAATTGCCCTCTCTCATTGAATTTCAATTTTGTTGGGCCTAGCACCGAGTATTTTGCTTATTGAACATACCATTATTTGTAAATCGTGATTCGTCGGAAAATACAAATACTACTCGTCTATCGCCATCATCAGCATTCAAATGTTGATGTAACTAATATTCAAATCCTCGATATCCGTGCTTTTTTCAGTAGTTTTCTTGCTGATTCGTGACAGCATTTCTTGACTAATTTCTCTTGAAGAAACCGTTTTACCAACCTCAACCATGGCAAGAATGTTAATCTCAGTCTCTCCATCAATGGTGAACCTCCGTTCCGCCTCTCGTCCTTCTTGCCTAAAACGATTCTCAACATACGGAAAATACTGATGGGCTGGATGTTGCCGATTGGGATATCTCTGAGCACACAACTCAGCAGCATTCCTTGAATTTCTATGACATTCTCCAAATATTAATAACAGTTTTTCACTTTGAGTATAAATTATTTTGAAGAAAAATTAAACTGAAATTTGACGAAAATTAAGAAACTTTTGACGTGGATCCAAGCATCTACTCAAATTGTGATTCCAGGGAATTATCTATCTCTATAAAACTGAGGTTTTTTTTAAATTGATGGAAAAGAAACAGGTTCATGAAGAGGAACTCTATCTCAAGCCTCACAATATCCTCAATTATCAAATTCAATGAAAAAATATTTTCCAACGAAATTACATTTTTCAAGAGTTCAGCTGATAATATAATTTTTTTTTTTTTTTTTCTTTTTAAATCATGTGACGCTAACATATTTCCCTCGATAAAAAAGTGTCTTCATAATTTGAATACAATGCCAGTTAGTGTGGTTGGTTGGATTAGCTCTACTTCATGTTCATAGGGATGTGCAAATAGATGTTTCAAATGTTATTGAAAGGTTTGCAAATAAGAAATACAGGAGACTGGATTTCATTTTGTGATTCTTATTTTTAACGAAAGAAATCTTTGTTTTTGTACCTACTTATATATGCATATATATTCTTTATTTCATTACATTCTGTATTTTTGTTTGAATTTGAATGAAAAAAAATATTTGTTTTTTGTACCTATAAGTAGATGTAGTTTTTTTATGCCCCCCCCCCAGCATATGTCCTAGATACGCCACAGTACTGTTTGCTCATGAAGCTTATGTCACTGTCATTACCTAAGTGAGTGTTTTGTTTTCCAAAGAAGACCTGATAAAAATAACTGCAAAATATTATGCATCATGGCTATCCATGGCACACTCGACAAAAGTAAATTGATTATTATCTAGTATTTTCCTTAGTAATATTTAATTTATGTTCTTATTTTTAATCCAATCGCAAATAAATTAGTATCGTTAGATTCGTCAAAAAATCCTTCTCTCGGAAAGTGCTTGGCCAAAAAATGGTCGAATAATAGTTAGACACGAAAATGTAATTCTGCCAACTTGTCTCAGTCTTATCTGTCATACTAGTCACTAAATCTTTGTGACTGTAATTTTCTGACATCACATGTTGTCCTCAGATTAATTTTCGTCCGATCATGGCCGCCTAGATGCAATATCAAAAGTGACTCTAAAAAATGAAGTGGGCGTAAAAAAACAAAAAAAGGCACATTTTGATCCAGAATTGTCTCAGAAATAAAAAAATATAACAGGGTGTTCCATTTAAAAATGGAAAACCGGAGCCATTTTGATGGAACCGGAAGTGAACGGAAAGTTAAAAATATCTCTCTTCTTCACATACTATTTACCTTCACCAAATCTCATTTTGATACACCTAATATTCTAGGAGTTATGAGTTGTCTAATACATTCGTTGACACCCGCTATATATATTTCATTTTGTTTATAATTTTCTTTAAATTTGTAAAATAATCCTATGGTGGCACACAACCGAAAGCGCTCGGGTCAACCCAGTTTGGAAGTAACAGACATCAAATCTGTATACACCCAAAAATGCATGTCCACCAATATTTCCTTTCATTTATTTCTTTATTCGAAACACTCGGTTGCTATTTACCCTGAAATGATATAAATTCCTTTAACCAATAAAGCTTCCAATGAATCGACAAACTGGCAATATACTGCGAAACTCAATAAATTGGTGGAGTTCTACAGGTCTTTAACCCCTTCCTGTTCTGGAGGCAGTTTTCCGCGAAAATGCTATTCTTAAGTGTGATAGGAAAAGGTGAACAACCACTGGATATCCCATAGGCTCTTCAATTGTTCGTGAGGATTTATGGAATCCGTACGTGATTCAATCTCGCGTGATTACTGACTTTGTGCCGAAGTGGAAAAAAATGCAGTGTGGCAGAAAACAAAGATCGAGGCAAAAAAACGAATAGTGTTGGAGTCTGGATTGCGTTGATGGATGTGGTTGTTTCCATCAGAAAGCGTACTGCGATAAATTGGGTGATTATGTGCGATCCTGATTCATAGTGCGAACCAAAAGTATAGATCGAATCTTCGTTCAGATTTCGTGATAAATCATCGGATTGGTTAATTTTCACTTTGAAATTAATGTCTCTTGTTATAAACCTTCGAATTGATGGACACCTAATATTTTGGGGCATGAAAGTAAGGAAACATTGTGTTAATAATGTAATAATCAGAAATGCCTTATTCTATTCTTGGAGATTCGATTTTTGAACTAAAAATATATAAAACAAAGGTTTACTCTGGAAGGGTACTGTCTTGATTTATCTGGTTTGATAATTTACGTTCTGCCAAAATAATGTGATTATTCTCAGTTCTGCTGATTAACGATTCTGATAATGATATTTCTGATACATTCGTGAATTTCCCATCGTTATTTAATTGCACTACATTCCGACCAACATCCATATAGTACCAGAACAACTTCAGCAATAAATACTCCAATTTTCGTACTATATAGTCTGTGAAAAATAAATTTGGAATAACTCCAAAGCATTCCGCTTTGACAATGGTGGAGAATTTTCTTCTGAAATAGTTAAACATATTTTGAGGAAAAATGGTATAGTATCACAAAAAACTGCACCCCTTTTATCCTGAAGAGAATGGTATCGCAGAACGTATAAACAGGAAATTATTTGAGTCTGCAAGATGACTTTGAACTCCCCAACATGTATTGGGGAGAAGCTATAAACACAGCGAACTATCTACAGAATCGACTTCCAAGTAAAGCTATAGGTAGCACGCCTTATGAGATTCGGGAAGGAAAAAAGCCAAAATTGGATCACTTAAGAAGTTTTGGATGTACAGCCTATATTGGTTGAAAAGAGAATGTCAAACTTCAATGCAGCTAGAATTAAACCTGAACATCAAAGAAGACGTGTTTTCATTGATTTGAGGTTACTGCATTTTGACAAGGAGAATTAAAATAGAAATTGCCATTGATTCGAAAATCGAAAAATCAGCATTTGAATATAATACCAATTACAAATTGATAATCTTTGGTACTGAAGGCGAAAATGGATCTAGAAGATACAATGTTGAAGCATTCTAAAAATACCCTACGAGTAAACTAGAAATAAAAAACATTCCTCGCATAATGAACTAATGAAGATTTTGAAGACAATCTAATGCTAGAGATTTGAAATTAAAAGATGGAAAACCATAGATCGAAAAGACATGAAACTAAAATACCGGAGATAAATTAGTTCTGACATTGCGTATAACCATTTTCAAGCATTACCACAGAAGAACAATGCTCTATTGGGAAGTATCTAGATGGAATGTCCTCGAAATCTAAACAAACGAATGTATAAGGTTTTGACATTAATTGAATCTCGGCAGAGAAGATGGATTCTAAGATTCCAGATAATTAAGAATCTTGAGCTTATATGGTTGAAAAGATTCGTCAATGGGGGTGTTCGAAATGTACGCAAATCATGAAATGAACTATATGAAAATATTTGTTGTTGAATATGAAAATTGAATTTTGATTAATGCAGATTGTGAAATTATTTTATTTAAAGTTCAACATAAATTGTCTCTTCAATGAATAATAAACAACAAGATACTTCAATTTTGTACGGATTTTTGATATTGTGTCACAACTCACTTTTCAAGCGATAATTTCATTGAATTGAAATGAAATATCATACTAAATCACTAGGTCGTTGAAAGTCAACCCTCACAAATACCGAAAAAAGCCATAAAAAGTCCAATTTTCATCTCGTTTGATAAATTAGTTGGATATTCAGCTGGAGAGTGAAACTGATGACAAACAGACGAGACGTTTGATGGAATTTCAATTTTCGGTTGATAATCAAATGTGAATATGTCCATCAATCTCCTATAAAAGAATTTCCATGAGGTTTCATCCATTAGATGACAATCATAAATACGACGTCTGGGAGGTTTTGTCTCGTGCTTTGAGTGATACGGTAAGTTTTTAAGCAGATACTAAATTGGCTACGAAACTTAAGCAATGCCATTGTGTCCGTCCCAATATTATTCGATGTTCGATAAGAATTGATCACTCAATGGATGTTTTCAATTTTCGTTGTGGAATAGTGGTCGAGAACGAAAAATAAAATTTCGTTAAATATCCTCAATATGTTCCTCTACAAGTACCTGTTCTTCTGAAGTAGCACATAGGTACGGGTCCGTAAATTTTTTCCATAGTCAGGTTGACCTAGGGGTGCGAGCAAGCTCCATAACTTTTTTTTCTATCCAAGCTCTCGACTTGTTTTTTTTTAAACGATACGTCTGGTAATTAGGCACTTTCCAAATATATTTCCATTTATATACAGGATTTCCAAAAATAAGTTATTTGAAAGGCAACCCATTTTTGTTGAATTTTTGGATTCGCCACGAAATGTCGATATAACGACACGGGTTTTAGACTATCGCATTAGTTTTGACTATGTCAATTATGTGTAAAATTGCGTCGTCCATAGCCCAAAAAAAACTTCATAACTTCAGAACGATTAAGATAACTCAACCAACTCTTTCCAGTCGATTCCTTGGTTACCGCATTTGAATGACTTGTCATACTGTAAGATCAACTCAAGTTCTGATCGAAAATTGGTAACCGAAAGTATAATTTGAGAAAATATTGTTGAACATTTCCTTTAAAGTAAAAAATTCCATGGAAACGTCACTAATATGACGATCCTGAGACTCTTACTTGTTATTTTCCAGCAACACATAATGCACTATTCACCTAATTATCATTTTTCTCTGAAAAATAATATAGAATATAGAATAATCGTATTTAATGAAAATTTCTACAGAAGTTAGATGGTAAATACTTCTAACTCAACCAAAATTCTAATAGCTAATGGAGAATAGAAAAGAAAAAAGGAAAAAGAAAGCTGAATTACAATACCTAGCAATATACCTATATA
Organism: Gonioctena quinquepunctata; assembly: GCA_018342105.1. NCBI lineage: Eukaryota > Metazoa > Arthropoda > Insecta > Coleoptera > Chrysomelidae > Gonioctena > Gonioctena quinquepunctata. The sequence continues at coordinate 157,417 of JAFIRS010001994.1, forward strand.
ATAATAATATTTGTAAGATACAAAAAATAACTATGTAAGTAATGATATGTTGGTCTTCCTGTCGATCTCATATTGGTCGTGACAGACCCATTTTCAGTCAACCTTCGATGTAAGGAACTGAATATCCTTTACTAGGTTTCCGCCTATACGAATATAATTATAGATATTTTCTAAGATGCTTGAATTTCAAGACGTCATAAACAAATCCATATCTGCAAGCTCACTAAAGGAAAAATGTTGCATTCTGGAACAAGTTCTTCTGAGGAACTGTATTTATTACTCTGACCAAAAAAAACACAAAAATTTTGTCCATCTTCGATGACAACTAGGTATAGTCCATCCAATATCAATTGCAGAAGCTGTTTCTATAGGGAGCAAATAAAAACTCACTTCGCTAACACGAGCGTATATGCGAAGAAACGGAACGAAAAATAATATGTACTACTTGTATACAGTCTCCGTCGGCACTAAGAGCCCGCTGGTCAACGTGGACTTGAGTGACTGCTGTCTGTTCTACAACCGATTCGTCTGGGCCAAACAAGTCGGACATCAATGCTTGCAGGTGTGTCTATACGATGGGAGGTCATAAATCATGTGTTATATTTGTGTTTTAATAGCTCTGAAAGATTAAAAACCAGTAGCGTCTGTGGTCTTGGTGTGTGCCGATCGAAATACGTTTTAGGATATTAAAATATCTAAATGAAATTAGTTATCTCCGCCACTGCTGCTCACAGGATTTCGCCGCAAGACTTTTTTATACTTCTGCAATTGATATTGGGAAAACTATACCTACTTGATTCAAATCATTTTTCATGAATTATCACTGCCATGACAGATGTCAACTTGATTACCGTACATAATCATCCGAATCACCTCATTGCGGATTGGAGTGCATTGCAAAATTGAAAGTCACAGAATTGACTGCATCCAAATTAAATTTTATTGGTCGATAATTGTCCGTGAAAATGCCCTTATCGAGAAGCGACCCTGAATAATTGAAATGTTTTAGAATTCACTATCGAACTCCAAAACTTCCCAACTCCATTAGGAACTTCTCTGAAGTTCCCTATATTCGAGTTAATGAATAGTTTTCAAGCGGAATCTAGACATCCGACGTGATTCTCACTTGTTTGATCAAACATGTCTGAGTGGGAGAAATACTATTACAAAAAGATGTAAATGCGGAGTTTTAGTATTTGTGGGAAATGGGTCGATTGGGATTTTCTGAAGGTCACTGAAATTATATTTTGACAGAAGTATACATGAAAATTGATAATTTATTAGGATTTTTTTTCGTTATAACGTTCATTTTCAATTAACGATGGGGGATAGGTATACAGATATTTAATGATGGAACTGAGGTTTCAAAAAAATAAATTATTAGTAACAATAATGACTTTATTTTCTTTGCAGGAAGAGTATTTAACGATTTTTAGAACATTTACAAACAATTTGATCAACATTTTGTTTCTATTTCCATACCAACAATTCTCTAGGAAGAAATTTCATCAATAACAAAGATAAAATCCCTTATTGGAAAATCTGGTCTATGAATTTTTTGCTCACCCCCTACTATTCTGTTTACATTAATCAACTGGTAGACTTTTCAAAATAAGTATCAAAGAACACACTAAAATCATAGAAAAATATAAGAATCATGACAATTCCTTTGAAGTCAACTATACTAGTTCTTTTGCTAAACATACCAGTAACTTCAACTATACTTTCAATCAAGACATACACATTATTATTATACAGTGCTTCTCAAAAGTCCTCTCCCCCCCTCTTATTTTTGGAACGATTATACATAAACAAGTGGAATTTGGAAAACTGAATATTAAAGGTTGTAAAAGTGATGATAGATGACGAAATCGCCAAAGATGACGTCACAAGGCCATTGCGACCAATAATTTTGAATGGAACCCTACGGCAAGCGACACCTCTTTTAAAAGGTATCGAAAAAACCTATTCAATGATACTAATTTTGTTTGTGTTAATGGCAGTTTCAATGGCTCATTAGTAAACATTAAAATTTAAATTCCATTCAGTATGATATTAATAACAGATATAAGAATCAGTATCTACTTGAAGAATTTGCTCGAAGTGACCTCCATTCACTCCCTGACAGTGAAATATCCTATTTTTAAACTCTTCTCGTACTTTTGCAAATGTGTCTGCGGAAACAGCCTCACATTCTGCAACAATACGTTGTTTTAAAACGTCAATTTTGTCAGGTTCAGTGGCGTAAACCTTCGATTTAAGGTACCCCCCCAGAAAAAAATCCAAAGGTGTGAGGTCCGGTGATCGAGCTGGCCATTCCGTTGAACCTCGTCGTCCAATCCATCTTCCACGATACTCCTCATCCAAATACCGTCTTACTGCACCGTAATAGTGTGGAGGAGCACCATCCTGTTGGAATGTTATTTCCGAATTGCCGAATTCATCTGGATTATCTTCCAAAATTTCAAGGATTAACGGTTCTATTGCGTTTTGCAACAGTTCCAGATAAACCTCACCAGTTAAATTAGTATTCAAAAATAGAGGCCCAACGATGTGGTTTTCCAGGATACCTGCCCAAACATTCACCTTCTGGGGAAATTGGGTATGTGTTTCACGAAACAGGTGAGGATTTGCGTCACTCCAATACCTCACATTCTCTGTATTTACATTTCCATTCAGATAGAAAGTACTTTCGTCACTAAAACAAATTGTTTTGACATAGTCTGGCTGTTGGTTAATTTTAGATTCCATATTTTCACAAAATTCTAGTCTTCGGTCTGGGTCGTCGTCTGAGAGTTGATGAACCATTTTTAATTTGTATGGATGGAATTTGTTTTTTTTGTCAACACCCTGTGTACTGTACTTCGACTGACTTCACAGGTAGATGCAACGTGAGTTATTGAAGAAGTAGGATTAACTATTACTTCTGCCAGTATATCAATTTTTTTCTCATCAGAAATTTGTGGTCTGCCAGATCGTTTCGCATCATTAATACTACCCGTTGTTTCAAACTCAATTTTTATTTATTTATTTTATTTTTATTTATTTGGTATAAACATCCAGCAGGCCGAAGCCCAATTACAGGAGTACTTAATAAATATAACATGTGATTGTGCAATGAAAAGTTGTAATAATTTTAAGTTTGGTTGACTTACAGGTTATAGGTTAGTCAGAAACCAAACTGGAAACGGTTTGTCTGAATTGTGTCCGAGTAAGAAAAAAAATGTCAACTGAGCCTAGCTTATTATAATTTCTGCTCATTGAGTTTATTGGTGAATGAAAGTGATGTTGTGTATTAGGTACATTGAAGTGGAATGTATTGTGATACCGAGAAGATTGTCGGGGTATATTGAAGTTGATTAACGAAAGTAATGTCGAAGAAGCTCCCTTAAATAAGTCCTCAAAACGGGGCGATCGGGAAACCTCTCATTAAAAATGCGTTCTGCTGCATGAATATTTTGTCCAGTTTCACCAAGAATTAGGATCGCTGCTACTTTATCACCTAAAGCACGTACCATTGTGCTTCTTGAAGCACTTAAACTGTTGGCTCACAACAGTTTAACAAATTATTAAAATGTACAAAAATATTAAAAGTACCAAAAGCTGCTAAAACAGTTAAACGTTCGATCAACAATACACAAATTATTAAATGTACAAAAACTTGGACAATTACAAATTAGGGAGACTAACAAGAACGTCAGCTTATTTGACAACTATCCAGAGGCTGAGCTTGAATTTGGAATTTTAGTATTAACTGATTTAATTCATCACAGCTTTGCGTTTTTTAAAAGCGAGTTGCCAAAACTGCCATAAACACAAACAAAATTAGTATCATTGAATAGGTTTTTTCAATACCTTTTAAAAGAGGTGTCGCTTGCCGTAGGGTTCCATTTAAAATTATTCGGCACAATAGCCTTGTGACGTCATCTATCATCACTAGTAGGGAAGCTTACAACCTTTAATATTCAGTTTCCAAATTTCACTTGTTTATGTATAATCGTTCCAAAAATAAGAGGGGGGGAGGGGACTTTTGAGAAGCACTGTATATTTGTAACAAAGTATTATTAGTTAATATCAGTTAAATTTTGAAAAATCCAAAAAATTTTCAAAATTCAATCGAATTTTCTTAATCTTGCGAGTGTCACTAAAGACATGACAGTAATCGAAATTCAATATGGCGACAACCAGACGCCATATTGTGAAACTAAAAACTGTAAAATAAAAAAATTAAAAAAAAACCTGACTGCTTAAAAAGTGAACTTTAAAAAAGATGATCAGAAAATATTGTCAGAAAATTATGTTTTAAGAGGTTAACTATTAAACTTAATACTGTTTACAATCTCACGCAGTCGGAGATTGAGATTGACAATATTTTCTGGTCATCTTGTTTCCATCTTTTTCAAAGTTCACTTTTTACGCAGTTGGATTTTTTTATTTTTGAAATTTACTTTTTTTCTCAAATCTCTACATCTGTAACTTGGTACCAGGGTTATTATATATACAGGGTGTTATGTAATAAGTGTCCGATATTTTACAGGACGATTCTCAGTTATTTATAAGGTGAAAATCATATAAGCAAGGCCTTCATTTTTGATATCAGGGTGTTAAAATTATTTTCATTTTGGTTTTCGTAAATAATTTTTAAAATAATGTTGATATTTAGGGATTTTTTTATATGAAAAATTTGATCTTAGTTTGGCCCTTAATTGTAGGGGGCGCCGACTACAGGTCTTTGTCTCTTTTGGGGAGTCACAACTTTGTCGTGCATGTATGTAGCACATTTTCTAGAAGAAAAATTGATTCCTCTATCATTTTTACGTGAAAAAGATATGGTTTTCAAAAGTCGCTACAAACAGCCGTTTTCTAAATATTTTGATTTAAATTAATCGATGCATGTGTTTGTCAAAAAGTGAAATATGTTTGAAAACTTTTTTTTAATTCAACGTTGAAACATTCCAAACGCTTATTTTTAAACAACAATAAACAACGGAACTCTAAATCAGAATCACAATAAATGTTCGAAATGTCCACCTCCTCCTGGAGTATTTTGAATCGTTCTACAAGAGATAATTATTCGATTACTTAATTCTTCTTCATTTTGAATAGGTGTCTGGTAAATTAAGGATTTTAGATTTCCCGAAAAAATCCAAACTGTTAAAGTCTGGTGACCTAGGGGGCAATGGTTGAGGCCCTCCCCCACCTACCCAACGCAACGGTTGCCAAAAGTTTGATCAAAAAATTCCCGCATTTTGATGCTAAAATGTGCCGGGGCACCGTCATGCATAAACCACATTTCATTTCGTAGTCTAAGAGGCACATCTTCCAGTTAAATAGGCAAATCTTCTTCAAGAAAATGACGATATCCCTCCGTTTAATCTTCCCGGAATAAAGAATGGACCTATGAAATAATCTCCAAGGATTCCTGCCCACACGTTAAGAGAGAACTGTTCTTGGAAATGTGATTCCTGTATCGCATGGGGGTTTTCCTCTGACCACAAATGATTGTTGTGAAAATTGCGTATAGCTTGCGTGAGAAATTTGCTTCGTCGGTAAACAGGATTTAATTTTCAAATAAAGGATTTAGTTTAATATGCGAGCAGCATGGAACATATAGCTAATACTTCTTTGAACACCAATGTCCTTCCCTCTAATATTACTGCCATTGTCGTAACCTTGTTCTCGAATATTCTCAACTGATCACATACTATTATTACGCAAAAAATTATACAAAAAAAAAACTTTTTAACAAAAAATTAAACCGACGAAATACGGAACTGAAAAGTAAAAAATAAAATAAACCTTCTTAGTCTCAGTAACTAAGCTCCTAAACTAATGTAAGTAACTAATTTTGAGTCGGCGCCAAACGAACAATCAACGAACATCATTAAATTACTTCAAAAAAATTATCAAAATGTCACCGCGCAACTCGATGCCATCATTTTACGCCTTACCTAATTCATTTGCTTGTTTGTTTGTCGTCGACTCAAAATTAGTTACTTACATTAGTTTAGGAGCTTAGTTACTGAGACTAGAAGGTTTATTTTATTTTTTACTTTTCAGTTCCGTATTTCGTCGGTTTAATTTTTTGTTAAAAAGTTTTTATTTTTCAATTTTTTGTGGCTAAAATCTACTAATTACTACCTACTTGTTTTTTTATTACTCCCAAAATACTTACTCACCCACCTTACTTCAACTATTACCAGTTAAATAATATGATTATCTACTTGTACTATTTAATAATAATAATAATAAATGCTTTTATTGCAGGTACAGCAGTTAGCTTATATCCCAACAAAAGGCAGCATTCAATGCCTGCACATGATTGCTCTCCCATCCAACCAGTGGAGTAACTTATCATAATAAATTCATAAGCAATAATATTATAAAGTATATACAATATATACAATAGAATATGGTAGACTATTCAAACTGCTCCGAGAAAAATTCAATAAAGTCTAACCATAAGAATAAAACAAGAGAAAATACTATTCCTAAAAAAAAATATATCAAAATACAGTGATCAGTACATATAAGCGGAGACAAAATGATGTGCCGATTCAAGTTTGCCATTACAATTATTATATTATACTAAGAAATTTGGAAAATTGTTATCAAATAAATATTGCTTCATATTTTTTTTTTATTCGTAATAATTTGAAATCACTGGGTAACCGGTTGTAAAGGCGAGCGATCTGAAATGAGAATGAGCCACGAAAAAAGGAGGTTTTATGTTTAGGCGCAGCCAAATTATTTCAAAATCTCAAGTTGAGATTATGAATGTCAGTTCTGCAAGTCAGTTTCTTGAATAGATAAGGAGGTTTCCCAGTTGTTATTATTTTATGAAAAATCGTACTGGAGTGTAGTGTACGCCTAGCCTCCATATTCAGCCAACCAAGATTCCTTAAATGTTGCGTAACATGTTCCCGCTTTCTTGTGCCTGTAATAAGTCTCTCACATGAGTTCTGCAATTTTTTAAGTCCCATTTTGTCAGATTTCATCAGCCCTGGTCCATAAACCACGTCTGCATAGTTTGCATGTGACAACACTAATGCATCACATAGTATCATTTTACTTTTTTTGTTCAAAATATTTCTGTTTGAATATATCGTTCTTAGATTCATATAACCCTGTTTTAAATATGAGATACATGTGTAGTGAAGCGTAATGCATTATCAAGGTACAATCCCAATTTTTTGTTGTATCTGCGGTGGGTAGGGAAACTCCATTATTTTTGTTGTTCTGGTTAGTTTATTTCATTACTTCGTATGTCATTCCATCCTCTCATAGAATATAATGATTTTGACGGATGTGGAATAATGACAGTAGCGATCTGTCATTGCCAACTACATATGTGTGTGCCAATGTTCACAAGTGAAAAATCAATTATCCCCTATTTTTCCACCCGTAAGGCTGGATAATTCCATTCGAAATCCAAATATGAGGTATACCCTATCTATTAAAAAAAGATTCATCCGAATCGAAGAACCCAGTACAAAGTTATGCCTGATAGAATCGGTTAACGGACCAGAATTCAGAGGGTGAGTGATCAATATCCTTCAATTTTCTACCCTTGGGGGTGAATTTCATCTTTTAAATTCGAATGGGACCAACTTCGAAGTACACCCTATCCACTGAAAAAAGAATTATCGGAATCGGACGTCTCAGTAAAAAGTTATGCGTGATCATACATAAAAAAATAAAATGAAAAAAATTTAATATACGCGTCGACTAGAGAAGCTCCTCCTTTTTGGTTTCGTCGGTTAAAAAGCGGCCGCGCCGCCTTTAAATTTTATCGCCCTAGGCGGCAGCCTAGTTCGCCTATATGGATGAGCCGGCCCTGTATTTTTTGTAACAACAGAAATATAAACGTGAAATCAAAGTTATGATTTTTTTTTTACCAATACTTATTTTCCAGGAAATAAAAAGGGAAAATAACATCGAATTGACAATCTCAATTCCCGAGTCGTTTGAAGAGGATTACAGACAACAATCGCATGCAACTTCGGAATCCGAATACTGTGTGTTGAGTTTCAATGAGAGGGACAACTTCGGCTCAAACAAGAAGATTACACAATTTAAACTTCCTGGACTAGCAAAGACTGCTCAAATACTCGGCCACGTGTGTATACGGAGTCGAAATACCGCCATATTGCTACACTGTCATTTCGAGGCCGTCTGTCCTCTGAAAGCCGACTCTTGAAACTCTAGAATGCGGGATTTTACAGGAAGCTTTCAGCCGAAACTGTCGGATTGCCTCCGAGCATTTACTGAATAGGACTTACGAACTCTCATATATCAGGAGGAGCGCAATTTAATTTCTACTTATTTCCGAACGATTGTTATGCAGGCTACAATTAAGGCTATGTAGTTTTCCGCAATATATTATATTATTTCTTTCTTGGTATTTTTATGTGAACCTATATATACAGGGTCCGTCATAAAATTGTTATTGAAATTTCTGAAAAACTCTAATGGCGGTTCTTTCTGCATGTCTGACAACTAAAAAATCCGTTGCTAGTGATAAAATCGATAAGACACCGCGATAAATTGAAAAACAGACTAAAAAAAAACTATTCCACCCAACTAAAAGACGATTACAAAAATTATAGAAATAAACTCTGCAAACTAATAAAAGATACCGAAAATTCGTACTACAAACAAAAACTACTCGAAAACGGTAATAATTACAAAAAAACGTGGTAAATAATTAATGAAGCAACGAATACAGCACCAAAAAACACAATAACAAATAAAAACCCATTAACAGATCACAATGGGACGGAAATAACTGAAAACCAATCCAAAGCTGACTTTTTCAATGATCATTTCGCGAAAATAGGACAAAGGATGGCAGAAGATATAGAAAACAATTTCCTATTAGACACAGACATGAATAAACTTCCACAAATCACGTCACAAAAAATGACATCACTATCATAACCCCAATTCACAAATCAGGCAAACATAATCTAGTAACGAATTTCAGACCAATATCGGTGATAAATAACTTTGCTAAAGTCTTCGAATACTGTCTCAAGGAAAAGGTTCTAAATTATTTCAACAAGAATGGCACAATAACGGAGAATCAGTTTGGATTCCAAAAAAACCTGTACCGAGAATGCTGTAATCAAGCTATCTGACAAATCATAAAGTCATTGGATACTTCGAAGAAATGTATAGCAGTATTCTTAGACTTAGCCAAAGCATTCGATACAGTATCACACTCAATCTTATTGGATAAACTACATGAAAATGGAATAAGAGGACCAGCTCTCGACTTATTCCGTAATTACATTAAGGGCAGAACACAAAGGGTAAAGATCGAGGGCACTTTGAGTAACTCATCAACAGTAACAATAGGAGTTCCGCAAGGTACCATTCTGGGTCCACTACTATTCCTTGTTTATATAAACAATCTTAGTAACATCAAAAATTTTAATGGTGAAATAATTTCATATGCTGACGCTATGCTATTGTTTTCACAAATGATACATGTCTCACCGAGAAAAACCTCATAAATTTGATAGCGAAATTAATTTTAATCTTCAAGTATCAGAAATTGTGGCAAAAAGTCTCAAAATGCTAGGTTTTGTGTTGAGAATTTCTACTGATTTTTCAATTAAAACAAAAAAGATTTTATATTGTGCTTTCGTAAGATCCATTCTTGAGTATTGTTCGGTTATATGGGACCCATATTATAATGTAAATATCGATTTGATTGAAAATGTTCAAAAGAAATTCTTGAGGAATTGTGCTTTTCACTTTGGTATTCAACGAAATGAATATGAGTACAGTCAACTCTTAACCAAGTTAAATATAAAATCATTGGAAGATAGGAGAATTTCTATGAACTTGAGTTTCCTCTTCAAAATAATAAATAATAAGATCAACTGCCCAGAAATACTACAACTAATAACTTTTCATATCAAACAAAAAGATACGAGAAATCCTGATATTTTTCATATAAATTTTTTCCATACCAATTATGCTATGAACAGTCCGATTCCTCGTATTCTGAAGCTGGGAAATGAATGTCATAATAACTTAGATTTGTTTAATGTGTCACTTCAGGTCTTCAAAAATCAATTGAAAAGGCTATAGCATTTCCGAAACACATGAGATGGGATGAACACGTTAACTATATGGTCAAAAGATACAGGAAACTCTTACATAAATTTTACCAACTCAGAGACATTCTGAGAAAACAACTCTTACTTATAGTCTACAACTCATTAATAGAATCAGTCATAGCCTGGGGTGGAGTGTTTAAAAACATAATCAACAAACTTCAAACAACACAAAACTCCATTTTAAAGATTATTCTCAGGAAAGATAGATTATTCTCTACACAACAACTTTATCAGAAACTCGAGTCCTAAATGTAAGAAGTCTTTACACGCTGCAAAGCCTTACCTGGATTTACAAACAAAAAAATAAACTACGTCCCCAACAATCTAGAACTACGCGATTCACTACCAATCTTACAATAGATATCCCTAGAATCCACAAATCTCATACACAAAGAACTATATTTTATCTAGGCCCCAAAATATTCAATTCACTGCCCACAGAAATGAGAGAATGCGAGAGTCTCAAGAAATTCAAATCATCGACTGAATTATATATCTCTGAAAACCAGCACATACTAAATATATTTCAGTAAAAAGAAAATATTGTGTCATATATCTCAGTAAAAAGAAAATATTGTGTGATTTTATGGATCCCTCTTCTCCCTCCAACTATAACGCCCGTATGCACCGTAGGCTAATTTCGCGGATTAGTTACGGAAACCTGGATTAGATTGTTGTTTATCATGCACCGCAAGAAAAATCTGGTTTAAGCTTCGGATTTTCTTATTGGTCAACGAAGCGTGGTTTAGCGAATGACGTCTATTTTATTTTGACACCGATTTTTCGAGTGTTGAGTTTTTTTGCAAGTTTTTCATTACTTTGGGATAAAATGGAGGACGAAATATTCATTGATGATGACCTAGATATCCTTGATATCATCAACTTTGGTTTTCCTCGCAGAGTCTACGAAAGGAGTGATTATTTCGACACAATGGACAATTATAAATTTTTTGAAAGATTTCGACTTACAAAACCTATAGTTCTCAGTTCCCTGGAAAATAGAAGACGAAATTGAATTCCAAAATTATTTGCAAGTTGATAATTGCAAGGGCGTGTCTTTCTTTGGGTTACGTTGGCTAGTAGATTACCCCACCTCATGCACCTTCACCCAACACAACTTATTTCATGGATATTACTCCTTGGCTACATAAATACTTTTTCGGTGATTTGAGGTGTGGTGGTATAACGGTTTCCTCAATTCTTTTTATTTTTATTTTCGTAGAGCCTTTTTAACTGCTCGACGGTCGTATAGCAGAGTATAGGTGCAGTGCTGTTGAATTGTTCCGTAACTCGCTTCCAAGCTTGAGATTTATCAACATTGGAATCTTTGTTTCTTTTTTTTGTCTTCGATAATATTAGCGTGTTTTAGGAGTATATCCTCATGCCTCTGCTTTTCTTCCGGAGAAAAATTGGGGATTCTTTTTGTGTTTTCACCATCAGTCATTTTGAAAATAAAAAATCGAAACTGACAATTTTGACGTTTTATCATCTTCAACTGTCAAAAAATCTTGCGAAACCAACATTGTCAGATTTCCAATCTGGATTATTCAATCTGCTGACGGTGCATAGCTACAGGCCAAAGATTACAAAATGGAGATTGGGGAACTAGAATTAGAATTGACAAACGGTGCATTCAGGCTTAAGAAACCTCAAAAAACTTTTTAGGCTTAGGTTAGTTTTTATATATATATATATATATATATATATATATATATATATATATGTGTGTGTGCCACTCTGTAGGCCAATTTTTTAATGGGATTGTATTGGTAACTTTCAAACCATAAGAGTTAGAAGGTCGGTCAAATGGAGAAAAAGTTGCATTCATAGAAGCATTGTCAAAGCAGTTCAAACAAATCGAGATTATCAGGGCCGGTTACTGAGATATCATAAGAAAAGTAAATACTGTCATTTTGATTTTTCTTTTTTTCCCACTTTATTTCAAATATTATCAAAAAATGTCACGGAAATTTTTTATTCGACAGTAAATTATCCTCATTCTGACATGATCAGATTTTGTATCCAACCTTTCGTACGCTCTGGGCCACCCTCAACCACATTTTTTTCAACACGGACCTGCATATTTTTTGACACTTTTCGAAATAACTTTTAACGCTCAATTCAACGATATATCGTACAATGTCATTTAAAGTTGATTTTCAGGTGATTTTGACCCTTATCCAAATTTCTTTGGGTCGGATCTGTATTACATTTAGGTACCTTTAGTTTAATTAACAACATGCAATACATTTTGATAAGAAAATCAACTTACTCATCTTCAACTGAATGGAACGTAACAGAATCAAAGCAAGAAACAAGTAATAATTATTTACAAATTTCAAGAGGTGAAAAACCTAATTCATAATAATTAAATGAAACTATTATTTAATGAAAGAAAAATCAAATGATTATTCGAAGTAAGTGTTCGAAATGTCCACCATTTTGTAAAATGCACTTTGCGGTTCTGGAACCCATACTTCTTATACATTTGCTTATTTCGTCTCCTTGAATACCTCCCAATACATTCTCAATCTTCTCGCGAGGAATCATTATTGTTGGATTTGTCATTTGTTCCGTTGAAACAAATTACGGAATCGAACTTTATTTTGAGATCATTACGATATAATTTTTGCAAGGCTTGGTATTCAAATTTAAAATCATTGTATTCGCGTCTCTTGACTATTTTATTAACAGCAGTTTTTGATAAATTGCATTCACTGGCCACAGTTCTCGATTTTTTTTCTGGGTTCAATTGAATTTGGGTCATAACATTGATATCGTTGATAGACTTGTTTTTTCTTACATACACACAACTCTAGGTTTATCGAATGTATTATTTTCAAGTAGTAGGCCGTGGATAAAAAAGAACATAACAAGAAATGTCATATTATTTGTCACTTCGTTTATTATTGTGTCACAAGAACTTGTCATTAAATACTTTTCTGAATAATTTCAATTCAACTTATTCGATATGGTAAGATACACAAATGAAGAGAAGAGAGATATGTACGAAGTGTACATAAAACTAGATAGAAATTCGTTCAAGCACAACAAAGGTATGGTGAATTATATCCTGAAAGAACAACACCAAATATCAAAATGTTTCGACGTTTATCTACAACGTTACTTGCACATAATTCATTCATCAAACCTAGAGGTCCTTATGTACGACAAAACGAGCCTATCAATGACATCAATGTTCTGGCCCAAATTCGAATAAATCCAGGAATAGGATCGAGAACTATGGCCAGTGAATGCAATTTATCAAAAAGTGCTGTTAATAAAATACTCAAGAGACACGGATACCATGACTATAAATACCAAGCCGTGCAAAAACTATATCGCAATGATCCTGAGAGAAGGTTGCAATTCTGTAATTAGTTTCAACGGAAGGTGCGGAATAACAACAATTTTGCGCACAATATCATTTGGGGAGACGAAACGACATTCACAAATTCTGGCATGTTCAATCGAAGGAACAAACATTTTCATGCCACAGAAAATCCTCACTTAATTCATGAAGTTAGACATCAATATCGTTTTTCTTTGAACATATGGTGCGGTTTGTTGAATAATAAATTACTGGGACCCTATTTTATTGACGGCAACCTAACCGGAGCAAAATATGTAGAAATTATAGAAGAAATGTTGGATGATCTTCCTATACGGTATCGGCGTAATAGTCCATGGTTCCAACAAGACGGATGTGGTCCACACAACTCAAGAATAGTCAAAGACTATTTAAATCGAACTTTTCCCGATTCATGGATTGGAACAAGAGGTCCAGTAGCATGGCCTGCCAGATCTCCGGATTTGAATCCGCTGGATTTTTATTTGTGGGGATATCTCAAAAATAAAATTCATGATACTACGAACCCGACAATAGAGATTCTTCGCGAGAAGATTGAGAATGTATTGGAAGGTATTCAGGGAGACGAAATAAGCAAATTTATAAGAAGTATGGGTTCCAGAACCGCAAAGTGCATTTTACAAAATGGTGGACATTTCGAACACTTACTTCATTAATGTTCATCGTTTACTTTCAAATAATCATTTGATTTTTCCTTCATTAAATGATAGTTTCGTTTAATTATTATGAAATAGGTTTTTCACCTCTTGAAATTTGTAAATAATTATTACTTGTTTCTTGCTTTGATTCTGTTACGTTCCATTCAGTTGAAGATGAGTAAGTTGATTTTCTTATCGAAATGTATTGCATGTTGTTAATTTAACTAAAGGTACCTAAATGAAATACAGATCCGACCCAAAGAAATTTGGATAGGGGTCAAAATCACCTGAAAATCAACTTTGAATGACATTGTATGATATATCGTTGAATTCAGCGTTAAAAGTTATTTCGAAAAGTGTCATAAAATATGCAGGTCCGTATTGAAAGAAATGAGGTTGAGGGTGGCCCAGAGCGTACGAAACGTTGGATACAAAATCTGATTATGTCAAATTGAGGATAATTTACTGTCGAATAAAAAATTCTTGTGACATTTTTTGATAATATTCGAAATAAAGTGGGAAAAAAAGAAAAATCAAAATGACAGAATTTACTTTTCTTATGATATCTCAATAACCGGATATGATAATCTCGATTTGTTTGAACTGCTTGACAATGCTTCTATGAATGCAACTTTTTCTCCATTTGACCGACCTTCTAACTCTTATGGTTTAAAAGTTACCAATACAATCCCATTAAAAAAGTGGCCACTCTGTATATAGGTTAGTGAAAATCAATTTGAAAATACCAGCTACATTGAAAACGGTTAGCTAGAATGATAGGAATGCACCACAAGCCTTCCAGGCTTAGGCATTCACTCCAGACTAGCTAACCATGCAACTTAATTTAAGAAAATTAGCAATATGATTTAATGTAATACTCACCTCATCACCTCACTGAATAAAGAATCTGAGAGAATCTGAATCTGAAAACTTATATCACGCGACCTCAGATTTGGCGGGAATTTTAAAAAAGTTGTCTGTGGTGCCGAAAAATGGGTCAAATTGACAAGATATCGAAAAATTGTATTGAGGAAATGTGTTTGAAATCCAACAAGGACTCCATGTGCGTATTTTGAACCAGATTAAAAAAAACAAAAATACCATTTTATTCATCTACCCTTACTAAGAAACATTATACTCCCTTGTTTTATCTGGAAACAGCTTTAATAACCTAAATCACATAAGTTTGGGTCAAAACTAATCAAATATTTGTGGAATAGACATTTTGCGGGAGATTAATTATGAAAACACGATTCAGACTTGTCACTAGGTGTAGTCATGCCCATGCACATGAGCTTATTGAATATTCTCAACCCGTAAATAAAATTTAAACCAACTAATATTTGTAATTAAAACTTAATAATACATTATTTATCCTAATTCAATTTAGTATTGTTTAGGTGAATTTGGAAAAATAAAAAAAACGCAATAAACAAACAATGTACAAATTTTCCATATTCTACGTGATTACCTTCGCGCTCCATACATAGAATTGTTCGGAAAATTTTTGGCGGCGAATATTTTTCAACATAGTTCTGTTGATCAGTGCTGCACAATTCCTTATACAAATTTCGAAATGGGCCTTGTTTTTAAACATTGCTTTTCAGGTAACCATTATTGAATTCAGCAAGGATAAATTCCCGCCAAATCTGAGGTCACGTGATATAAGTCGCAACGGATTTTTCAGTTGTCAGACATGGAGAAACGAACCTCCATTAGAGTTTTTCACAAATTTCAATAACAATTTTTTTCCCCATATGTAGCCAACTTTATGACGGACACAGTATATATATATATATATATATATATATATTGTGTAGGATTATATTGTGACGTATTTATGAGGATTGTTGATTCTTGGGAGTTAGGTGCAAAAAAAGTAAAATCATCTTATGCGAAGCCCTAGTCTTGTCTCACTTAAATCACGCAGATGTTGTCTTCGGCCCAGCCTTACTCAAATCGGATATAAACAGACTACAATTGGTACAAAATTCATGTGTCCGTCTTATCTGTGGTTTGAGGAAACGAAATCATATGTCAACCCCTTTGATAGAGCTGGGTTGGCTAAGTGCTCAAAAACGCATCTTTCTGTATTCATCTGTGCTGTATCATAAAATAATCCTCGAGAAGATATTTTCAGTAGTAATACCACTAGTGGCTGAATTTTCGCGATAAGTCTGTCGATTTATTTCTAAACGAAACTGAGTTGCTTGAAAACACCACGAGTCCGCAGGACGAGTGGTGTTTTCTTCAAGCAACTCAGTTGAGTTTAGAAATAAAAGACAGACTTATAAGATAAATTCAATCACGAGTGGTATTTTATTAGACTATTTCACGAACAAAATGAAAGGTCAAAAAATTTAAATTCGGCAGAATGAGTGGAAGAAATTTAATAATAATAAATAATTCAAATTTAATTATAAGCATGAAATATTTATTTAAACTATAAACAATTTGTTTCAATTATAATTTGTTACCTATAACAATAAATAATTTTTTATGAACACGAACATAATATATTATTCTCGACTATAATTATTATAAATGGTGCAATTGAAAAAATTTGAATAGTATGACCGTTATTAGGTGGCTACAATGTATTGTTGGTATTATTACTTGATGTACTTGAAGTACTCCTAAAAGTATTCACTATATTCTGATGATTTTCAGCACTAAGATGTAAATACGGTTTCATCGAGTTCGAACTTCCATGTCCAGTAATTTCCATAGCTTGTTGTTCACTAACGCCGGATTGTAGTAACTGACTAACTGCAGTGGCACGATTAAAGTGATTTGTTATTTTTAGTTTTCTAGTATCTAATCCTATCTTTTCTGCAGATAGTTTTGATATTGTATTAATACCAATAGGGCAATTCTTGTACCAATTATTATTATTATATTTATTCCACTTGCCATTCACTGTCAGAAAAAGTCTGTCATTGGTAATAATTCCCCTTTTCGATATAAGTTTCCGGTATAATCTCACAGGACACATTTCAGGATTTTTCAAATTTTGAGTAAGCCATTTAGTATCTGCACAGTTTTTATCACCACCGTGGCGGGTTTTGGAGAATATCGGGTTGTATGCAATTCTGTTTGTTAAACAGCCTTTGTTGTCAGTCTCTCCCTTGAAAAAATGTAACTTGGAAAACGTTGCTTCGTTACCTCTCCAAGCTAGTTCTACGCAGCTATGTGAAAAAACTTCTTTTGGAGTCCCTCTGGCGTGTCTTCGTCCCATTGTAAGCACATATTTCTATATTTTCTCTTGCTATCTCGAGCCGCCCTCGCCTCCTTGAACATTATATTTTTGAAGGGATCAATATGTCTCTGATACTCACAAAAATATTTTTCTTGTACTAATTTTGCATAAGTGTTCCATATGGTTTTGATAACACTCTCCTTGTAATCACTACCATCAATTTTTCGCATATTGAATGCCCAGTCTTTTAGAATGAATGCTAATCTTTCGTTGCTATTTTCTGCATCTAATTTGTAGTTGCGTTCCGCACAGAACGTCATAAATTGTCTCCATATATAAGATTTTGATTTTTTTGTGTTACTGGGTATATTTACTTCAAAATTTTGGTTTATTACTTCATTTGAAGTAGCACCGAAGCGACTCATTTTGACGTTTGCAGCTACAATTATTTTTGGTCAAACTGTCAAACTTTGCATTGCGATCCGTATCCATGGTTACGTCGTTGAAAACACCATGCTGATAGACCAATCAGAATTGAAAGACAGCTGGTGTTTTCGCGATAATACAAGCTGTCTCTGGTTTTTGATTGGTCAGATTTTGTGAAAATTCCAAGGTTCGTGGAATAGTCAATGAGATTTAACGTGACTCCTACGTTTTTCAAGTGGAATACCCCATATTTTCCACCCGGGATCGATTCCCTCTTTTTTGCCTCTTTATAGATGTTGAGGCGTTGCAAAGTATTGATTTAATTCCCTATTTTCACCGCTGTGTCAGTGTTATGATAAGTAAGGCATATTTTATCCATTGTCAAAAGATATATAGTCAGTCAACCATTTTTCATTGTATTTCGTTAGTTCGTTGATGCCCATAAACTGAGATAGCCGATGTCCGAATGAGATGAAACCAATTTAGCACGAAATACATTTTGCATTTTTCCTCTCTGTCTTTTTCTAAACATAAACGTACGATTAGGTTTGAATAGTCTCCCTGGTAGTTTAAAAGAGGGCTCTCGCAATTGCAAACGGTTCTTTTACTGCAGAGATCAATCTTTAGACAATAGTTTATTCATCTCCTTAGATTTTGGGAATATTTTCTGTATATCATGTTTTCACGATATGTTCAAATTTGAATGTAGACAAATTCTGAGAAATGGAATACCCTTAAATCGATTTTATATTATTTTCTTCTTTTATCAATATGAAGATCAAATTATGTCCGCTAAAGCCATTTGCGTACGTGTTGCATACATTTGTGTGTATTAGCTTTCCAAATAAACAAAACAGAAATGCCACACATATTTCGTCGCCGTGCAAACATTTTCAATTACCATTCATACTTATTTGAAAAAGCATCGTTCCGAACAGACGTCCACAACATTAATATCAGATTCAAGTCCAAATTGACACCACCTTTGCATAAAACCTCTCTCTGTCAGTTTTCATTTTCCTACATGATATCACGGCTATACAATAAGGTACCAGACGATCTGAAAAATACTTCCATTGGATTCTTCAAGAAAAAAATTAAAAAACTTCTGTTGATGGATGATATACATTTATAAGTATTTCCGCTGTATAACTACACTTTTAAATAAAATAATCATCCATGTACAGTATATCCCCATTCTCCGTGATCTGACCAAATGGAAAGGGGTTTTTTTGTGAAAGATCATTTTCTTACGAATAATTTGATACCACACACTTTCACTTTATTTTCACTATTTTTCTGAATAATTGCAAGAAGCGATCATACCTAATAACAAATAATACGTATTCGGTATAATTATGCACTAAGTCCTGTTATTCTAGTTATCCGTGACAAACAATTGAAGCTGTTGCTAGGACTACCTAAACAAATGGACTAATGAATATGCTGTCACTTTTAAAAATGTATTTGTTGCGTAGTTTATACTTTGATATGGAAAATTATACTAGAAACAAGAAAATTGACATGTTGCTGATGCAGCTCGAATATATGCTCAGAGATTCCCTAATCGTCGCCATCCCACTCGGCATTATTTTCCTGAACTGGAAAGGAAAATGCGAAATGAACCAGGAGAAAATGCCAATAACTTCATCGTCAGAGAAGAAAAAGAAGTAGACGTGTTGGCCTAAGTTGAAGTGAATTGTACGGCGTCAATTCGCCAAATTGTTTCTGAGTGTGATATAAGTTACCTATTCGTCCGTTTGGAGAATTGTTCACAAATATAATTATCGATCATTCAAGTACCAACTACACCAACATCTTTACGATAACGACCACAACCGAAGATTAACTTATTGCAACTGGTTTTTGACTAAATACAGAGAAGATGTACGTTTTCCATTTAAAATTATTTATTCAGATGAAACTCGATTCACCAACTTGGGTCTGTTTGACCGGAATAATAAAAGGTACTGGTCTCATACAAATTTACATTGATGCAAGAGGAAATTTTCAAGAGCGATTTGTTTCAATTGCTGGATGGGTATTATCGGAGGAAAACTTTTGGGGCCAATAATTTTCGACTTACTGCGGAAAGATACCTACAGTTCCTTAGAAATCAAATTATGATTTCATTGAAGATTTGCCACTGGCTAACCAAGTTGATATCTATTTTCAACAAGATGGAGTGCCACCTCACAATTCTCAAGTCGTAAGAGAACATCTGAATGACACCTTCCCAGAAAAGTGGATTGGCACTTATGGGCCTATTCAGTGGCCTGCGAGGTACATTCTTAAGTTGTCATATTTCTTCAAAATGTACTATTTCTGTTTCATATTCTAAATCACCAGATCTTACTTCACTAGATTTTTTTCTCTTGGGAATAATAAAAAATCAGGTGTATAAAACAGCATCAGCTACTCGTGAAGAACTGGAGTATAAAGTAAGGGTGGCTCGCATGTGGTTTATGCATGATGGTGCACCTGCTCATTTCAGTGCTCTGGCTCGCGAATATTTGAACCAAAACTTTCATAATCGCTGGATAGGTCGTGGGGGATTAGAGTCATGGCCAGCTGGATCCCCAGACTTGAACAGTCTTGATTATTTTCTTTGGGGACATCTTAAGACTTTGGTGAACAGTCAACCAATTCTAACTGAGGGAGAATTGCGAAACCGCGTAATCGTTTTCTGTGAAGCAATAAGGAATACTCCAGGAATTGTCCAAAGAGTACTCGAGTCAATCACAAGGAGGGCTGAAGCGTGCATACTTGCAGGAGGCGGACATTTTGAACAGTTAATTTGATTTTGGTATTTTTTGTTCATAATAGTTATGTTTTTAAAATAAAAAGTGTATTTTTATGCGTACTCATTACGAAAACTAAATAATAGTTACCATAAAATCATAAAAATCTTGCTTAGATCCTTGGGTTACCACAATTCAACTACTTCTGTAGAAAAAATAATAGGGGTGGCGGCGTGAGCATATGGTCCAAATCCAATTTGAATGTTATACCTTTGGATCTCCACAAATTTTGTGACGAAAAAAATATAGAAATAACAGGTTTATCATGGGAGTATTTGCCTGGTATAAAATATATAATACTAACTTGCTACCGATCTCCATCCGGTATTTTCGATATCTTTGCTACAAATCTAAATTCTCTATTAGACAATATTTTTAGCAAAAATGTATTTATAATCCTGAATGGTGACTTCAATCTGAATTCACTAGGAAAAAATGATAACCAAGTTTTCTAATCTACTGACATCGTATAATCTCAGTCCTAGGGTTAAAGAGCCAACCCGTGTCTGTTCTTCAGCACAAACAATTCTACAAATCTATAGCAATAATTCAGACTACGACGAACATATAGTCCTGGACAACAACATATCAGATCACCGAACAATATTTCACTCCTTCAGTGTGAGAAATCCCGATATACCTGAAAATAACACCTTATATACTTCCAAGAGAATACTAAGGAATTCCAACATCAACAACTTCATAACAGAACTGAAAAATGAAACATGGGTAGACGTATATCCAGCAACAAATGTTGAAACAAATCAACTATTTCACGACAAACTGATGTATCACTTTGATCAAAAATGTCCACGAAAAACGACTAAAATCTTTAAAAATACTGAAAATGGGAAAGAATGTGTTAATGACAGCATCAAACAATCGAGCAAAAACTTGAAACACCTGTTTTATGCTCAATAAAAAGATTCAAATTCGAAAGAAACATATAAAATCTCAAAAAGATAGCACAATGAGATCGTTAAAATCACGAAAAGCCAATTTTTCAACAACAAAATATATACCTCTTCCAACATTAATAAAACTACATGGAGTGTTATTTCTATGCTGAACGGAAGATCCTCCACGAATAAAAACATTTGTATTAAACTGAATGATGAAGAAACTGAGGACCCACAAATAATATCCGAAGTCTTTAATAACTTTTTCATACAGGCCCCTTATGATACCATCAATAAAATCAACACAAAAGGAAAATCTCCAAGCACTTCTCAGAGAAGTATAACTAACAGTATTTTTGTAAAAAATGTCACAGAGGAAGAAATTAGGGACATCATAAAATATAAACTAAAGAAAAACATTCCTGCGGTCCTGATGAAATATCAGGTTATTTGATTAAAAAAATTGCTGATTACATCATCGAACCTCTCACTCATATAATAAACATATCTTTTCAAGAGGGTATGTATCCCACCAGATTGAAGAATGCACTAGTCTCCCCGATTTTCAAAAAATCAGACCCGCATAATTTAGAAAATTACCGGCCAATCACAGTGCCTCCCGTACTCTCGAAAATTTTCGAATATTCTATGCTTTCTCAACTCCTCAACTTTTGAACGTGAATAACTACTTCATCCCGATCAACATGGTTTCCGTACAGGACATTCAACTATCAGTGCTATTAACTCTTTTTATGGAAACATTATACAATCTATTGAAACTGGACAAAATCCAACAGGAGTCTTCTGCGATCTTAGTCGAGCTTTCGACTGTGTAGTACACGAAAAATTTCTTGATAAACTTTATCTTAATGGAATAAGAGGTAAACCTTACGAATGGTTCAGTTCCTTTCTTGAAGGAAGAATCCAGCGGGTAAAAATCAATCACACCAACAATATTAAAACAATAACCCATGTCTCAAATCCACAACAAAATAACATTGGTGTTCCCCAAGGGTCCGTCCTAGCACCTATACTCTTCATAATTTATATAAATGAACTGCCAACTGTTCTGCCAAGAGCCTTCACCTGTTTGTATGCTGATGATGCTACCCTGCTTTTCTGTGATAAATCCGCAGTAGAACTCCAAAATAAAATAAACAACACAACTGATGCCCTACATAGTTGGCTGAGCAACAACTCTCTGTTTCTCAATACCTCAAAAATAAGTTTTACTACTTTTCATACCAGGCAAAACACCAATCCACCTTCCCTGGACCTGAACATCTGCGGCACACCTCTTGAACATAGTACATCCTCCAAATTCTTAGGTATAATAATCGACAACGATCTTAGCTTTAAATCACATTGCAATAATCTGACTAGCTCTCTACACTCCAAATGCTACCAAATTAGAATCCTCAAACGCGTTTTGGACAAACCTAGTTTGCTCCTATTTTATCACGCCCAGGTACAATCAAGAATTTGCTACGCAATTACAATATGGGGGAACTCCCCAGCAGCGAAAGACGTATTCATCGCACAAAAGCGAATAATACGTTGCCTTGCAAACGTCTCCCAGCAGATCTTTTTAAGAAACTTGGAATTCTACCACTCCCTGGTCTTTTTATCTTAGATGTCATAACATATATTCACGCGAATAAAAAAACGTTTCCCACAAACAACCAATATCACAATTATAATACGAGGAAAAAAACGACTTCCATTTACCACCCTCACATCTCACCATTTCTCAAAAATCACTGAACGTGATAGGACTGATATTATACAATGTACTTCCAAATGAGCTGAAAGTAATAGAACAGACGCATATTTTCAGAAAAAAAAACAAAGCATTTTTATTGGGCATTACTCCATACAACCTTGATGAATATTTTGAATATTTTTAATGTTTTATTTTTATTTTATTGTTATAACAAACATTTTACCTGAATATGTTCACATTTATAATTGTTCAGATATTTATAATATTTTTATCGATTTTGTGAGTTGATATCGTTGATGTGTGTCTCATTTTATCTATATCCAACTATGTATTGTATTTTATGAATAACTTTATTTATACATGTACTTTGTTTTGACTTGTCCTATAGCTTTATGAGCTCGCATTTGGATCAATAAACTATCTATCTATCAATTGTGAAATTAAGACTAAGAGAAAAAATCGAATAGGGGCCAGCAAATGAATGTATTTTATTTTCTAAATCGAAAGCCGTCCGCCGGATGAAAAAAGGCAGACAACCATTTTCATGATGAAATAGAGGACAATTACAAAAATAATATTTATTTGGACAAAAAGACAGTGGCGTATCATTATTTTTATCAAAAATATGACAAGGCATGTTAACTTGGACGCCACTGATGAACATTAAGAAATTCTTTATCATGGAAAATTTGTATGCGAACTTTGCATGAACCAAAATTGAAAAAAAAGCCAAAGCGGTTTCAGAGATATTGGGGAAGAACTGATTTTTTTGTTAAATTTCAACATCCTGTATTTCAGAAATAAAGCGGTTGCGGATCTTTGTTCATATGAAGAATTTTTCTTAAAATCATCCAAGGATTATCGCCCTTCAGGATCAGCATTCAATTATGAAACACCCTGTATAAATGTGTTAACTCTCATCCCACAATAAATAAATAAATGCTCCAAATATCTAGACATTCACCTAATTCTGATTTATTTTCTTGCAGATTCCTGGCAATATGGTGGCCTTTGAAATGCCAAATCACCAAACGACGAGCAAGGATCATAATAATCTTCATATGGTTCGTCGCTCTGACAACGACAATACCTTGGGCAATATTTTTCGACCTAGTCGTGATCTTCAGTGACGCCCCGAACGTGCAACTATGCATAGAAGTCTGGCCAGAACAAATGAACGGCTCTCTGTACTTCCTCACTGCCAACCTGATGTTTTGCTACATTTTCCCGATGATACTGATCACCATGTGCTACGTGCTGATCTACATCAAAGTCTGGAAGAGGAGCATTCCGACGGATACCAAGGATGCTCAGATGGAAAAGATGCAGCAGAAATCCAAGGTCAAAGTCGTCAAAATGCTCGTAGCAGTTGTTATCTTGTTCGTTATATCTTGGTTGCCTTTGTACGCAATATTCGCTAGGATTAAACTAGGTGGGGAAATAGAGCCTTGGGAGGAGGAGATCCTCCCGATCGCCACACCTGTCGCGCAGTGGCTAGGGGCTTCAAACTCCTGCATTAACCCAATTTTGTACGCGTTCTTCAACAAGAAGTACCGCAGAGGCTTTGTCGCCATCATCAAGAGTAGAAGGTGTTGTGGGAGACTGAGATACTATGAAGCAGTAGCAATGATGTCATCTTCAACGAGTATGAGAAAGTCCTCGCACTTCTACAACAACAACTCTTCTACGAGGAAGGTGCCTCCCGTTCAAGACAACGCAGTATCCTACATCTACAACAACACCGGGGTTTGAGCCTGGAAATGGACGCCCCCTAATGGTTTGGTTGAAATTTGAAGAGTTTTGCTCATTTTCCGAGGAGATTTTGGCCGAGGCTCGACATACGAGTCAGCGAGATTAGTTGTGAAATGATTTGTTGTGTACCTAAATGTTTGAATTTTGTCCCCGATCGGGGGAGATCCGTTAGCTTAAGGAAACAGAGGCAGAAATTATTTGTAACTGTAAGCTTGTGGCAGAAATTTTGACGACACCTTTGTCGATCTCTAATAATGAATAAGATATATCTTTTGAATGAATTTTAGAATATTTAAGCATCACCTGAAGCGTGTCTTAAATTGTGGGTGTTGAGACGGTGTTTCTGGACCGAAAGAGGTGCGAAAGTGGTTCATGAGATGACCGAGGCCTGTTTCTACATTCTCATTGACACGAAAGTTTAAAAAAACATTTCAACTGGAATCTCCAAAAATCATACAAGTGTTACTGTTTCTATACATATGAAAGCTCTGAGACTGAGTTCAACGACAGGCGAAATCGCCAGAATTATCAATTCAGGTTATCTTTTGAGAGAAATCCGAGTTGTACCCTGTATATATTTGAACTTTGTTTTAGTAATAATGAGATATAGCAAGCGATAAATCTTATAGGCAGCTATGATAGATGTAACTCATAATACAAATCAGTAATATTTTAGTGGATGCTTTCAGGTAGATTTCATAGTAATAGCTATTGCAGACTTCACCACATCATATCTTCGCCGATCATGGTCCCCAGAACCCAAAAATACCATTAGTTCGAAAGTATAGGTATATATATATATATATATATATATATATATATATATATATATATATATATATATATATATATATATATATATATATATATATATTCTTTAGTTTCTTGAGCACATATATATTTTCTTCATTTCTCGGAATAAAGGTCTGATTCAGTCAATTCATATAATTTCTCTTAACTACGTTTCGACATGGTATTTGTCATCATCAGGTTAAAACACTAAAATTAAAAATATGTAGTTTGAGACATATTTAACTTAACACAATATTGAAATGTATGCACAAAAATAATTCTTTAAAGAAATATGGTTCGAAATATAACACTCAATATAAAAATATCTGTAACATTTATGAGTATTCACTTACAAATTATTTTATTTGAATTCTGTGTTCGCATTGTATGAACGTTATTGTAGGTGTGTGACTGCGTCGAATAAAGTAAATCAACTTACCTTAAAGTGAGTTTATACAGCACGTGAAATAAAATAAGAAATAAAATAAAGTAACATGAGAAATAATAATTTTCCCAGTGTTTATAGAGCTGAGTAAATTAATGTAAGAAGTAAAAAGCTGTCAATCGAAATTTGGAATTTTATGTTGAGGTTACCTCAATTTCAATGATGTATACTTGAAAAATTGTTCCCTGTTATTGTTTATTGAATAAAAAATAAGCCACTGTTGACAACACTAACAATATTATAAAATGTTCGTCATCTAAAGACATTATTGGCCAAAAACGAAATTTAAAAAAATGGCATTGAACACACCATTTTCCAATTATGAAAACAAAAACATATACTGGGACTGAATAGCTATTATGTCATGTCATCTATCATCAACTTTCGTCAATTTGTCTTAGTTATTCAGTATATACAACTAGTCAAAGTAAAATAAAATAAAAGATAAAAGTTAACCATCTTTTATTTCACTTCTTATTTTATGTTACTTTCTTATTTTATTTTATTTCTGTATAAACTTGTTATGGATGTTGTGTAGTTTTAACTTTTTAAATTACTTCATTTTATTTCTTATTTTATTTTACTTGCTGTATAAACTCACTATTAGTCATTAAGTATTTGGAGTCGGGTGCATTCTTTAAGAAAGTGTGTATCTCATCGGAAGAAAAAAAATTGACTTTTGACTATTGAAACCATCAGATTCTCGTTTTAAAAAATAACGTAACTTGGGATATTTACTGATATCGATATTATTTTTAATCGATAACATCAAATACATAGACCATAGCGTCGATGACTTAAATTTTTTTGACCACCATCCAAAATACCCAAGCAGCACAGTTTCCGAAAATGAATTTAAGTGATTATCAACTCTCCAATCCATGAATTTTGCATATATTTCTTCATATCTCTTTTTAGATTTTGCCATTTCTGGTGGTGTATTTGGAAAATCTAAATCACTTTCCGATTCAGAAATCATGATAACTTAAAAAACTGCTTTCAGTGCAAACTGACAAAGTCTAAACAATTAACGAGGAACGTCAAACTAATGCATCTAGGCAACTAGATATAAATTGTTTTTAGATCTCGGTATTTTTACGATTCTATTTTGCTTTTTAATTAAACAAACGTAAAAAAATGCATTCTAATTATAGAAATGATTCCTGTCTTTGTTTATTAATAATTTAAAGTCATCAAAACATTATATACGAGGGCGGGAAATGATTGAAAATATAAATTTAACTTTCGTCACTAGAAACGAAAGTTAACGTTATGAGAATTTCTCTCACTTGCGACGAAATCACGTTTCTATTACAAAATGACGTCTTTTCGTAAAGGGTTGAAAAAAAAATGTACTCAATGATTTTAAATAATTCAACTGTATCACTGAAATATCACTATATCTTAAATGGAGAAGGTTTGATGTTTGTCCCTACCACAAGTGCTGCCTCTCGTGACAAATTTGCCACACAGTTCTCAGGAAAAACTCCCATTCAATAACGCGATTACCTACATGCAGTTGAATTTGGAAGAACTGTCATTTTTTGCTATTCGACAATAGGCAGACACTGAGAGAAATCATTCTCCTGTCAACATATATGTAAATGTTTCCATTATTTCTAATATTTTCTCATTTCATTGGCAAATAAACCTAGTGTCAATTGCCCTGAAGATGACTTTATAACAGTCGAAACGTTAGGAAAAATCAATGGTGGTTTTAATTGGCTTTTATATTGATCAGGTCACAAAACTTCCAGAAATTTGTTTGTTATTTTCGATGTCTTGTCAATTTGACCAATGTTTCCACTTGTATCCAAGTTTTTGGCATACACCGGTCAGTGATGTGGAGATTGGTAGATAAATGTATCGTAGGAAGCTCTATATGTATGAGAATGTAGTAAATTTCAACAAAAAACAGGGTATATATTGTACAACATAAATGAACCACTCTCGTATCCAAACTATATCACAAGAATGCTTTTTTTCAAGAAATCTTGAGTTACATGTTTTGATGTTAGAATAGATCGTGGCAAATAGATTAGAAATTTGGCTCGCCCAGAGAATTGGTTGAAACAAAACGTATTCATTGAAGACGATATTTTGAAAAATAAAATTGTTGAATTTACGTTAAGACTTTAGTATCTGGGTGTGCCCATAGTAATAATAATAACAATAAATGTCATCGACATATGTAAGGCGAATTACTTGAATCAAGTAATGGTACTGCGAAAGCCTGGAACAATGATAGATTGTTCATAATTTCCACTGTATGTGAATCAAACAGTTCCCATTAAACATTAATGGTTATTGCATACATCTTAAAATGTATGTAACGCTAGAATTTCGTAGAACATCGCTGAACTTCATTAATAGAAAATTGATACGAGCTCGGTGAAATTTGTCACTAAATAAATAGATGAACTTTCCAATCCCAGAATTTTTTTAATAGTGGAGATTGTCCAGGTCTTTGTGGAAAATCACATATTGAAGACGGAAGAGATTTTATTGAAAACGCTTATTATAAGAACTTAATAGATATAAAACTGCCCCTAGATAATATTGTGAATTACCATTGAATGTTCAATGAACTGATGAATTATTGGAAATAAAGTTATGATTAGAAATAAAAAGGGTTGTTTTTATATTTCATATTCATTATTTCCAAACCTTCCTACTATCAACCATATATAAGAAATTTACAAAAATGCCTGTCTCTATCATAACTATGGATATGTATGGGCATGGTAGAGTTTCTATACTCTTTATACAATGGTATGGGTGGTATGTGTATGATATTAATTTATTTTCTCTCAATTCAATCTTCTCTTCAATCCTCTCTACCGCCATCTATTACTCAGTAGTAGAGATGTTCTAGTGCACCATAAAACTGTAGGTAGTTTTTCGAAGAAAACTATTTTACCACTATGCTGTTCTCACTTTTCAACAAAATCATTTGGCTTTTGGCAACTAGGTAACGCACTTGCAATTTCCAATGCAGCTTTACAATTTTGGCAAATCCAAGGTTTGTTCGTTTTTTAAATTTATCAGCCAATTGACCAAATTGAAAAAAATCAGGTATCATGAGATGCCGGTATAAATGACCAAAGGTCTGTACAAGCAGTGAATATCAAACTTAGTTACACCATCTGTTATATGTGCTTCATAATAATCCGTGAATCGAAGTCTGATTCAAATAATTCTGTAATATATTATTGATCACCCAAGTCCTCCTGCACTTTTTATTGCCAAATGATTAATTTCGCAACAAGTGGTTGCAACAACATATAATTTTTCATCACTAAATACGACTTTAATCAGTTACACTCCAATGAAACAAAACCATTTTCGATTCGTTTGAAATTATGAATCATAAAATGAGATGTAGATTTTCCAGTTCACAGAAAAATCTTTGTACATATTCAATTGGGAATTCAAAATTAGATGCCAGCGCCATAGTGGCGAAAATTCAAACCAGACATACGTAAATTGTGTGACTGTTTTCTCAGAGGTTTACTTGTGTTTGGAGTTTTTCTTAAAATATTTCCATTTGGTGTTATTTTCCAGTTTTTTTGTGTAGTGTTGTGTTCCACCTAGATATACATATATAGTCACTCTTTTTCCATACTGTATGAATAATCTTCGGTATGTTGAATAATATCTCTTTTATCTCTTCTCAACTCTATTTTTTCTTCTCAACTCTCTTTGAAGGTTCTCTTTTTAACTTTTTTTCTTGGACACACACGATACAGGAACATTTTGGGAAGGAACTGTATTCTTCTTCAAGATCCCAAGTCCGGTCGTCTGTCTATAGACTCACTTTATCCTAGATTAGTCTGCACCAGTATGTTACATTCATTTTCTCACGGAAAATGATAAAAACTTATTCCAGTACAACGGGATCGTTTTGCCCAAGTCACATTGGGGTACACAACAATAATGATTTGAACTAGAATCAGTCATTTTTTGACTCGTGGACGTACTATAGTCAACAGAATATTCACCAGGTAAACCAGAATTTCATAAATGTCAACAATCATAAGAGATTCGACAAGTTTTAAGTGTACAATGGCTAAAATCATATAAACATTAATGTTTCGAAAAGTAAACAATGTGTCCTTATCACCTAGATATACATATATAGTCACTCTTTTTCCATACTGTATGAATAATTATCGGTATGTTGAATAATATCTCTTTTTTCTCTTCTTAACTCTCTTTCCTCTCAACTCTCTTTGGAGGATCTCTTTTTTTCTTGGCCACAGACGATACAGGAAGATTTTGGGAAGGGACTGTATTCTTCTTCAAGAGCCCATCGTCTGTCTATAGACTCGCTCAATACTAGTTTAGTCTGCACCAGAACGTTACGTTCATTTTCTCACGGAAAATGATGAAAACTTATCCCAGTACAACTGTATCGTTTTGCCAAGAGTCACATTGAGGTACACAACAATAATGATTGGAACTTGAATCACTCATTTCTTCACTCGAGGACGTACAATAGTCAACAGAACATTTACCAGGTTAACAAGAATTTCATTAAATATCAACAATCACAAGAGATTCGACAATTTTTAGGTATACAATGGCTAGAATCATATAAACATTAATGTTTGAAAACGTAAACAATGTACGTATGCATAGTTTCAAAAATCGACACCAGAGAACAAATATCATTTTGAGGTGCTACAGTAATTACAAACTCTGCAATTCCCGATTATTTCTGCATTTCCCGGTTATTTTGAATTCCCAATATGGTATGGTACGAAAAGGAACTTTGAAAGGTTTCTATCTTTTGGTCCACCAAATTCAGGACTCTTTTCTATTTGCATACTAGATGGCAGTACAAAAAAAAGTTTTTTTTTTAATACACAAATTTCTCACTTTTCAAAGGTAAGAAAGACTCATTTAACCTCTCATGGAAACGTTATTTATGAGACTCGATCCATTCGATGCGGAAATTGGGCGAATGATCTAGTAATTTTATTGATATTCCATTTTCACTACGAATTGTGTTTCAGTTATAAAATTCGGCAATAATGCAATACTCATGTTCCTTCAAAGTCTGCTAATTGCCTCTCACATATTAAAAGCATTTGTATCCAATTTTTTTAGGATTTTTTTTAAATATTTTTTTCGATATTACCATTGTCTAAAGATATATAGTCAGTCAACCAAACGGGAAATTTTTTGGATACAAATGGATTTCATTCGTAGATGGCGTTAGTCTAATGATCTCCAAAAAATGATTTATCCGAGTGAGATAGAAGAAATTTAGGTGGGAGTGGCAATTGGCAAGCGACCCGACCTTGAGGGGTTAAACGTTAAACTGGAATAACAATATTTTGTTTCTATTTTCCGCAATATCTCATGCCATTTGTATTTATTTTGAAATTTGAAATCGTGGAGTGATTTGATAATTTTTTGTGGTATTATTGAGTGATCGTCGTTCTGTGTTTTCTGTGAACATTCAAGTGTATAAACTTTTATAAGACAATTACATTTGTGAGAAAAATTGGAAAAGAAGGTAAGAACGAAATATTCATTTATTTGAGATATTAGGGAATTACTGTGTCCCTTTAGGAAGTTATATTGTGAAGTTGAGTATGATTTAATATCCACTAATATGTTTAGTAACAAAAATAGTAATAACGAAAAGTAAGGTTATGTTGTAGAAGAATGGATATATTATTTCTAATAATACAATCAATAGATTCAAAAAACCATGGCCTACCTATTTTGAATTGAATTTACTCGAAACTGCATTACTGAAAATGTTATATATTCATTAAGTTTCCAAACACTGATGTTCTCTTAATACTCAGATAATATTGACTTGTGCTATAAAACATTTTCATTCCAAATAAGTTGATACCTGTTGGACAAACCAATGGCTTCTTGAGATACGACCCAAAATTAATGAATTTTCAAATAGTTATTGCCAATAAATCTGCTGTGTAAGCTAAGTTCTGAGAATACAATTTTTATTGGTGTCAGCCCAAGCAAAAGAAACTTTCAATAAAGATTCCCTTCCATTGGTCATTCATACTTTTTCTTATGGAGTGTAGTGTATATTATCTTAACAATATTTGTAGGTAAATGACTATTTTATACATGTATGTTTCAGATGTCTGGGAATAAATGTGCTTACTACAATTGTGGGCTTTCAGCCCTGAATAATCCTTAGTTGAGACTATCCCATTTTCCAGTGAAAGATACCGCTAGATGTAAACCTTGGATATTACACTCAGGTATTATATCTCCCTTTTCCAATTTTGAGTAATATTATTGTAGAAATATATTGAAGCCTTCCAGAAGCATTTACTTGATTACTTCGTTGGTCCATCGTCTTAATGGATTTGAAGGTTTCCGACATTTGAATGCATGTATCTGCAATCGCCTTCAGGTGAATACTGTATTCCGATTGCAGATACATGCGTGCAAAATGTCGGAAAACCTTTCAAATCCATTAAGACGATGGACGTCAAACAATAATCAATTACCACATTGCCTACAACCTTCAAACAAAAGCATTTACTTATTGAAAAGATTTTTTTATTGGTGCCCCTTTTACCCATTTAAAAGCCTCAGCATGTTTAAATCGAACTTTAAAAACGCGCGTTTTTAAAGGTAACTCATGACAACATCAACAAATCGGAAACGGAAGTCTAAATGACAAATTTTTTATTATTGATCTGCAGGAGTACCTTGTAACGCCAGATAAAAATATTACTACAATTGTTCATTTATATGTGCTCCTCCATCCATTTGATGAACTTTTCTATTCTTTTTATATATATCACTGGATTTTCGCGGTATTAACCGCGATTCTGCCTCACTATTCAAAAATAGATATTAGAATCATTCATTTTGAGCTCTGGTGACAACAAATATTGATCTTTGAACAAATTGCAAATTAGTTTTCTCATTTCCATGACAAGAAAGGTATACTGATGTCACATCACGAATGCAACCTTCTTGCATTATTAGTTCTTATTTCTATTTTTGTAGTAATAATACCAGTATATATGATTTCAAAGTGCACCAATAAAAAATAACGTAAAGTATTAGTGGATAACTGGTCTTAAAAACACTTGCTCTATTTCGAGCACTCCGGCTGCGCCGTCGTGCTCGAAAAATCGCGCGTGTTTTAAAGCCCTTTTTATCCACTTATACTTTAATATACTATTATAAATCTCAAGTAACTTTCTTTGCAAAAAAATAGGATTGCTGGAAGTTTATCAGAAATGTTGATGATTGTAGAATTTAAATTCTCAATAGTTGAAGGTATGGAACATTTGATACCGGCATTTGTGTGATACTAGTGTAAAGCTGTATTTGGGTGGTTTTGCATATTAGCTAGACTCCCCAATGGGTCGTTCATCATTCTCTATGCCACACAAAAGTCACTTTTATCTTGAAAAAATTGCAGTACTCCAAACTACTCAATCAAGTTGACTGTGCCTTCATACTATACCGGGTGACAACGAGATCACTTTCGGCTGCCTTTTTTATTTTTCCACCATATTTTATCATAACTTACTTTTATTTCATTATTTATTAAAATTTTGCCGTATCTCAAATATTTAACAAAGCCATAGTTGCCGTTGCCGTGGAAATGACAATATAAGTAATACAATATTTTTTATCATAATGATAAACATTACTTTTTTCCATTTTTATGTCTAAAATGTGACACATATTTCAACTCAAATTAGTGAGAGAAGTTGTACTTTTAATCACTAGTGATTAATAGTATATTGTTTTACAAGTGACAAAAGTAACATTTTTTTAAGCGAGAGAACAGTTTACTAGCCAAGGCTGGTAATGTTCACGAGTTTCGAAAAATATTTTTGACGAGTGAAACACTATACTTTTTCTACAACCCTGTTTATACCATAATAATATGCTAAAAAAGGACGATGAATAAATATTTTATTTTAAATTAAAAATAACAGAATTTTTTAAACGTTACTTATGATTTAAATATTAGTTAATTGTTACATTTGAGCAATTATTGAAAATTATAGGAGTATTACAATCAGGATTTTTATGTATTGAGTGACGATGCCACATCTGTTATGATGTTAACTGATGTCACTCCAGATGAAGATGCTCGTAATCAGATAGGGTTGAATTTTGTATGGATTATAAAATTTTGTTTGTATTTGATTTTTGCTGCTAACTGATTGATCAACATATCCCTCCGCAACGCTACTACCAGCCTCCATGCTTCTTTAATTGAAGTAAATTACCTCTTGCATCCACTAATAGCGTTGCTGAAGTTCTACGCAAACAATGCCCAGTATATTTATGGGGATCAGGCAAGTTTAAATATTGAGCTATTTGCATAAGAAATTTACTGAATTTATTTATTCCCACAACCTGTCTAGTACACTTTCCATTCTGTTAGTTAATAAAGAATCTTGAATTTATTTTGTCCATATCTAGTGGACGGGTTCATATAAATTTTAGAAAGGCTAAGAGCTGCAAAATGATATTAACAAAATTGAATGTATTACCAACATTAACGAATTATTAAGAAATATAGCCAGTTATAATTCAAAATGCTAATGTTTGTAAAACGGTAAAAACTACAATTTTTCACCTAAATTGAATTAATCTCCTTCTTTTGTAAGTCGATTAAAATGGTTTTATCTCTCTTTATTTCATTCTGAACAACTGGGTAGTACTGATAGATATGGCAGAAATGATTTATGTAAATTTGTAGTTTTGGTGGAATAATTGGAAAACGTATTGTTTCTTTTTACTAATAGAGGAATAAATATGTCTGATGACTTTTGAATTCAAGTACTCACTAATAAATATTCAAAAATATCTCAACTAATTGGCATATTTTTTCTTTCATTATAGATTTTTCACCATATTTGGAAGAAAAATTTGCATCTAATAATTGTTCCCTTATCCCATGTATTGAGTTTTATCATAATAATCTATTTCTTTCAGTATGCATACCAGAAAAAAAACACAAGAGGTTTTCACTTCCATTGGCATCATCTTCTCGTTCTACCCCACCACCAATGAGCCATGAAAATTGTAGCGAGGAAGAGGCAACACCTACCGCTACTGAAGTCTCGACCTCAAAAATTCTGTCCAAATTCGAAGTGCAGCAAGAAAACTAATTTTTCTGTGAGAAGTGTAACCAGATCTTTTGTAACTCAGAACAAGAACTGTTTTTATAAATTGCATAAAAATAAGTTGATACAGACCAAGTGTACAAAAATTGAATAAAACTATGAAAAAATTTTTGGATCCATGATTGTAACTACAATACATGAAAAATATCTAATTCATCTCTTGTATCAATTCAGATATGGTGATATTTTTCTGCCATCATTTTATCACTTCTACAACCCAAAATGTAAAATCTATAGTGAGGTTTCCATTACAATCTTCAAAAATTCAATATATTATACATAAAAAAATTGCATATGACTTTTCTCTGTGTCTGTGAGAGTACCATGCAAATTATTGTATTCAAAGTGATTGGATAGTGCGAGGAATAATTTTAAAGATTAACACACATTTTAAAAATATTTTGAAGTAATAAATTTTTCTCAAATTACTTCTCAATGCAACAAACAAAAATAAAATTTTAAATTTTCTACAAGTCAGAAAATATTGCTTGATATCATAGGGCTCCATATTACATAATTATTTTACAGACTTCAGAAATCTGATTGAAACTTCAATATTCCTTATATTTTCCGGAAGATAAAATGTTATCTTACTGTAGACGGTGCTCCATTCATATAGGGATTTCTTATGAATGAGATAAAAAAAATATATTGTTTCATAAATATGAGTTAAACGGTGTATTTCAAAATGATGTGGATGATTCAAAAGAAATTAATTCAAAAATATAGATTGCTAGTATGGCCAGTACTTTCTATATGACTTGGAGATCTCTGCAGGAATCTCTTATGCATTTTTGCATAGAAAAATTCTGTTCACTTCGCCTCAAATGACTATTCTCAGTTATCAGTATTTCAGGATCAACACTTTTGATAACTCTTATGGCATATGTTACTCTAGATAGTTTAGTGCAAAGCTTTGTCTATATGATATATCTGTAATATTTTTATTTATATTAATAAATATAATAAAACAAAATTAGACCAAGAATACTACCCTATGATGGACTCCCATGGACTTTCTCAAGGCAATGGATCTTTCTATCGCTTTTCGAAGTTCTACTTATGATTCTTTTTTCGAATATGACTCAAACCTGTCATAAGAATTTCCACAAATTCCATATTAAGTTTCCCTAATAAAATATTATCCTTACAGTCTAAGGCCTCAGATGAATTCACATAATCCCATAGGATAGATCTCCTTTTTTGGTGGAATGCACAAAATTATTCAAATAATCATACTAAAGATTGGAAAACATTCAGTAACCAAAAGGGATACTAATTGTTTAGTCATTGATATTTCAAAATGTTTGATAAATACTTCACTGATTGGTTCAAAATTCATATATCTAGCTTATTGCCTTTTTAGGAAGAGGTTTTACAACAGCAGTTCACCTAGAAAATTATCTCCAAAGGACCCTGCTCAAACGTTATGGAAAAGTGCTCTATGTGGGAATTGCTTGAATTTTTCATATTGTTCAGAAGAATTTGTCCTGATTAAAAGCTACCGCTATGCTAAAGTCCAATAATCAATAGTTTCTGAGATATTGCAGTCGTATTGCATCCATATTATGGTACTTGGGATATGCCACATGAATCTGAAATTCGACGCCTAACTTTCTTCATAGCGCTCTAAAGGTTCTTATCAGCCAGCTAATAGTACCACAGGTCTCCATAGGTTAAACTGTAACAAGAGTGTATTTATTCAAGTACTCCTTCAATAAAGGAGGGAGAAACCTGTTGTGTATTTTATATAGCTTAAAAGTTACAAATAAATTACCTACTCCAGAAATATTTTCAAATTACCTATATTGAAATATTCAAATAGGGTTGTCTACATGGAACAACTTGCATAGCGAATAGCAAAGGTCCGTGAACAAAACAGAAATGCGACACTCTTACCCAAATATAAATATTTATTTTTCAGTATCATTGGCCAATATCTCCGAAACTATTGGTTATTGGACTTTAGCGTAATGGTAACTTTTAATCAGGAAGACTTCCTCTAAACAATTCCCAGATAGATCTCTTTTCCTTAATTTTTGAGCAGGATCCTTCGACCAGGAAAGTCAAAATACTGACATGTGCACAATTTTACAATATGTGGTGGGTAGGTACATCGATTCTTGTGTGCTGCTTTTGTTCTTGATATTTTTTATTTTATCGACTTATTCAAATTCTGTAACCGGGCACGAAAACAAAAAGTGGAATAAAAGGCTATTGACCTTTCAAAACCACTTAACCTCATCACTAATAGAAATTAAAAAATATCTCAACTGAAAGGCACATTTCTTCTTAATTATATATATTTTTCATTTAAGTCAGAAGATTTGCATCTGATGATAATAATTGCTCCATTCTCCCATGAATTCAAATTTATCAATAGGATTTATTTATTATCCGACAAATAAACGTCACGTCACATGTCAAATATGAGATACTGGAGAACACAACTTTTCATAATTTCAAGATTATTAGCAAGAATTATATTTTGTTACCGATTCTCTTTTTCTAAAATGAAAAAGAAGTTCAGTTTTGTTTGCCATCCAGTGGTGCCGCCACTTTACGGTATACAATTTTCACAGTTTCCCTGAAAGTTTAATAGATGGCGATCGCAAATTGCATCCAATACTTTTTCCATAGAGATTGACTGACTATGTATCTTTAGACAATGATATTACCATATCTCCCTCAACACATTAAGTCAATCTGTAATACGAGAAGGAACTTCGAAAGGTTTCTATCTTTTGGTCTATTGAGTTCAGGAAACTTCTTTTTGCATACCTACTAGATGGCAGTACAAAAAATGTTTCTTCAAATGCACAAATTTCTCACTTTTTAAAGGCGAAACTCATCTGACCTCTTATAGAAACAGTTATTTGTGAGACTCGATCCATATTCGATTTGAAAAAATTGTGTTTGTCCTCCATAAATTCCATAAATATCCGAGCTCATGTAAGTAAATCAACAAATTTTAATTATTTTGAAAATAATTTGTGAACTCTTAAGGCTCTTATAACACAAAAAAGCAATGTTCAATAGCGTAAAGTAAAAATAAATATTTTTTAATGTTTTCATTGACAAAAAATAACTTTGTTCAAGCCAATGGGCATTAATAGCAAACCTGATGTGCATTTTATCGCTATAAAAAAAGATTCATTCAAAATTGTATACAAAAGATTTCGGTGCTTCTAAAAGAATTATGTTCAAATTCAATATGGCTTATTACTGGTTTTTGTGAAATCTTATTTTTTTTTCATCAAAAAGCAAAAATATTGTTTTTTGTCTTCTGTACCCGAACAAATTTGAATAAAACATACCTACCTAAATAACTTATTGTACTTAGAAGTTGATCAAATGTTATAGCTTCAGGAACACTATAGGTATACGGAATTTTAAAATAAATTTATAAATGACGGAAAATAAATAAATAAATAAAAGCAACTTTTTTCTTGAGTTCTGGCAACCAAAGTATCCACGGAAATGAATATTCAGATCGATACATCTGTCGCTGTCAAATAAGATAATTTCTTGAATCTGTATTTCACGCAAATTCTGCACTCACTATTCAATATCATTATCCATACTTGTTCAATAAAATAAAGGATTTTCTCTAGCTTTTCCTTTCGATAGGCTGTGATTTATGTAAAGTTTCCAATATGTTTTGTCTTATAATTCCACCATATTCTGCTTTCTAAATAAGCCAATTCATCTTCAACAAATATTTGATTTTTCAAGAAAAATGTGTGTGTGTTCAGTCTTTTCTTGAAATAATGTAATGTATTCATATTTTTAGTCCAGAAAACACGATTCAATCACATGACTATTTGATTTATTGCTTTAGAGCAAGCAATAAAAATGTATGTCATATCTCATGAATTTAAATTTTATAAGCTGTAATCAACTTGGCGAATTATATTGATAGTCTAACAATCGCTTTTCAGATTACCACAGATTTTGAGAAAAAAACACTTGGCCATCTCTCTTCCATTAGTTGAATTAGCATATAGTATGAGTGGAAACATTGCAATATCATTGTCTTGAGTATTAGAGTATTAAATTAAGCATTGTACCATTGTTTTTAAATGTTATTTCATCAATTAGCGGATTGAGATACGTTTATCAATACTCTAGTATATACAAGTATTTCTAAACTTCATTTTCACTCAGCTGACCTCCTTTCATCTAAAACAACGAAATTCAGACTACACCCTATAGTTCACGAGCGCCATTCTGGCCACTTTCTGAAACGTTATTTAATACTTTTTGGTGGCCTCTTTTGAGTTAAATAACCTGACTTGAATGCACCAAGAAGGAGCAAATAGCCTTAAAATTATAGAAGAAGCAGAAGCCCACAAATGTCATTTAATTTATATGTCAACTGTCATCTAATTTGTCAAAATTATGTTAACATCAACAAAAAACTCTCAACGCCGTGAGAATCTTGGCTTATTTCCTTTTTGAAAACGATTTTCTTGAAATTTGAAGACATTGCATAGTATGCCAATCCATTTGAACGGAATTGTTCACAAATTTTTTTGTCACCAGATGACAAAAAGAGGCATCGGTTCTTTCACAAAATGTTAGGAAATCGATGATAGTCATACTAGAGAAGTTGAATGAGGAGAGTATTTCAAATGGTTTGCATATTCGGGCAGCGACATTTCCATTCATCGTATTGAAAAGACAGCAGTTATCTAGGTTAACGAGAAAACTCATAGTTTTTTTAGACAAAATGGATTTTGAAATTGCTGGACCGAGCAATGGGGAAGGTCCACCTAGAAAGAAGGCAAAATATTTTGTGGAGAAAGATTTCAATAAAAGGGATTTGGCTAGTTTACCTGTAAGTATATTTATTAACAATAATGTCTGGATTTCTTCTAGAACATTTTTGTATGCCATTTAATGCCAATCATTAGAGATTTTTTCGTGATAAAAATAGTACCAGGAAGCCGACTGTGCCATCATCAGAAAGACGATCTGTAGTTATGTTTCCTACTCGCAACTATAATTGCTTAATTTGTTATAAACATTTAAGACCAAAACGTAGTGTTATTTTGTCGTTTTTTGCTTGTAACATGAAAGCTAATGAACCAATCTCAATGC
The DNA here is from genome assembly GCA_018342105.1 of Gonioctena quinquepunctata. Classification (NCBI taxonomy): domain Eukaryota; kingdom Metazoa; phylum Arthropoda; class Insecta; order Coleoptera; family Chrysomelidae; genus Gonioctena; species Gonioctena quinquepunctata. The sequence goes on from JAFIRS010001994.1 coordinate 197,850, forward strand.
TCTCATTAGACGAATTGTAGAGAATCAAAATGTGAAAAAAATGTGCCCTAGCACGACTTGATCCTATTATTAGTAACTGAGAAATACCGGAAAAATGAGCGTTTAAAAAAAAATCGTAATATCACCATTTTCCAAGTTGTAGTGCAGGCTTTTTGTGAATAGTAGTGATTGATATGTACTTTATGTGTAAAATATTCAGGCCAGTCAGATTTCTCACCTAGTTCGCAGCATTTCAAGATAAAATGAGAATACACATTTTGTAGTACTTCTACGTGCTATATGAGTTCAAAATAAATGATTTTATTACTAGAGATCCGATTACTATCTCGCAGGGTTTTGTCAATTACTTATATATATTTATAATTCACTGGTCAGATCTCGCCTTGAGTATGCTTTCTGTATTTGGGACACATAAAAATTAATCAATAAGTAAAAATTTGTAGACTGTTCAGAATAAATTCATTAAATATGTCTATTACAAAAAGTAAAGAGCTGAAAATACATAAACTTGAGTTTAGGAGTAACATATTCAAAATTATGTTCGTTTTAAAATTCCAATTAATCACATAGTATCTGAGTATTTATCACAAATAAAAATCAATGCCCCAACTCGAGGGCTTCGTCCTCGAAATAACATTTTCAGCAACTTTAAGCTTCATATTCATTAGTATGCAATAGATTAGCACCAAACCTCAAAATGGATTATTCGTCAGCGTTAGTTTGTCTCAATTTAAATGTGAAATAAAACAAGTCTTGTGACTGTTCCTGCATGTTTGATCCGACCTCAGAATAGATGAAGGGATAGAAATAACGAGTATTGTGCGGTTTAAATTTATGTACTGATATAGTGAATAAGTGACCTATTAATTGTTGGAATTTCTCTATTTTTAGTTATAAATGAAAAGCAAGTAACCGTGTTTATCCCTCTTTTTTTCTTCCAAATAAATAAATATGTTTTTCAAAAATTGAATTCGTACCTCCTATGATGAAACCAGGCTCCAATAAAGTGCATTGAAAAATTAAAATTTCAATTATGTAAAACTAATGATCCGACAGCGCCTGAATTTTTTACACATAAAGTACATATCAATCACAACTACAGATGGTGGTGTTATGAATTAAAAAAAAAACGCTGATTTTTCAGGTTTTTCTTTGTTCCTAATTATCCGATCAAGTCATGCCAGAGCTCATTTTTTTGCATATTGATTCTCTACAATTCGTCCATTGAGAGCGTCAAGATTGCTTCATTAGTTTTCATGTTACAAGCGAAAAACTAAAAAAAAAACGATTTTTTTGCTCTTAAATGTATATAACAAATTAAGCAAGGATAATAATAATAATTTACCTACTTTATTGTCATTAAGAATAAATTTGTGGACAAAGCTTGTGAAAAATAAATATAGATGTAAATATAGAAATATAAAATGTAAATATAAAAACACCTACGAAAAAGTAAAGTTAGAACATACACTATAAAGTTCATCTTCGAATTTTGTATCAACATGGTTAATTGTGCAGTTTTGTTTAAAAATATTATCAAAACTTATATAATACATATAAACATATACAATTATATAAAATATTACATAAATGAACCACCAAACAAACAAACATTTATATCCAAGCAAGAATATAAACAAAAATCTTATAGGTATAACATATATTCAAATATGCACATTTTGTCACGTAAATTTATCATTATAGAACTCTTGCAAATTATAATAGGGTCTATCAGCCAGAAATGTTTTTACTCTTATTCTAAACTTTTTGTTGGTCAAATTTGCCTGTCTTATATGTGAGGGCAAGTGATTAAACATCTTGACCCCATTGTAATAAATAGAATCCCTGGCCAAATTTGTTGAAGGAATTGGCAATTTCAAAGCGGTGGAACGGGTGTTATAAGAATTGCATGAAGCCTCGAATAGGGACATATTTTTGTAAATGAGACAAACCGATTCCAAAATGAACAAAGAAATCACTGTTAAAATCTTTTCCTCAACGAATTTGTGTCTGCACGAATCACGAGGTTTAATCTTACACATATACCTGATAGCCCGTTTCTGCAGTACTAATACAGTCAGAAGTGCTGATGAATTGCATACTCCCCAAAACGGTATTCCATAACGTAGGTGAGATTCTAAGAGGGCGTAATACACCGTACTGGCGATTTTAATTCCCAAATTTATTGAAGTTACTCTCACTGCATAACATCCAGAAGAAATTTTACTTTTAAGATGCTTGATTTGTTCAATAAATTTGAGCTTATTGTCAATGTGAATACCCAGAAATTTAGTTTGAGTCTCGTTCTTGATCACTAAGTTATCACCAAATGACAGGTCATCAAGAGCACATCTGAATGATATAATGTTTGTTTTAGTGATATTGAAGGATAACAAATTAGCATCACACCACTCCTTGATTTTTTTCATATCAGTAGATTTTGCATTGTGTAAATCATTTGAGTTTTTGTTGTTCCACAATATCATCGTGTCATCAGCGAAAAGAGTGAATTTTCCAGAAATGCTCAAATTTGCAAGGTCATTGACATATAATAAGAATAAAATAGGTCCTAAAACTAATCCTTGTGGCACTCCACACAAAATATCCTTTTTTTCTGAAAGTCCTGTTGTTCTTACCATTTGATTCCTTCCTGAAAGGTAAGAATCAAACCATTTGAGCGTCATTTCTCTGCAACCGTATTGGTTAATTTTTCTTAGCAAGATCCTATGATCAACGCAATCGAACGCCTTCGATAGATCACAAAAGACCGCAGCAGGTACATTACCAGAATTCAACTTTGAATAAATATCATAAAGAAATGAAAGGCTGGCATCGTGCGTATTATTATTGCATTTGAAAACCAAACTGGCTTTCACTTAAAATATTGTGGCATCTTAGGAAATCCGTCAGACGTATTTTCACAAGTTTTTCGATAACTTTGGCTATAGTTGAAATGAGGAAGATGGAAGGACAACAATGGAAGGACAACAGATGTTTTCAGAAAATCAGGAAAAAATCCATTGTGGAATGAGGTGTTGATTAGAGATACAAATGTTTGCAGTGCATTAATTGGAAGATTTTGGAGAATTTTTATGGAGATTCCATCATAACCAGTTGCATTTTTATTCTTTATATTCCTCAAAATTTCTACTAATTCGTTAATTTTTGTATCGTACAAAGTTAGGTTATCCTCAATTCTGACATCTTCAAGATTTAATGAGGGATCGTAAGAAATCACTATATTCTCACTAAATTTTTTTGCAATCGAACAATAATAATCATTGATTTTATCAGGACTAAGTAATATTCCCCCCCTTTTTTTTTATTTTCCCGTAATATCACTGATAGCAGACCATGCTTCTTTCATTTTATTATTTGACTTACCGATTTGGTTATCATAATGGATTTCCTTCGCTCTCTTAATAGTGGATCTATATATTCTGTGGTAGTTATTGAAAAAGTCATGGAAGTAATGATTGTCAGTAAATTTTCGTATGTTATGCAGTGAACGTAAATTTTTCGAAGACATTTTTAATCCTGTTGTAATCCATGGTTTTCTTTTTTTGACTTTAATTTTTTGCATGGGGAATGATTCATCAAATACATTCAATAGCGCGTTGTGAAATGTGACGAATGGATCACTTTGGAATAGAAAACCTTCCCAGTTAATCTTTAGACAATTCTGATAGAACCTATTGTAATTTGCTCTACTGTAAAGTTAGTTCCAAGTAGTTAATATAACAGAATATAACTATGGATTGTCTTTGGTATGAAGGCACAGTTGGTTTCCTGGTAGTATTTTTATCACAGAATCATTTTCTGCTCTATTGATTGGTCTATTTATGTATCTCTTATTTGTTTTTCGATTTATAAATATGTTCTTTCTTCAGAAAGCTGTTCTACTGAAAATTTTCGAATACCTCGATTTACAGTCGATCAACAACTGTGCTATGCTATGTTCGACATTCTACAATTTATCGAAAGAAAGCTCATTGTATACATCAATAACTTTGAAGGTAGGTGTTCCCAGTTATCACCTGTGTCTTCAAGTAACTTCCATTAATTTTTCAGTACAACATGAATCCTCATTTTTTAGAATCTTTAGTTGCCAAAGTTTCCTATCCCAAAGCGGTGTCCATAAAGTATAAACCTTTTGACCAGCAAGTTGAGAAGGAAGATTATGCGTATTTTGATAAATATGTTGAAATGTGAGTAGTTTCGTTATTTTCGCATGTTTTTGATAATTTTTAATGTTTTTTTTTTTTTGGCAGAGGATTGAGGAAATGTGGAGTTCACATTGTGTCACTAAAAATTGAAAACTGCCACAATGAGGAAGTATTACTCAATATTATGGAATGCATCAATTTGAAAAGTAAGCTAGGCATTTCTATCATTATTATTAATTGAAAATCCATTTGATACACTTAAAAAAGTTATTTATGGAATTTTTTTAACTTTTTTAGGACTGACTTTGTATAGATGTAAGGGATCTTTTTCATCTCTCTTATCCTTGTGTAAATTGACCAGCATCAGCTTTACTTCCTGCCATTTTCCACAAAAAGTAGTCAGTGAACTGATCAAAATGAATCCAGATATAAAGTACCTGTTTTTGTGTAAGTACCATACTCAAATTATGCCATTCAAATGATCATATCTTCTATTTTTTTACGATGCCCATTTTTCTGAACTCAGACTTGAGGTTTGTTTTTTGTGAAGGCAATAACTTTCATCCATTACTGATAAGATGGGAAATAAATATATTGAATAGATCAAAATGAACTGATACGAAAGCGTAGAAGGGCCAACAACAAAATATTTTTCAAAAACATTTGGATTTGCTACTTTGAACTGACAATTGTCACTTTGAAGTGACAATTGTCACTTCGAAGAGACAATTGTCATTTATAAAAACATCGGGAAATTGCCATTTTGAAGTGACAATTGTCAATTTGAAGTGACAATTGTCACTTCTAACTGACAATTGCAAAACAGTGTAACTGCTATGGGTTCCAATTATTTCATTTATTTATATATTTTATTTATTTACTCTTTTAATTTTCTGTAAACGTCTGACTATTCATTCATCTAGGATTTATATATATATGTATATGTGTATTGTGTATTATTATTTATTAGTATTTTTATCTTTCTTTTTTCAAAATAGAATGCTTTTTTGATATTCCTGAATGTAAGAAAAAATTAATGACATATTTCACTTTGACTTTTATTTTAGGCAACTTTATAGTTTTTTCCCCTTTTTTTTTTTTTATACTTATTTATTATTGCTTTATCTACGAGATATTCATCTTTTGACAATAAAGTATATTTTGATTTGATTTGTTGATGAAGATTTCATGAGCACGTCATGAGTAATATTCAGAGAGCATATGGAGCTCTAAGATTACTGTACCCCCATAGATAATACATACCTATAGCTACAAAGAAAGTATTATGTGAAACGCTAAATACAAGTTGGATGGTAGATTGGGGGTGGAGGTTGACTATTCATTCATTATGCTATAATGACCCCACGCAAGTGTATCGTCCGATCCGGGGATGCGTGTTATTTTATCGTCGAATGGACTTACAGTAATTTTGTTTTGTTCAATACTAAAAACATGGGCATACGAACGGATGCATCGTTGACTAGTTGATTTTTCCTTCTGATCTCTGAGCATTCAACATAGTCATCGGAGGAAATTTTATTTTCTACAACATTTTATCGGACTCCTTTGGATTTTTTAACGTATTTTTTGCCCTGAATTTTATAAGTGCATAATTTTGAACGGAGTCCGACGAAATCTGTCATTATGCACCCGTTCGCTTCATCTTTCATCAAACCTGGAATTTTCTTGTTCACCTGCGGAATACCGTACGAGTTTTCCCCGATTAAATCTCTATATACATCATCTCATTTAATTTCGTATATGAGAGAATCCGTATCTGTGTACATCAAATTACACTGATTGGTCTCGAATTTTTTCAACATGAATTTATTATAAAAATCGTAAACGCAAATTTTGGAAATATCTAGAATAGCCATATCGATATGGCTAGAGGGGTTTATTGAATAGCAGTTCAGAATTGTTCATTTGGATAGACATCAAGTTTTCATCGAAAATGGTTCAATTGTGGAATTTCGGGCTACTTATCAAATTTTTCGCCCCATATCTGCCCTCCCACTTATTGACCATCTTCACCACTCTGTGCTTCCTGATGTTTTCCATAGTCTTTCCAAAATACTGTTTATGGCCAATTTATAGTTATTTTTGCCGAAAGCGGTTATAGCTGCATAAATCAAGAAACATCCAGCAGAGTACAACGTGTACAGAATTCATGCATAAGATTCATATTTGGAATTAGAAAAAATGGCTCCCAATGAAAGATCGTTTCAATTTAATCTCCCTGTGCTTGTATCACAAAATTCTATTATACAAATGTAGTCCTTACCTTCATAATGAGTTGAATTATAGAACCGATGTTCACGACATTAATATGATAATTGGAATTTTTTTTTATCATGGTAGTTCTATGTGAATGAATCGTAATGATAATTTTGAGAAAAAATGTTTTTTATGCAGATGAGAAAATGTTTTTTTGCAAACATTGAGAAAAATACCTCGCGTTTTTTCATCTGACTATATTTTCAGCGCTTTTTTTCCTTTTTAGCCAACAATGTCAATGTAAATCCGAATGAAATTTGTGAAATAATGTCAAAGCAGAATCTTGACACGAAAGAAATACATTTCAATGAAAGGAAAAGGGTAAAGTCGAAAAGTTTAAGAACACTGGCTAGACTCACTAATTTGAGAAAACTCGTTCTGAAATCAGGGCCAGGTTTCGAGTGTGATCCAGAAGATGCTTTAGAACTGTTGGCAGCGGGATGTTCCCCGTTTAGAAAAGTAAGCAAAAATACCCTCTAAAGTAATTATGTCCATCACAATCCGCCCCTGCATTGAATATATTTATTTCAATAAAAAATTGTCATATTGTTTTAGATTGTCCATTCATGGCTGGAAGGAAATAAACGATGATAATTTCATACCTGCTCTACGAATGTTCACCCAGTTGAGAACTCTCGATCTGAGAGGCACTAATATAACGATAAAAAGTTGTCGAGAAGCGGCTCTAACACTCCCATTGCTGGAAATTATGGATGTGATAGAATGCAGTAGGATAAAGAAGAAACAGGTATATTTTTATCGCTTCAACAAACAGTAAAGGGGAAAATAAAAAATGCTCTATTAAAAACAATTTTCTGTTTGAATATTCTGCCATATGGAATATGGACTACCTAAGTCTGAGGTCACCAAAGGGAGGAGCTTACCAACCTTTCCACTTCTTGAATGCCCATAAGGAATGTTTATTTTTCAAATTATTCGAGATTGTAATAAAAATACTGATATCAAAATCATTGAATACATCTTGAAAGGAAGATTGTACTCCTACTTCGAAAATAGATTCTATTTCAGTGAATCTCAATATGGTTTCCGCAGGAATAAATCCACGACACAGGCAACTTTCAAACTCGTGTCTGATATAGTAGAGGGTCTTGATCAAAATGAACATACCTCTCTTACAAAGGCCTTCGACTGCATATCGCACGCCTTATTAATCGAAAAACCAAGCTAATATGGAATAAGAGGCATCACCTTAGACTTACTTCACTCTTACCTTTCAAACAGATTTCAGCACGTAGAGTTGAACAATGCAAAATCTGACTGTAGAAAAATTGGAAATGGGGCACCCCAGGGTTCAGTTCTTGGTCCCTTCTTATTCATCGTTTATATCAATGACCTATGCCAATGCATCGCACCCACTAAATGTGTCTTATTCGCTGACGATACAACCTTTATATGCTCTCAAAAATCTTACACAAACCTTATTGACCAGAAATCTGAGAGCCTGAGTTCAGCCAAAATATCGTTCACACAAAATAAACTTAAAATGAACGAAAATAAAACTCCTAAAACATGATTATTTCTTCTAACAAAAAATACCAAGAAAAAAATTACGTTACGTTTCTTGGTCTCATCATTGATGATAGGTTAAATTGGTCCAATCATGTAGAACATGTAGTCCGGAAACTATCCTGCACCCTGTTCTTACTGCTTCGACTGAAACATATTACCAACCTGAATACTCTGAGAATGGCATATCATTCCCTATTTCATTCAGTGTTCTCTGGGGTAACTCCTATGCGATAACAGTTTTCAGGTGTAAAAAAAAAGCTATAAGAATATTGGCTAACTTGGGTTTCAGAGTTCATTGCCTTCAACATTTCATCCAAATTCATGCCACTTCCTTCCCTTCATTGAAAAACTGATGAAAAAAAGAATATTATGCTTTCTTGAGAAAAATAAACTCATCCACTCCAAACAGTTTGGTTTTCGTGCTTTTCAAGAAGTACAAACGATGCAATGTTTGCTTTACTGCAGGAACTTTATCTTCAACTGAATAGTGGTGAGGTTGCTGCTGCAGTATTTTGTGATATGACAAAAGCGTTCGACTGCGTCAATCACAACATATTGTTGCATAAACTTGAAATTTATGGTTTTAGAGGAAACATTCTATTATGGTTCAAATCATACTTATCAGACCGTGTACAAAAGGTGACTTTTCATGGGGTGACATCTGCCGAACAGGAAATTAAATACGGGGTACCACAAGGGTCTGTGCTCGGTCCTTTGCTATTTTTACTGTATATAAATGATTTAGCTGATTTACCCATTGATGGTGAATTTACTATTTTTGCAGATGATATATCTTTACTTTGGCACAATAGCAACGTGGTGGCTTTACATAACAATATTGAAAACGATCTGAAAAAAGTCAAGCAGTGGTGCAACGCTAACCTATTAACGCTCAATATTTCAAAAACCAATATTTTAACATTCAAATGCACTATTGATTCTGTTTCGCTCAATGAACAAATCATCAATTCCAAAGTAGCAAATAAATTCTTAGGGCTACATATTGATAATAACTTGAGATTCGAAGACCATATAGCAAACTGTGTAGGAATTTTATCAAGTAGGTTTAGTAGTATGAACATATAATTCTGGAATCGGTAAAATATGGTAATTTACAGCATGTAATGAGAAAAATAATAAAAATATAGTGTAGTAATAGCCGAGCTGTTGGTCACATATCAGTAGTGTTAAATAAATAGGTTGTTTTTATCATTTTTAATGAATCTACCAAACGTATTATTTGTTCTATATGCAATTTTTAGATCTTTTTATTAAGAAATGGAGCTATTTTCTCCGTAGTCTGTTCACAATATGTGCATGGTACTCTAAAAATTATAGAACACTCATAGACTATGGAAAAAATTGCTTCATTTCTTAATAAACAAGATCTAAAAATTGCGTATAGAACAAATAATACGTTGGATAGGTTTATTACAAATAATAAAGAAAGTATTTCGAAAGCCGAAAAATCGAGAGTATATAGATTGAAGAGCGGAACTTGCCCAAAGGTATATATTGGACCTACTGGTCGAACATTTAAAGATAGGATCCATGAACATCATATAAGTTATGTAAAAAATAACAAATTCAACATATTCCAATCACCTCTTAGAGGAAAACCATTGTTTCAAATATGATTTCTAAATTTTACATGTAGAACATAAAGGTATTAAACTGAATCAGTTGGAAACGTTAGAAATTAATAGGTTGAAAAATTCGAACTTATTACTCAACAACCAACTCGATTTGAATAATTCACAACTTTTGAATTTGTTTTCCTAGATTAAATCCCTTTGTAATTATCATATCATTGAGGATATATTTTATGTTTTGGGAGATTATTGTTGGTACTTAACTCGTTTAAAGTAATTACCGATAATGACCTTAGGTAGTATGTATAAAACTGTTGACCATTGTATATTTAGTTCATTGTACATTCACCTGAAGAAGCTACTGTGCTAGCGAAACATATGAATTCAATAAAATTCTATGGAAATCTAATAGTAGGTAAGTAGCATTTATTTTCTTTGAAGACACATTTACATTGTATAAGAATAGTCGTGTGTGTTATGATTTAAAATTACTATGGATTTCCATCAAGTAACGGCCGCATCAATCGAAAAAAAAAATCTTAGTTATAACACAATCACAAATAAGCTAAAAAAATAAAAATTCCTTATGGGCATATTTAACATGCATTTACACTTTTAACCGACGAAACCAAAAAGGAGGAGGTTCTCTAGTCAACGCGTATATTTTTTTTTTTATTTTTTTATGTATGATCACGCATAACTTTTTACTGAGACGTCCGATTCCGATAATTCTTTTTTCAGTGGATAGGGTGTACTTCGAAGTTGGTCCCATTTGAATTTAAAAGATGAAATCCACCTCTAAGGGTAGCAAAATGAAGGATATTGATCACTCACCCTCTGAATTCTGGTCCGTTAACCGATTCTATCAGCTATAACTTTGTACTGGGATCTTCGATTTGGATTATTCTTCTTTTATCAGATAGGGTATACCTCATAGTTGATCATATTTGGATTTCGAATGGAATTATCCGCCCTTACGGGTAGAAAAATAGGGGATAATTGTTTTTTCACTTGTGAACATTGGCACACATATGTAGTTGACAATGACAGATCGCTAGTGTCATTATCACAATAAATATATTCTATGAGAGGATGGAATGATATACAAAGTAATGAAATAAACTAACCAGAACAACAAAAATAATTTATATTACAACAAATAGTAAAAGTAGATAATCATATTATTTAACTGGTAATAGTTGAAGTAAGGTGGGTAAGTAAGTATTTTGGAAGTAATAAAAAAACAAACAGTTAGTAATTAGTAGATTTCAGCCACAAAAAATTGAAAAATAAAAACGTTTTAACAAAAAATTAAACCAACGAAATACGGAACTGAAAAGTAAAAAATAAAATAAACCTTTTTAGTCCCAATAACTAAGCTCCTAAACTAATGTAAGTAACTAATTTTGAGTCGGCGCCAAATAAACAATCAACGAATATCATTAAATTACTTCAAAAAAATTATCAGAATGTCACCGCCCAACTCGATTTCATCATTTTACTCCTTACCTAATTCATTTGCTTGTTTGTTTGGCGCCGACTCAAAATTAGTTACTTACATTAGTTCAGGAGCTTAGTTATTGAGACTTGGAAGGTTTATTTTATTTTTTACTTTCAAGTTCCGTATTTCGTGGGTTTAATTTTTTGTTAAAAAGTTTTTATCGATGGGAAGGTTCATAAGCTCCGCCCATCCTGTCTGACGTCACGACAGTCAATTGTCATGAATTTCTTAAGTTTCATGCAATAACTTGACTGAGGATTATAAAGTTTAATTATGTTCCTAAATAATCCATCAAGTATGAGTTGGTATAAGTGTAACTGACTCGAATTTAACGAAATGAAAATTAATTTCATTTGAATCATGTTCAGTTTAAAAACATAAATTTTTTTTCAGTTGATGCTGCTTCGAGAGGACTTTGAGGAGATAGACATTCCTGTAGACACCTTATTGCATCTGTGATTATCTTGGAATATATTTTCTGAAATTGGCAGTAGTTTGGTCATAAAAAATGTAAATAAAATTTTGTTACAAGGTTCAATGTTTTTATTTCATGATATCCGAGGCGTCCCACTCGAATATTTCCCTCACGACCAAAATGAAAAACAACTTCCAAGGCATTCATATGAATTGAATCGATTTTATCTAAAACCATAAAATAAATTTAATATTTATGTGAAGATAAACATATAGACCTCGCACAATGTTTTTATACTTGTTGAATATACGTTGCTATCTTAAAAAAGTAATAATTAAGAATCTATTTTTCTAAAGGAAGAATTATTATTCGCTAATCAAAGACTTTTGGATTTCTAGAGTAGCCCCAAACCTGTGGAGGGAACACGCATGTGACCCATTTCTAGAATATTTTTGATTTGCACATAATTACCACCTAGAAAGCTCAGAAATTGAAAAAGTGTTCAATGTTTTAATCCGAAATTGAAAACGTAAATTTTTTCATCACATTTGAAAACGTACTCCTAGTGTCTCTGATGGACGTATGCATCGTTACTTTCACACAGTTTAAACTTTTACCTCTAGTTGCTTCGAACTGTCAACTATAATTTTATCTGTCTTTGTTCATATGTTGTACTAATATTTTTATTATCATATTACTTTCAATTGTTACTGAAACATCACATTAAAAGTGAGTTGAATTTATGTTTGTGGAGGGGGGGGGGGAGGTTATTCAAGTGAAGGTCAAATCTAGTTTGAATTGAGAAGCAACTTCAAATTTGAAAATTTCGAAAAACATTTGGGATTTAAGAAATTATTTTTACAAAATTTAATATCTGAGGACAGAACTGAGGCAAAGAAAAATGAAATCATGCGTGTTTCCTATTCAAATTGGATTTTATAAATACAGGATTCGAGATTAGCCACCTCTGTCTCCTCCAAAGTTCACGTTTACATTTTTTGTTAATTTGCAATAAAATCTTGACTTGTAAAACGACAATTTTTTGATGAACTCATCGAACTGCTCCAAAGATGATTTATTTGATATTGATAAGAATCTGGGATTCACACACATAAACTAACTAGTCGCCATTAACGCCCACTTGCACCGTTTTCACCTAATCTACTGTTAAATAAAACTAGGATTATATTTTTAATTATAGATCTTGTTCAGCCTTCTTTCTCCGTTATTTTATAAACTACAGTCAAAGTTAATCCTATTATTTGGGGACTTTTATAGAAATTGGTATTGCTGAGTTATTAGGTAACTTCGTAGATGTTATGTTTAACCGTTTAACCTCAAAATTTTGTTTGGTGAGCGTCGAACATAGACATTATAATAATATGGACTGGTTGTGAGAAAGAGACCATTGATATCAGAACCTGTGAAAAAGGACAGAATGAGTTCAGGCATAACATTGGTTTCGTATATTGTTTATATGTGTTTTCGTGTGGTGTTTTGAAAGTTTTTTATACATTTATCCAGCGTTTATGAACTGTTTGACAACTAATAAACATTCTTAAATATCTATGCCTTCTTCGTGTGCAGCCTACAATTGTGTAGTTAGATACAAAAAAGGGCTGGATGTGAAATTTCATAGGTGAGTAAGCATGGAGTGTAGTAGTGATTTGTGGATTTTTTCAACACATTTTCACAGGTTTCCGAACTTATGAGAAAATTTTAATTTAATTTCTCAGTCACGCACAAACTGGTAACATTTTACTTGACTTCTCTTGTTTATATAACTTAGTTTTATTTTTGTGCCTCTATTTATATTGTAGCTGAAGTTAATAGATTGATTATTAGTATCATAGGTGGGTTGGTAGGATTTTGTTTGATTCGGGGGTAGAATTTGATGTTTTTCCCGAGCAATTGCTTAAACTAATGTTGGTTAATAATATTTATAAAAGTATAATGTGATTTATTTGATTCCCAAAATTTTCCTTTTTTTCCGAGAACAAACGCAGAAATATATCTTTTTAAATCGAAGAATGTTTTCGTCAAACGTTTTAAATATACATGGAATTTTTACTCCGTTGGACTAACGGCATACTTTTACTCCGCCGGAGTAAAGATATTCTTTTACAGCGCCAGGCTGGAATAGACTTCCCCACGGATTGTCCGTTGACCTCCGTCGTACTATTTTCCTCAGTATTTCCCAAAAATAATTGGGCCATTTTTTCTACAGACACGAAATTTTATAGATTACATAAATGTTTTTTATGTTCCTAGGCATTATTGATAACAAATTTTGAAATCGCCGGAGTTCCCAATTTAGTTCAATTGCACTTCTAACATAATGATATCGAATATAAATTTAATTATCAATTTTTTCTTTTTCATTCCTGAACTTTCTGAAAACTTTGGAAGATACATAAAAAACATTTTCATTCAGATGGAGGCTCAATAGAATTCTTTTGTTTCTGAAAGATGTCATGGAAATATGTCGCATAAAGTTCCCCACTGTGATTCCTTGAACTTTTTCAAAACTAATCTCATTTTCAAAGTAGTCAATATTTCCATTGAAAAAATAACAAGAAATAGGTTTTCTCAATGTAATGCCATAGCCAATTTTTATCTTCTGCCTTGTCTTATTTCTATCCTTCACAACATCTCCCTCTCAAATATAGTCCGCCAGGAACTGTGTGTTAAAGTCACGTGACGGCCAGTCCATCAGTTATAAGGTCTATAGCGTCGACTTATTTTTTGAAACCACGAAAGCAGACTGGATACAATCAGTCTGCTTTCGTGGTTTCATTGCTGTCGTTTTTTATATCTGATTATTATTCATAAAAATGAAAACTTGAAGGATTGGTTGCCCCAATTGTTTCTCTAAAGACATGGCAACTACCAATTGAACAAAGGGCGAGAAGAAGCAACTTTTTAAATAATGAAAAAGTGATTCTGATAAATCTTGTATCCAAGTACAAAAATATAATTGAGAATAAAAAGACTAATGGAGTCACCAACAATGAGAAAATAAAGGCATGAGAAAACATTTGTCACGAGTAATGCAGTCTGGGAATTTGGAAAACCAAGTGACCAGAGCTGGCGTAAAATCGTAATGTTGTCAATAGTTGATTGATTGGGAAACACTATTGTTCCTATAAATGTTTATAATGTTTATTAATGAATATTTAAACAAAACTCTCATATTTCAGCTTACAGGTCGTTTGGATATTCAATTTCCTCTTCAATAAGATCCAGTACTCGAATAACAGTCTCTTTTATGAATCGAAACCTTTTAAAAAATGTTAGATCATCCATCTCCTCAAAATGATGTTGCCTTTGGTAAATTTTTCGAGGGAATCCTAAGTCTATCACATCCAAATATCTAAATCATTCTCAAGGATATCTTCGAGAAGATCCATATCTATATAATCCATTTCTTCTGATTATTTGAATTGAAAACTCCTATGAAAAATCGAATAAGTACTATTTGCAAATAAAAAATTTGATCTATTTTATTGGTTAGAATCACTAGATTACTTATAATCCCTCATTTTAAACCATCAAATTTGGCAGTTTACTTAAAACTATAGTTTAGTCACAGTAAACTCAGATTAAGTTCCGGTGCAAGAAAAATGGAGCCATAAAACGTAGATTTAACATTAAACTATAGTTAAGTATAACGGTGCAAGTAGGCGTAATTTATAACTCTACAATAGCGAACGCGCATTTTTTTGTGCATAATTTCGGTCCTCAAAAATTACATTTTGGGAAAATAATTTCCCAAAGTTTTGTCAAAATGTTCAAATTTAAAGGTGCTCCACAAATAGGGGAGTCCCGCACAGGTTGCCAACTTCAAAAAACCTTCGAAAACTTCTGCCTCTCCAATTGAAATAATTTCATCAGGGTTGTGTAGAGAATCACGAACTGAATAAGCCGAATCAATCATTTTTAGTCCCAAAGTGTTTATATTTTTGTATATAAAAAAGTTATATTAATGGGGAATTTTGTGTTTATATTTCCAGTGTTGGTGCCTGTCCCAATCTGGTGCAATTTCGACTGTCACCTGTCAAGATGTCTTTCTCTTGTTTATTTGACTTCCGTTTTTATAAGTTGTTATCGTATGTTTTACGCTACCAACTGTTCACATTCTTTGACACAAAATCTCTATGACACATTTGATATAAGGAATTTTTGAGTGTTTTTTTAGGTTGGCAACTTCCCCCAAGCACTAGCGCCAATTGTGATTGTTCCAAGAATATTGATAGGACAATACTATTTTCATTGTTTAAAGGTAATTCTTTTTCTGTACACAATGCTATTTCTTACAACTGAAACATAAACTCGACCCCACGTATGTGATGTTTCAGTAACAATTGAATATACTCTTATAATTTAAGATATTTAAACGAAGACAGATAAAATTATTGTTGTCAGTTCCAAGCAACTAATGATGAAAGTTTGAATTGGGTGAAGTAACGATGCATACTACCATCAGAGGTGCTTGGAGTACGTTTTTGAATGTGATGAAAAAATTGGCGTTTTCAATTTTAAATTATAAAAAACTTCAAACCCATTTTCTATGTCTTGCTGGGTATATATTTTTAATTTTCATAGAATATTCTACAAAAATTAGGAAAATTTATGAGATGGATATAATTATGGAAAAAATCTAGGTTGGCAACTTTGTCGAAACTCTTCCATTCTGATGTTGATCGTTGATCAAAAAGTTACTAACAACATTTAGGAAAAGGGAACACTCATGATTTAATTTTCTTTTTTCTTTGCAACTATTCGGTTCTTGAAGATTACATTTTGCGAAAAAAATTTCTCAAAGCCGAAAATTTTGTCGAAATTTTCAAATTAAGCTACTTCCCAATTTAAACTCGATTTAACCTTATTCACTTGTATAATTTTTGGCCAAATGCGCCGATTTGGAAGCAAAGGCTAATAAATGGAATGGAATGGTTGTATAACTTCCCCAAACACCGTGTTGTTCAGGAATATTGATAGATAAATACTATTTCTTACCACCCAAACATAATTCAAGCACACTTTTAATGTGATATTTCAGTAACAATTGAAAATACTATGATGATTAGAGTATACAGTACAGCAGGCATCTTAAGTACAACATATAAACAAAGGCAGATGGAATTATAGATTATAGTTGACAGTTCGAAGTAACTAGCCACAGACCACATATCCCATGTGGTATGTGTAACTCATAGAGAAACTAAAATTTATTTTTAATTTGTCTATGGTGTAACTAGCGGTAAAAGTTTAACTGTGTGAAGTAACGATGCATACGTCCATCAGGGGCGCTAGGAGTACGTTTTAGAAAGTCATTGAAAAATTGACGTTTTCAATTTTGAATTATGAAAAACATTGAACATTTGTTCGATTTGTGAGTTTGTTGCTGAACTTTCTAGGTGGTAATCTTTATGCAAATCAAAATATCTTAGAATAAGGGCACATGCGCCTTCCCTGTCCTCAAATACCTAGTCAGCCAATCAAATACGAGAAAGCGAATGACGAAAATTGGGAAGGGGATACGTTATATGTAGCTAACTGTTTTGTATTTCCATTTCAAGGTGATCTTCATGATCGAGCGATAAATAAGTTTTGATGTGGAAAAATGGTTTATTTTCGAATTTTGCGTCCAAAAGCAGTGTCCAGCAAGTTCAGTTGACAATTTGTGATAGTGCCACGACCAGATAATAAACTCTACAAGCATCGGAAGCGGAGAGAAAGTCGTCACATATGGTGAAGTTGATCGTTCTTTGTTTTTGATCTGCCTATTATCATCGTCCATTTTGTGAAAGCGAATACAAAATACGCGTCGCGCACGATAATACTGAAACTGCATGTTTTTGTACGCAAAATTCCTCCTCTCGATCTGTGATAAAAGAGGTAAAAGTTGATATATTACGAAAGTATCGAGTTTTTATTACAAAGACAAAGACTTTGTGTTTGCTTGTTTCGACAATTTGCTCACGATGGCCATGTCCAAAAAGCATTTAGAAAGCGGAGGAATACTTTGCGGCAACACCCGCGCGGCGCGATGCCCCTTGAAGGCGTCCTCGCACCAAGGTTCGCCACCTCAGAGGTGCTCCCCGTTCGGGGGCGAATGTTCCGTTCAAAGACTGAATCCGAAAAGGGGGCAGTCTCAGTCCCCTCAGGGTAGTAACCAAGGGTCTAGTCCTCGCACATCTCCTGGTCTGGTGGCTGGCCACTACGCTGGTTGCAAATTCTCAGAGCCCCCGCTTCCTTCGGCTCTGCCCTTGCCCCCCCAACATTGGATGCAATCTAGTCGCACATTGAGGTTGCCATTCCACCCTGTTGTATCTGATCATCGCGATGTCACGCAACAACTCAGGATGTTGCTTAAAGTACAGGCTTGACCTGTGGATCGATACTCGGCGAATTGTAGATGCAGCAAACGCTCTTTATATTTGCTGTTACGATGAAGTGAACAGATATCGAGAATATGTGATTAATTTTAGGGAGTTTGGTTGGTAGCGAGTGAACACGACAATATATATTTCCGTACTTTAGGACTTGATAATTTAATTACATGAGGTTCTAATGTCTAATCGCGAGAGATAGTAGCATATACAAAACCAAGCATTTTCCAAATTATCTGGTCCGCAATTTATGAACAATCAATAACTGTAATTACTGCGTTGAAATTTTCCAAATGTCAATCATAATCCAATGAATAGAAACATTTTAACAAAAACTACAAAACAGCCGAAATTCTGGATTCAGCAATTCTTTACCATGCCACCGCCCCATAAATCCAAAAACTTTTAGAATTTTCTCTCTTCTAGCTCTGTAACTGCATAAATAATGGAGATACAGAAAAATGTTCGAAACAAAAGTTGTAGCTTGTGATTTTCCCTACTGAAATGGTATCCATTCTTTAGTTTCTTGACCACATATAAGTATTTTTTCTTCAATTTCTCGGAATAAAGGTTTGATTCAGTCAATTCGTATAATTCCTTTTAAGGACGTATCGACATAGTATTTCTCATCTTCAAGTTAGAAACACTAAAATTAAAAACATGGAGTTTGAGACATATCTTAATCAACACAATATAAAAATATGTGCACTAAAATAATAACATTGAGTCGGAAACATTGAGTTTGAAATATAACACGTTATTTAATACAATCTCAATGTTTTTAATTATTTTAGTGCATGTATTTTAATAATTGTGTTGAGTAAGATATGTCGAAAGTCGTTAAAAATAATTATACGAATTGACTGAATCAGACCTTTATTCCAAGAAATGGAATGTATATATATGTATGTATATGTATGTATATATAATACTGGGATTTTCTTGGATATTGGTTCATGGTGGTAGTAGAAAAACTAGTAGGTTTTCATCTTGTATTTTGAGAATTGTAAGCTCCATCAGATAGCAGTATTTTTTTCCCTATAAACACAAAGTCGGGTAATATATCATAAGTTATTTATATTTAGCAAGCTACTTGGGTGGTAACTTATGTTATCCGAGTTTTTTTATAAGGAAAAAAACAATGTTATCTGATGAAGCTTAGAATTCTCAAGCGAAACGTCATTAAAAAATACAAGATGAAAATACTATTTCTACAATTACTTTCCTGGCAAATACCACAGAACATTGAATGATATCCACCTGAAATCCAATGCAAATTTCCATTATCAATGAAAGTTGATTGCAAATGTTTCTTTCTGATAAACTTGAATATGTTTATATTGTGTCAGGTCTGCCTAACAATCCGTATAACGGTTTCAGGCTTTTGGCCCTCATTATTTATGGCAGACCTGACACAATATGAACATAATCAAGTTTATCAGAAAGAAACAATTGCAATACATTTTCATCATGGAGCAAAGGTTTCTTAAGACGCTCCCTCTGGTTGCATTTTAAGGTGCGTTCTCACAAATCAAGTTTAATCGACCGATTTTAGTTGATCAACAAAAGTGGAATATGGCCAATCAGTTTTTGTTCACACATTTCAATAGACATTGATTCAATTTAAAAATAGTTTTAATTCCGTTCAAAATGACACCGAAAGCAGTTGTGCTTGAAGTTGTAACACTATTTAGAAATAGATCCGCTCTTTTTAGTATCAAAACAGTTTGGCACATATACTTCTATTCCCATCCCACTTTTTTTTCATTTGCAAACCAATTAATGTTCTTTTTTATACATCATTCTAATTGCCCGAATTTTGTTGTTCAGATCAGCAATCTCTTTTTCTTTGACAAAATACTCCAAAGTATTCTCTCTTGAATCCAGTGGGTGGTTCCAAAGACAATCATGCTTATGACACAGTTCTAAAAAATTTTGCACACTTGAGGCTCATTTTTAAAATAAAAAACACTACACAAAGAACTAAATACTAAACACATACAGGAGTATTGTGCCCAGTTGAAAACTGAATCAACTGGAGTTCACATGTGTTAAGACAGGTTTCAACTGAAAGCTATTGCGGACGATGAAGTTTGACTGGGTCAAACTTTTCTGGATCCACTAAAAAGTTGTTCAACTATCTTAAAATAAAGGTTTGAGAGGCCATGTTTTAATGTACTTATAAACCAGCCAGAAATGTTTCTACAGGAATCAGTAATGATTGAACCAACAAATGTACAACAAAGTTTAAGTAAGGTTACTCTTTATCAAGAAAAATACCCCTGAATTACATGTCACAATCCGGTTGAACGGGGCTAATATATCCACCCCGAAGACCACAAAGCCACATGTAATTGATGTGTCAATGATTCCTTACGAATTTATCAACCAAAATGTGTACTCACTCACAGACATTTAATCGGAAATCTTCGAACACTCTTTGTGTTATGATTGGATTTTGTATGAACTTCGAAACTCGTCTCATACGAAAGATGGGAGTTTTTTCGACCTTTCATATACTTTGGCTTTTTTTTAACAGCTATTATTAGCGAGGAACATCAACTGACTAGTCCGGTTACCTAAAAACTGGGGCCATTTTTCGTTTCCGCGCAAGTGGACATTCACATTTATCTCCCTAACAACATGATTTTATGCAAAATTTATAGGAATCATTTTTGTAAAAAAAATACAAGCTACAACTTTCATACCTACATTGTTTCATATCTCTAATACTTTTTTTATTTTTACCGCCTTATTATAGTAAAGAATTGCTTAATGGATACTTTCGAATTCTTGAATCCAGAATTTCAGCTGTTTAGAAGTTTTTATTAGATCAATATCTCTATTGATTGGATATTTGATCTTAATTACTTCAAAAATATTCTTAGCTGTTAATTGAAAATATGCTGGTCATGAGTTGTGTTTTTCCTTCAAGATCGATTCTAGTGGAACCATTTTTTCAAAGTTGTGCAACAATAATTTGGTATCAGTAACAAGAAAAAACAGGACTCATACCCATTTTGAATTTGGAGTTGATAATATTATGGGAATCTCAAGATGAAATATGTGAATGCAAATTCAATTCTATAAGCTAGGTTTGTACGTGCAAGTCTCATATTTGAAAACAAAAAGAGAAGGTCCAGGTGAAGATGTAAAGTTTAGCTTCCAAAGTGATTGTCCTGTTCAGCCGCCCTGTGATAAAGCAATCATACTTACAAAATAATGATTGCCTAGTTGTAGATAATTTTAACCTTTGACTTAGTCTCTTTCTAATTGTGATTTTGTACAACTGTTGAGAAATGTAAGAGTATAAAATTTAAGTTTGTAATTGTGAGCAAACGCTCGAAGATGAGTGTGTGATAAATGTTTAGTTTGTAACAGCGTGAAGGCGGCAAGGAGCTTCCGAAGGTATTCGTTCCTAGCAAACTTTCTAACCTTCGATACGCCGATGTTTTCGGCAGTACTGATTTTTTGATTTGAGCGTTACAAAGACTTGTTGGGAATGGAAAAGCTTTAAGTAATTTCCAGTCCAGTCAATTTCGTCTATAATATAGATATTGTGATTAGATTACAAAATTTGAATGGTACCTTGCTGTCTTTGTTCGACAGAACACAATTTATCTTATCTGATCGTCAATTATGGCGAATATTTTTGTTAAGTGCAGTACAAATGTATAATCACTGTAAGGTTAAGAAAAGTAATTTTAAGAAAAACAAAAAGCTTTAAGTGAGTGTGCAATGCCTCATTTCGTTTTCAGTCTCTTTTGGAGCTCCAATCGAACTGAAACAGGTGAAGGGATTGTAGACTTTTACAATTTGTTCCTCATCATTCAATATTGTGGTAGAATTTTCCACAAGTTGTATTGATGTGCAATAATCCATTTTGGTGATTTGATAGTTTTAAAAGAGACATTAGAGATTCCACCTTTTTAGGTTTTTTATTTTTGTTTTCATAAATTAACGAAGAGAAAAAATTATACAATTTTTTTGTTATTGGGGTTTATTAGGATCTCTAATAGTATATTTTTGCTTTAGTTTTTAGTTTTAGAATCTCAGATCTCAAGCTGTTCACTAAATTTTGAGTCATTTTATCCATATTTGCAATATTATGTAACTATGTAAAAAAAATTACCTATATTTCATCTTCATCCTTGAATCTGTGATACCTTAATGCTTTCCTTCCCCTTTTCTATTATACCTTTCCTGTTTCGTTTTCGCAGATCAACATTTTCTCGAATTGACAGCTGTTAATATTTTTTATACAATTGTTTCAAGAAAAAATGCGGGGAAAAACAAGTCAGTCGGGAAATAGTTTTCATAATATTGGCTGACAAACTTGTATTTATTTCTTCAATAAATACAATTTTGGTTATCCCAATGAACTTTTGTTTGGATATCAAATAAATATTCATTTTTGTCATTTCCATACTTTATATTTTTATTAGAATTATTCTTTTGGCATCTGACATTTTATCAGAATTTGAAATTGACTCGCAAAAATCAATAAGTAAATTCTTATGTTTGTTTATTAAAAAAAACAGATTTTATTAGATATCATAAAAGCATATAAATCATAAAAAGACAAAAAAAAACAACCAATTTTGACTGATTCGTTTTTCCTTGTGCTTATTCAACAGTATTATCAATAAATTCTTCCCTCTCCTTTATACTTCTCCTTTTTTCATCCTTATCCTTTTCCGGGGCAAAACCCCACCAAATATTTTCGAAAGAATTCAATAACCAATCATGACAAAGTCCAAGAAGGTAAGTAACAAAGGTAAGTTTTAGGTTTAATGGTGTTTGTTAGCAACGTTGAAACTGTAAAAAAAGAAAATGCAAATTTCCATGTTCAGATTTTTTCTTTTTAGTTGTATTCAATGGACTACCTAAGTGTGACGTAAAGAGTGGGTGGAGCTTGGCGAACTTTTCCAAACAATTCAAAAATGCATTGAAGTTGTCATTAAGAGCGTCTTTCAACAAATGTTTAACAATTGTGGGGCACAAATAAGCCTTTTCAGTTATAATTTCACATTTGCAGGTGCATTTTCTACCTATTTATATCAAACAGCGACCCGTAAGTAATTATTTCTCAGTTATATTAGCTTCTGAAGTATTTGTTAGGTTATGTATTGAATGTTTCTAACATTATTATGTTTTCATTTTACGTTTCAGATTTTATAAAAAAGATCTTCAAGTAATTTTTGTTGGAACAGCATTTTGTTTCAGATTTCTGAACTGCAGTAAACATGGTTATGTGTTTGGTTCCTGGTTGTAAACACTACAGTGAACAGAGGATTTGTTATTTTTTTAACCGACGAAACCAAAAAGGAGGAGGTTTTCTAGTCAACACGTATATTTTTTTTTATAATTTTTTTTTATGTATGATCACGCATAACTTTTTACTGAGGCGTCCGATTCCCATAATTCTTTTTTCAGTGGATATGGTGTACTTTGAAGTTGGTCCCATTTGAATTTAAAAAAATTAAATTCATCCCTAAGGGTAGCAAAATGAAGGATATTGTTCACTCACCCTCTGAATTCTGGTTCGTTAACCGATTCTATCAGGCATAACTTTGTACTGGGATCTTCGATTTGGATGATTCTTCTTTTATCAGATAGGGTATACCTCATAGTTGATCATATTTGGATTTCGAATGGAATTATCCACCCTTATTGGTAGAAAAATAGGGGATAATCGATTTTTCACTTGTGAACATTGGCACACATATGTAGTTGACAATGACAGATCACTAGTGTCATTATCACAATCATTTTATTCTATGAGAGGATGGAATGATATACAAAGTAATGAAATAAACTAACCAGAACAACAAAAATAATTTATATAACAACAAATAGTAAAAGTAATAACTGGTAATAGTTGAAGTAAGGTGGGTAAGTATTTTGGAAGTAATAAAAAAACAAGCAGTTAGTAATTAGTAGATTTCAGCCACAAAAAATTGAAAAATGAAAACTTTTTAACAAAAAATAAAACCGACGAAATACGGAACTGAAAAGTAAAATAGTATATTAAAGTATAAGTGGATAAAAAGGGCTTTAAAACACGCGCGATTTTTCGAGCACGACGGCGCAGCGCAGCAGTTATCCACGAATACTTTACGTTATTTTTTTTTATTGGTGCACTTTGAAATCATATATACTGGTATTATTACTACAAAAAATAGAAATAAGAACTAATAATGCAAGAAGGTTGAATTGGTGATGTGACATCAGTATACCTTTCGTTGTCATGGAAATGAGAAAAACATTCATTTGCAATTTGTTACCAAAGATCAATATTTGTTGTCACCAGAGCTCAAAAATGAATGATTCTAATATCGATTTTTTGAATAGTGAGGCAGAATCGCGGTTAATACCGCGAAAATCCAGTGATATATATAAAAAAGGATATGAAAAGTTCATCAAATGGATGGAGGAGCACATATAAATGAACGAATTGTGAGTAATATTTCATTTGACGTTATAAGGTACTCCTGACAGATCAATAATCAAAAATTTGTCATTTAGACTTCACGTTTCTCGATTTGTTGATGTTGTCATGGTTACCTTTAAAAAACGCGCGTTTTTTAAAGTTCGATTTAAACACGCTGAAGGCTAGTTTTCATCACAGCGGATTGCGGATGGCGGAATGAAATTCCGCGTAAGGGATGATCCTCGCATCAAACAAACGTTTTCATAAACGCGGAGCGTATTTAGTGAATTCTAGTAAAATTTTTATTTGACAAGATAACTATCTGGTTTTTGACAAACGACAGAACATCATTGTCATGTCAAAGGTTGTTTTGATTTCAAAACGAATTGAGTAGTACAAATAATATAAATATATTATTCATTCAGTATTCAGGTTGACATGTGGTATAGAAAAAAATTAACACAAAAGTTCGTGAAATTTGTTTGTTGGGACTACTTCAAGCATTTTCCAAAATAATTAAAAGAAAACGGCAACCTAAACGATGGTGGGTAAGAAACATATTTTTAAACAGAAAAGCTCAAGGATCATATCATAATCTCTTCACACGTAACAGAGTATGATTATCTAAATTACTTGAACACTTTAACCACAAAATATCCCCCCCTATTTTGTGACTTTAACGACACAAATACAGACCATTAACAAATATAAACCCGAGCTGGGATTATAACCTCACTTATCTAATGTCAAACTGCCAAAAGCTCTGAAAAACCGCCAGAAAGTTAAAAAATGTTTAACATAAAATGGGACTCCGCAAAATGTTAAAATATCCGCAAATATTTCGCGCCATCCACATTTTGAATATTTTCTACCAATCAGAAAAAGTCCGCAACAAAATAATCCGCCATCCGCTGTGATGAAAACTAGGCTTGAGGCGTGCTTTAAATGGGTAAAAAGGGGCACCAATAAAAAAAAATAACATAAACCTTCTTAGTCTCAATAACTAAGCTCCTAAACTAATGTAAGTAACTAATTTTGAGTCGGCGCCAAACAAACAATCAACGAAGATCATTAAATTACTTCAAAAAAATTATCAGAATGTCACCGACCAACTCGGTGCCATCATTTTACGCCTTACCTAATTCATTTGCTTGTTTGTTTGGGGCCGACTCAAAATTAGTTACTTACATTAGTTTAGGAGCTTAGTTATTGAGACTTAAGGTTTATTTTATTTTTTACTTTTCATTTCCGTATTTCGTCAGTTTTATTTTTTGTTAAAAAGTTTTTATTGTGTTTCCCGCAGACCCAGCTGAGAGAAAAAAGTGGATTCATCTCATGAGGTACCTGTTCACCATACTTAATACATAGATGAAGCATTTTATTTTTGAATTAATTTGCAGGAGTCAAGATCGAGAACCATCAAAGCATTCATTAGTTTGCAGTTGTCACTTTGTTAACATGGATAAAAAAAATAGACCAACTTTATTTGAATTCAATGTGAAGAGAAAGTTCAACTTTGAATCTCCGGAAAAACGGTATGTTCACATGAATAAGAAAATATATTACTATTCTTCGATTCAATGACTTTGTTTTCAGTAAACGAACCGTCAAGGCAAGAGAGGTTGAAGCTAATCTTCTTTCTGCTCTGGAAGCAACCAATATAAGTTCAGAAGCAGCAGGGCCATCAAAAATATCTGAAACAGGGACTCCGAGCACATCCAGAAGTGAAGGTAGACTTTCTAGCATAGAAGATATACCTTCTTGTTCTAGAAGTGTAAGCAGAGCGTAAAGTGCATCTGTGGAGGCAGAAAATTACTTTCTAAAACAAGAGATTATTGAACTAACTGAAATACTCAAGAATTCAACAACACGTTTCAGCTACGAACACATCAAAAACAATGATGCACATGTACTTATGTATACAGGCATACCTTCAAATGATCTATTTTTGATAGTCTTTGAAACAATGGACAGTTTAGAATTAAATTATTATGCCAGACGGCATGTTAAGTTATTGCCAAAGATAGATCAAATGCTTCTGACTCTGATGAAACTACGATTGAATCTACCTAATGAAGATTCAGCTATTCGATTCAGTTGCAGCTCTGCTACAGTCACTAACATTGTCATGACATGGATATATGCCTTACATGAAGTCTTTTTCAATCAGTTGATGAGAACAATACCATCCAGAAAAAAAAATAAGCCTGTCTTCCTGCAGCATTTTTCAACTTAAAAACTGTAGAATCATTCTGGATTGTAAGGAAATATTCCTTCAAGTATGGAAAGTCAAAGACTAACATACAGTACATACAAGCATAGAAATACGTGGGTATTGCACCAAATGGTGTAATTACTTTTGTTAGTAAGGCATATCCAGGATCAATATCAGATAAAAGATTGTAGAGCACTGTGAAATTTTGAAGCAAATGCACTATGGTGACCTCATATTAGCTGATAAGGGGTTTTTGATTCAAGATGTACTTCCAGATGGTGTTTCTTTAAACATTCCCCCATTTTTAAGTACACCTCAGTTTACAGAGGCACAAGAATACGAGGCACAAAGAATAGCGAAAGCAAGAATGCATGTAGAAAGAGCTTTTCGAAGGATAAAATGTTTTAGTATTTTGGAAAAAGTTCCCCAATATTACATATCTCAGATATCAATAATTTTTCAGTTATGTGCAGCTCTTACAAATTTGCAATATCCACTCATAAAAGAAGTCGAAGGGTATTATTGATATACCTGCGACTTTTCACCCCTTTATGGGTTTAATTTCCAAAAACACCGAAACACGAACTACCTTATTTGAATTGAAACAAAGACTTCAAATACCAATTTTCATGTCTCTAACTTCAAAATTAACGACACTTCCAACTTTCACCCCATTCTCACCCCTTTAGGGATGCAATATCAAAAAAACCTTTATAACCTATATATGTTATAGATAAACTATATTAGTCTCTCCACTGAAGTCTTGCGACTTGTAGATATAAATAAGGCACAGTATTATTATATTCCTTTATACAGAACTAATATTATACATTTAAGTAGATATAAATAAGGCACAGAATTATTATGTTCCTTTATACAGAACTAATATACATTTAAGTAATTGTGATATATAGCAAACTGTTCAATATGATGGTTGATAATTTTTTAATAGCAATTTTATGTTTGTTTTATATTTTGATGTTTCTTACAAAACACCGAAACACGTACTACATTATTTGAATCAAAGACTTCAAATACCAATTTTCATGTCTCTAACTTCAAAATTAATGACACTTCCAACTTTCACCCCTTTAGGGATGCAATATCAGAAAAACCTTTATATACCTTTATAACCTATATATGTTATAGATAAACTATACTAGTCTTGTGACTTGTAGATATAAATAAGGCACAGTATTATTATATTCCTTTATACAGAATTAATAGTATACATTTGAGTCTTAGTAATTGTGATATATAGCAAACTGTTCGATATGATAGTTGATAATTTTTTAATAGCAATTTTATGTTTATTTACACTATTTGGATATATTTATTATGTGATTAAATTTTTTTTAATAATATAAAAATATTCAACATTTCTCTGTAATATACTTATTGCATTGTATAACGAGCATGGAATAATACTCATTTCTCACGGGTGTGTAAATTAATAGACCTTCCATTCTCGTTGTATACTATACTTTCTCTTAAACTTCAGTGTTATTTTTCCTCACAAATAACGGGTTCCAGATCCAATATTCAAAATATCACATTTTTTGTTGTTATTTCGATAATGAATTTTCTTAATTCAATATTGGATGTGAATATATCTATGCAATATTTGCATTTGAATCTGTGGAAAATTCAAATAATAATTTGAAATTGTTCCATTTGGAAAAAGTCATTGGGAAAACAATGTACTACATATTGGACATTTATTTCATTTTTAAATAAAAATACTCCTGTGTGGTTCGATCTGCTTACCTTTTGGCTGGTAGGCCAACTCAACCACTGCGTTATCGAGAAACTTGCCATTCTAAATCTGTAAATGGTATCATTTCCACATAGATACTTTTGATTCCTTTGGTCAATAAATTAACTATTTACAGTAGTGGCCGTAAAAAATAAAACTATCTATTACAACTAATCGATATGGTTTCCATTATTTTGAGCTTGTCCCCAACAAGTTACTATATTCAATACTATTACAGAAATATTGGTGAAGGTATGTATGTGAAAAATGTGAATACCTTATTCAAAATATTTATTACATATATCAAATACACTTTATCCCAACATAATTATCTGGGTATAATTTCATATACTGAGTTGCTGGTCAAGTTTCAGCTGATGTAAGATTGTGTGTGAGTTTTGGCAGGTACTGTTTTATATAAAAATCTTCTAGCAGCGATAAGTTTTCTGCCCACAGTGGATCATATTCAATAAGAACTGCTGTGACTTCTTTCAATGTCCGAAGTAAGTAACATTTGGATCGTTTTAAGATGTGTAGGTTTCCTTGGATCTGATGGTAGTTGTGGTTTTTGTTGACAACAATTTCGTTATCAGTATTATAATAAATAATATATTTGTTGCTACTCTTCTGAAATTAATTATAGCCGGGGATCTCAATATAGATTTCTCGAATGAGCAATCCCCAGTTACACTCAGTCTGAAAAATCTGTTAACTTCTTTCAATCAGACTATGCATGTATCAAATCCTACTCGAATCTCCTCACACTCATCAACTGTCATAGACTATGTCTGTTCCAACCTTGATAGTAAAAGTATTGATTGCACTGTCATTCATGCAGGATTCTCTGACCATGAGGCAATCTACACCTCCTTCCTAATGAATGAGATCCCGAAGAAAAAGAGGCACAGGTTTGGCAGAATCTTCAGTAGAGCGAATTTTGACAAATTCAATGAATTATCTTCTACAATAAACTGGGTGCCAGTTCTGAATTCCCCTGAACCCTTCAATGCATTTCACAAAACTCTTCTACTTGCCTTGAAGGAAGGACAAAGAAAAAAATAAAAAAACATGGATATCCCTAGGAATAAAAAAATCGGCTGCAAACCTTAGGTCATTGAACATAATAAGAAAGCACACCACTAATGAGTCGTTTTTACTCTACTTCTATAATTACAGACGCACCTACAAAGTCGTAATAAAAGCTGCTAAGGAAAACTACTACAAACACAGAATAGAGAATGCAAAAAACAAAATGCGCGAAAACTGGTCTATAATCAACAACCTAAGGGGCAAAAGTACTCATCTCCCCTCCCATATGAACATTGAACCAAACAAACTTGATGAATTTTATTGTACAGTAGCTAAAAAACTGACTCTAGACATAGTACCAATGACTGACCCCTTGCATTATCTCAAACATATATCCATATCAGATAGCTTTTACTTATATAACACTGACATTGACGAACTCAAATCGATCTTAAACCAAATGAAAAATAAAAAATCTTGTGGGTTCGATGAAATATCAGTGAAATTATTACAAAATTTGCCAGATGAGGCGTTGCATGTATTAGTCGAAGCAATTAACATTTCATTTATGACAGGTGAATTCCCTACTTGCTTAAAACTGCTATAATTCCACTGCATAAAGGTGGTCAACTCGAAGAACCCTCGAACTTTAGACTCAATCGCACTACTGTCAACCCTCTCGAAAATAATTGAGAAGCTAGTTAAGAAAAGACTAGTATCATTCTTAAATCGACATAATATATTTTCGTCCTCTCAATTTGGGTTCCAACCCAATAAAAGCACCAATGATGCTATTTTCAACCTGTTGAAG
Organism: Gonioctena quinquepunctata; assembly: GCA_018342105.1. Lineage (NCBI taxonomy): Eukaryota > Metazoa > Arthropoda > Insecta > Coleoptera > Chrysomelidae > Gonioctena > Gonioctena quinquepunctata. The sequence goes on from JAFIRS010001994.1 coordinate 227,970, forward strand.
GCAGTTTACACAGAATTGAATACCGGTGAAGCTGTTGGAGCAGTGTTTTGTGATTTTTCCAAAGCATTCGATTGTGTAAATCACGGAATACTGCTCCAGAAGCTGGATTGCTATGGAATCAGAGGTGTAGCTTGTAACTGGCTAAAATCGTATCTCTCTAACCGAATTCAGATGGTAAAATGTAATAATAAATTGTCGAACCCTTCAAATATTGATTATAGTGTTCCCCAGGGCTCGGAATTGGGACCAATTCTTTTTCTTATTTATTTAAATGATCTTGGTAATATCAACATTTCCGGAAAATTCACCATGTTTGCAGACGACACCACAATAATGTGGCACAAAACATTGAGACAACAAGCATATTAACCTTCAAATTCAACTTTGATAACCCAGCTTTAGGCAATCAGAGGGTAACTAGCCAACCCCACACCAAATTTCTTGGTTTATACCTAAATGACAAATTGAAATTTGAAGCGCACATAAAAAAAACGGGTAAAGCATTAGCATCAGGCTGTTATGCTGTTCGAGTCATTACCAATGAACTTGGCCTCAATTCAGGCAGAATAGCGTACTTCCCACTGATTGAATCTCACATAAGATATGGCATCTCCTGGGGTTCCTGCTCTAACCAGTTGATGAACTCAATATTTGTACTTCAAAAGAGAGCATTGAGGTACTTTTGTAAATGTCGTTCAAGGGTTCCTTGTAAGCCTCTTTTTATTGAACATCGAATTTTAACGCTAACTTGTATATTTATTCTCGAAACAGTGTGCTTAATACATAAAACAAAATCAAAAGAGACAAATAATAGACCCTGTTATATTACCGGTCAACACAATAACATTAGTATGCCCATACCAACATCATCTTTGACAAAAAATTGCCTTATATTCGAGAGTAGGAAGATTTATAACCACCTACCTGGCCTTCTCAAGAACACAGTAAATCTCGCACCATTTAGAAATTCAATTAAGAATGTCCTTCTCAAAAAGGCATATTACAACCTGCAGGAATTCTATAGCGACAACCTTAGTTAGATCATTATGTATGACTAGCACTGTACACCCATTTATTTATTTTATTATATTGTAATTCCTCTTACTGAATGTAGTTTATATAGCGTATAAATGAAATTTTTAATTGTTGAGTATTGTTTTGGAATGTTATTAGTTGTGTTTGTATATGTGATGTATATATTTGTATTTATGAGTAAGCATTTTTATTATTGATAATTGTTTATGTCCCTTTCACAAAGCTTTGTCAACAAGAAACTATCTTAGACAATAAATTATATTTTGATTTGATTTGAGATAAATGGTCATTTCTGTATGAATACGTACATTTCACCTCCACAATGGAATCATCTCCTACTAATCCGTCAGGACTGGCCCCCAAAAGTCCTAATTTTGTTAGCCAAATAGGTACCTGTTGATTGTATATCCAGGTTCAATGAAGTTTTGAGAAATTCTATTCCATTTTTTTCATGAGTTCTTCCCCACTGAATGGCTTTATTCCATCCAAATTATAAGCTCCTAACACAAAAATAATTTTGTTAGAAAGACATTTTTCTATTTGAGAAAAATTACTTCTCGTCATTGAAAAAACAGTAGAAATGAAGTCTCGCCAATTAGTGATTTGAATAAGCTCTCTGGAAATTTGTTCCGCTTACGAGATGAAATGACTGCCCCAAAGTTGCTGGCTGTAAGTTGGAACTTCCTCACGAGGTACCACTTTTCATTACGAGTTTGTCCTTTTGTAAGTATTGATATATTTTTTATCGTTTCATCGTCAACAGTACATTTCGTTTGAAAAAGTCTATTGGATTTGTAGCCTCTGTGAACTCATTTGATGATACAATATCTTCAATAATCGGTAAGTCACAATTAACAGATTTCTCATCTTTTTCTTGCAGAAGCCAAGTAAAGCCCACAGTGTTGCCAAAATCATTCAGCTTCTTTTTCAAATTATTCATTTGTTCTTCAGTTACTACTTGTTTGATAGCTGAATATGGTTTTGGGGGGATATAGTTCTTCAGCTGTTTTTACTGGTGCATTTTTCGATTTTGGCACATTCCAGGTACATTCCTTGTCCGTCACGGATATATTGTAGTGTCCAAAAAGAGCTAATGTGGCGATTTGATGACATTTTATTCCTCTAGGACAAGCACAATTTGCAGAGAGATAGGATACCTACAGATTTATTCAGTGTGATCTGCAAAAAAGATACTGTTCAGTAAAAATGGAAAACTTATACATGACATACGACTCACTTCAACATGATAGAATTTATCTTTCATGCTTGCATGAACTTCTCTTATCATCATCAAGTCAGCATCAAACTGCATACTTCTCACATGATTCGATTCCAAGGCATTTTCAGCCTTTATAGAGGATAGCTTTAAAACATGTTTTTTTTATTGGTGCCCCATTTTACTCATTTAAAGCACGCCTCAGCGTGTTTAAATCGAACTTAAAAGACGCGCGTTTTTTTGAGTTACCATGGCAACATCAACAAATCGAGAAACGTGAAGTCTAAATGACAAATTTTTATTATTGATCTGACAGGAGTACCTTGTAACGTCAAATAAAATATTACTAACAAATGCAGAACTTTATTCAAACATTATATAACAATTAATATTTATAAATGAAAATTGAAAGTACAATTGGTGTTATATCAAAAAATATGTTCGCTGTTCTGATTTTTGTTGATGATTATTGTACGTTAGGAAACACTTGTTTTTTAGTTTCAACACCCCGTATCTCTGTGGAAAAAATCATTGGAAAAATAATGTACATTTCAAGAACGATCTCTAGTATCAGTTTTGGCACGATAGTTTAAAAAATATATATAATCAAAATATCTCTTAGTTATTACTAAAAGTGGCATATAAGTTCTATTCCGGATACTAATCAAGAGATAAGACGCGATTTTCCAAAACTTTACCACATGAAAAATCAATTTATTGTTTTTTTTGCAAACCACACTGAAATACTTCCAAGTTTATATTCATGTAAGTATTAAGTGAAAAACACCTGCAAAAATTCAATTCAACTGCCTCATCTAGCAAAACCTATTTTGGTAAACTTATACTTAATAGTGTAAATTTATTATTGAAAAAAAAAAAAAGTAAGTGGACTAAGTTTTTAAAATTTCAAAGGTTACAAACTCTTGCAGGCCTTCTATAAATAAATAGCTGAGAAAATCGAAACATATTTCAAGATCAACTTTACATTTAAACTACTAAGTTTGTAATTTAAGTGGTTTTTTTTCATGTGGAAACGAAACACTTCATAAATGATAAGAACAAGCATATTTATATAACATCCAATATACCTGTTTCATAATGCATTTTATCTTGTTTTCTTTATTGGTGGATTTTTCCATGGCATACAAAACAACTATTATTAGCTTGTTTATCTTCAAGATGTTTGTTTTGCTTTCAGTTTGATCTCTGTTGATGTAAATGGTTATTTATATATGGTTTAAGATGAAACTGATAAAGGAATGAAATGCGATCAAAGTGGATAAAAATATTAAATACTTATTTTCAATATAGTTGATACCTTTTTCTCTTTCCAAGTTATCAATAATGAGGTTTTTTATTACTGCCGATATCTGTATAGTTCATTAATGCACCCCAATCCAATTTTTTAAGCACGATTACTTTTACTAAATTGAGGGCTTATTTGATATTTATGATAGTTGCTGAAAATTTATAAAGTATGTTCGAGAAAGTTATAACAAATGGTTTGTTTATTTTTTTTAACTACAATTGAAAAAAGTAGTATACCATAGTTTGCTTGAATTTTTGTTTCTGCTTTATTACTAAAAAATCAAATAGTGTTTCATGACTTATAAGAGACACTATAGTCTTTCATTGACCTCATAAGGCGTTTGTACTTTGTAAACAGAAGCATAATAACTTAAGAGCTTGCAGCTGTGGATACATATTTTTATTACTCTAGGTTAGGTTGTCAAAATCATATACCTAAGCAGTGTTGCCAATGTAAAATTTAAAAATTACTCACGTTCAGCTGCTGAAACCCTCACATTTTCGCGCCCAAATTTGAAATTCCTCACAAAATCCTCACGTTGATAAAATTCATAAAAAACATATTTTCCATTATAATATTATTAATGGAAACAATGTACAAGAAGCCACTTGATTCAATTAAAACACAGTTTATATGCCTTCTTTATTTAAATAATAATCAGTATAAACAAAAAACATTACACTTCCACTTAAAAATAAATAAAATGATAATATAAATCCAAACACCTATCAAAGAGAAAAAAAACAAATAATTATTCTTGCATTATCACAATTTTTATTTTTTTAATGGAAAAATAAATGTTTCTCCAAACTTAAGGAACTGTTGAAGAAAACTTAGTGTCTGCATTATCACAAGATGTAACTGATAAAATAATCAACATGTCTAAAAACAATAAAATAACAGAAAAACTATACATGAATCTTATAATAAATGATTATAAATAATATATTCAATTACTCTCTTTCCAAACATCCATATTAATAATTCTATCAGTAGCTTTGAATTTTACACACCCACCTTCTTTTCTCATAGCCTCCTGTGTATATATCAGTGCTCTGTAGGGTTTCAGTTTTTAGTCTGTTCCTCTTATCTGTTTTCAAATATTATTCAAAACACTAAAATCTCTATCTCCCTTTTTCCCTATTATTTAAAATAAATTTAACGGGTAGTACCCTATTGGGAGTTTACTGAAATCCTCAAAACCCTAACATTTAAACAAATCTCACAAATTACCCACTGCAGTGTAAAACCCTCACAATGTGAGAATTCCTCACATATTAGCAACACTGTACATAAGTTGAGTCCAGAGGGGTTCTCCATGAGAAACTAAAAGTAAAAGAGTTGTCAAACCTGCAGAAAAAGTTGGCCCCACCTTAGACAGTGGCGACAAAACTCAACTGGCCGAACTAAGTTGATACAGGGGGGTTTTTTTAAATGTATTACTTTTATATGGTTGATATGGTATATATTTCATGAGTGATCGATTTGCCATTCCTGTATTTCATATGAATGGTTGTATCATATGAAAATACAGGGATGGCAAATCGATCACTAATAAAATATATCATAATGATTGTAGACTGTTAGTTCGTGGTTGAAATAAAGTTTCAAAATAAATCTTTGTTTCATTATATCAAGAACAAAATAAAAGTTCTTATGAATAAGAATAATAAGTTTAACACCATAAAAACATTTTATTTTATCTAGGACAAGGTACAACTACGGATAACAATAATAAAACTCTGAAAAACAGTAAAATTAAAATATTCTTCAGTCTTATCATGAAATAAACAAAATGAAAACAAATTACATTTACAACATACCTTCAATAATTTTGTTAATTTATTAGCACAAAGAGAACGAGAAAGTAAAAATAAATCTCAGTTTGATGATAATCATTAAGTAGACCATGTACTTCGTACTTCCTCAAATGGTGATGGAAATGGAAACTTTTGGATGGAAATAAGTACCAATTGTGAAAAAAAATGCTGCAACTGATGGTTTGGAAATAAGTATCAGTTTGTGAAAAGCACTATATTTTACCTTGTAAAGACTATTTCAGGAATTTCAGCGTCAACTCGGATAACAAAACATTCTATTTTCGATGTTGGATTCGAATTCAAGTCCATATATAATTTCTATCATCAATTTTTCGATGAAATAACAGTAGAATTATTCTGAAATTATTACGTGGTTTGTCATTTTCTGACAAACGTCGAAATTGGAAAATTATCATTTCATCATTCGTCTGTTGATTGCGGGCAGCGCCTCCATGCGCGACTGGCCGTACCAAAAACTTGGTGGTCAAGATCGCCAATGTTTCAAACAGTCTCTTTATTTTTAATTTGTCTATGGGGTTCTCTTATTTTGAATTCCCAATAGAAAAACTAGGATATTATACGAATATGGACTACTTTCTCTTTCCCAGTTATCTCCATCGATTAATCCTTATTCTATAGAGAACCATATATGGTTTAAGTATTGAGTAATTTCGAAGTCTGTAAAAATTTACATGGGATTAAAAAAGGATGTATTGATTTTGACCAGAGACAACGATTTATATTCATACTCGAATATAGAACATATGGAGGGTAGTTAGACAATGGTAGAGGTAAGGATGAGGTGGAGGTCACTCTGGGATGTTAAACTCAAAAAGTGTCCACCAAAAAGCATTGAATAATAATATCGTCTTTATTCGTTTAAAAATAGGAGTGGATAACAACTTTTTTAAAGTGTTGGCGACATTCGGCTACAGCCGTTCTTCCATAACGTATCAGAAAGTGGCCAGAATGGCGCTCGTGTATAGGGTGTGGTCTGAAATTCGTTGTTTTAGATAAAATGATGTCAGCTGAGTCGCAGTTGTAGAATTTAAAAATACTTGTATATACTAGAGTAGTTGGTAAAAGTATTATAAAGATCAACTCTCAAACTTTAGGGCGTTTTCTTAAAAAAACGGTATTTTGGTAATGTAATGCCATCTCAATTTAATCCTTTTTTAGGGATACATTTTGTAACACACAGAGAGTTCTCCTGTTACCTCTACACTCCATAGTGTGGGGGTTTCAAAAGTGTTCTTCTTTATCAATAAACAAAGAAGGATAATTTTACTAAAACTCTGTTGTCATTGTTTTGCACTACCAACTGTTCACACATTTTTAGTCACAAAATCTCTGTGAATGACACATTTGATACAAGGAATATATAAGCGCAAAAGTAATTGAATAAGCATATTAAATTTACGATTTTCCATGGAGAGGCAGAAGTTTTGAAGGTTTTTTTTAAGTTGGCAACATGTGCAGAACTCTCCTATTATACGGATATGATAAAAAGTTGGGGTATTGGAACGCACCCCTGATATTGATTTCTATAAGGGTGGGTATTATAAAACTATTTCGACAGATAACTAGAAGTTAACTTGTGGATGACGTCACATGTCAAAGTTAACTTCAAAATGTAGCAGTTAACTTTATCGGGTGGAACCATAGAAATGTAATTATAATATACTGACTAGAATGCGTTTCAAGCTGCGCGAAATGTCCCATGCATGGTGGCCGCCATTGTTGTTTATGTCCTCCTCGCAGTAGCGGAACAATTCCAGTGGTATTGCTTGTAATGGAAAATAGGGTATATCATCATAAAACGTTTTTTTTAAATAGATGATGCATCAAAGGTACAGAGAATTGTGAATATAAATGTTATATACCTGTGTAAAAATGTTCACTCTTCCACCCATCTATTATATGAAGATATTGAGACATGTTTTACATATCCTTATAATTGAATAGGTATTTCTATCAAGATTTTTCATTGCACTATTACATCAATATTTGAAAATGAGTAAGTTATAAGGTCACATTTGATGTGGGTGCCATTGTCATTGTATATCCATTTTTCAACGACGAAACCAAAAGGAGGAGGTTCTCTAGTCGACCGTATATTTTTTTATGTATGACCACGCATAACTTTTTTACAGAAGAGTCCGATTCCGATTATTCTCTTTTCATTGGATAGGGCATACTCCAAAGTTAGTCCCATTCGAATTCGAAAAAAATCCACTCCTAAGGGTAGCAAAATGAAAAATATTTATCGTTCACCCTCTGAATTTTGATCCGTTAATCGATTCTATCAGGCATAACTTTGTACTGGGTTTTCCGATTTGGATGATTTTTTTTATTACCTAGAATATACCTCATAGTTGATCATATTTGGGTTCGGAAGGAATTAATCCACCCCTATGGGTAGAAAAATAGGGGATGATTGATTTTTCACTTGTGAACATTGGCACACATATGTAGTTGACATTGACAGATCGCTATTGTCATTATTTTTGTTCTCCTACATCCGTCACAATAATAACATTCTATGGAAGGATGGAATTATATACAAAGTGATGAAATGAACTTACCAGAACTATCAAAAATAATTTATAATATATAACAATAAATAGTTGAAGTAGATAATCGTATTATTTAACTGTTATTAGTTGAAGTAAGGTGGGTATAAGTAAGTATTTTGGAATTATTCAAAAGTTAAGTAGGTAGTAATTAGTATATTTCAGCCACAAAAAATTGAAAAATAAAAATTTTAACAAAAATTAAACCGACGAAAACGGAACTAAAATCAAAAATAAAATAAACTTCCTTAGTCTTGATAACTAAGCTCCTAAACTAATGTAAGTAACTAATTTCGAGTCGGCGCCAAACGAATAATCAACGAAGATCATTAAATTACTTCGAAAAAAATTATCAGAATGCCACCGTGCATCTCGATGCCATCATTTTACGCTTTACCTAGCTTGTTTGTTTTGGCGCCGACTCAAAATTAGTTACTCACATTAGTTTAGATGCTTAGTTATTAGGACTAAGGAGGTTTATTTATTTTTGCATCCTTTGTCGGTTTAATTCTTGTTAAAAGACTTTTATCATGATCTTTGCCTCTCGACTATACCGTATATTTTCATTGTTTGAGAATATTTTTTGCCATTTGTTTAATTCTGTATTGTTGACGCTTCAAAATGTATCATATTAAAACTGTTTTTGAAAATGCCTTCATCTGAAAGGAAAGGATTGAAATTTTAATTATGATTGGTGTTGGCGATATGATGCGGACTCAACAAGAGGTATGCAGATTATTCCATGAAATGCACCCAGATAGTGAACTTATTTCACAATCTACTGTAAGCAGAATAGAGCAAAATACAGAGAATTAGGACACGTGAGGGGTGCACCAAACCAAGGTAGACCTACAGTTAATGAAAATAATCAACAAGACGAGACGTAATTTGTCGGCACCTGGATTTCTTACAAAATACATTAATTCCTGATTTGACCCAGCTTTTCCTGATATTCAAATAGCCAATAATTTAGACCGCAGAAGGCACCGCAACATTTTGATGCATCTTTGGTAGTGTATCCAGTAGCTGCATAACTACGTAATTTCATATAATAATTCTTAATACGTTTATTCTTCATTTCGTTTTTTGTGAAATACAGTATCGCATAACTTTCTAATAAAATTTTGAAAACACCTTTTGTATTGTTGCCCACCCTCTACCAATTTGGAATCAGCAAGTTAACTCATAAATAAAAAAAAAGAGGACGTTCATTTAATAAAACCACCGCTGATGACGTCATCTATCGAAGGTAGATCACCCTGTATATTGGATTATTATTTAAAAAAACAGTAAATTAAAATAAAAAATCAACCTGTTTCGGGAATTTTTAATGATATCGTTCATTTAGCTAATAATGAATGTATGCGTTACTTTATGGACACACTGAAAAGGCAATATGTATAAATAAGCATGGCCACATATCATTACCTACTACTACAAACTAATGTAACACTTCATTATATATATCAGTTTTCAATTTATCCACTATAATCACTATAACAAAAAAGACAACAAAGTACAAAGACACATCCAAACCGAACACAAAGGAATTAAAGAAAATTGGAATGATTTGGCAACGCTTATAAGTGCCAACCGACAACGCCGTTATGTTTACAAATAGATGATATAAATACTACCGTCATACGTTCAGTTGATTATCTTCGTCGCACGCATGTAATATGCTTATGAAGTCATACTTTTCTTCATTGTTTGGTGTCCTCCTTGCTATCGCATAAGGGTGCCACGAAATTCGGGTGCGCAGTAGACTAAACGCGTTCTAGTCAGTATATTATAATTACATTTCTATGGGTGGAACGGGTGTCGGTTAAAGTTAACTTTGTAGAAAATGGTGGTTTTCGATCGTCCACAATTCTCCTGCTCCTGTCAATATTGCATATATATGAGTCATATAACCTCAATTTTATTGTTTTGATTTTTCGTTTTCGCAAAATGTTAGCAAACGATATCCACGTTATTTTTGAGGAACTTTTGACCGATGATGAAGAAGATGCTGTGAATATTGTTGAAGCCCCTCGGCGACAAAGGATATTTAGGAATCGGTTAGACCATTTCACCTTGTGGAAGAAAACATAATTTAAAAACCGATTTCGACTATCAAGAGAGTCTGTACGCTTGGTAATGGGGCACATTGAAGCAAATTTACTAATAGGTCAGCATTTCTAGTACCTATTTTAATTCTTGTAGAATTATACATATTTTTAGAAATCATCCTATATAGCCAGTAACACAAGTGTTGATTACACTCAGATTTTATGCAACTGGTTCATTCTTGGTAGTTGCTGGAGATTTTGGAGGTATTCACAAGTCAACTGCTAGCAGTGTTATTAGAAAGGTCACATGGGAAATTTGTTATCCTCTATTTACATAAAAATGCCAGAGACTTTTTGTGTAGTGTTATTCATTTCAAGACTCTAGTGAAGTGGTGTATTTCAATCTTAAGACAATATCATTTGCGAAAACTCTCTTTGAAGGAGACAAAGTATGCTCTAAATTGCTTGCAAAAAAATCTTTTTCGGGTTTCTGTAAGCTTAGTGAAGTCATCGGATTTATTTTGAAGAAATGTTACACATTATTACTTGTGAATGTTCGAATTAAAATAAAACTAACAAAACAGTTTTTTATTACACTTAAAACAAACAAGATGGTGTGAAAATGTGTCCTATATCACCTAGATACAACATATATAGACACTCTTTTTCCATACTGTATGAATAATCTTAGGTATGTCGAATAATATATCTTTTTCTCTTCTTAAGTTTCTTTTTTTTCTTCTCAACTCTCTTCAAAGGTTCTCTTCTTCACTTTTTTTTTTTTTTTTTTTTTTTATGTTCTGGTTCCACGAAAAGGGATATCCTGTAATGTTCAGAGAACATCATTGGGAACCTAGGAAAGAAGGTAGGAGTTGGTGTTCTTCTTAAATTTCTGAAGGTTGTATGCCTCGGGAACACCTCCTAGGCAATGAGTTCCAAAGCCTGCTGTTGTTGGATGAGCGAGTCTTTGGAAAGTGATGTTCTGCAGGTTTCCAAAGTGACCACGAAGGGTGTGATGACTGAACTTGACGGGTTAATCTGAAGAGACTGCCAAAGCAGGAACGATTGTTGATATTTCAGAAGAGCATCAGCCCATGAAAATATCTATAAAATAGAGACAAATCGCCAACTTTTCTAAGGTGTTCCAGACAAGTGAGCGAGTTTGTAAGCGAGGCATCACCGACGAGACAATTGCCCTTTTTGGACAGAATCCAATAGCCTCAGGATATGTTTAGGTGCCGCACTCCAAATATGGGAACAGTATTCCAGGACAGGTCGGATCTGTGCCTTATAGATCATAAGCAGCTGACTGGGGGTGAAATAGCTCTTGGCCGACGAAAACCAAGTTTTGGGATGCACTTTGGCAATGGACCTCCGTGATTTTTCCCAGGAAAGGTTATTGCTGATAGTAATACCAAGCATCGATATGGATGGCTTCAGTGGTATGGTTACTCCTGACAAAGTTATGTTAGGCACAGTGAGATCGGCTTTTCTAGAGAAAAGACATGCTTGTGTTTTGTTTGCATTGAATTCTACCAAGTTATTAGATCCCCATTCGAGATTGTTGCCAAGTCCATATTTATATTATTAACATTTCTTCCTCGTTCATTTCTGGTTTCACGGGCTGATATAGGGGCCCGGGAAGAGAAGCGTATGGAGGTACTATCATCGGCAAAGCTGTGTACTGGACATGAAGTTGCTTTCAACAGGTCGTTGATGTGAAGTAGAAATAGTGTTGGTGCGAGAATGGATCCTTAGGAACACCAGCATTTATGAGTAGAGTGTCAGATGAAACTCCATCGACCACTACATGGAGAGACCTGTTTGAGAAAACTAGCAAGCAGAGAACACAGCTGAGGGCAAGCCATAAGCGAGCTTGGCGAGGAGTCCCTGGTGCCAAACTCGATCGAAGCTTGGAGATATCTAATGCCACAGCTAAAGTTTCTCCATGCTTTTCAATAGATAGCTGCCATATATGTGAGGCGTGGCGAGCAGGTCACCAGTTGATCTCTGATGGCGGAAGCCATATTGCCTATCGTTGACAATTCCTGAGTCTTCCAGATATTTCATGAGCTCGATGTTGATGGCTTTTCCATGACCTTTGAAATAATAGATAGCAGTCGATAGGTCTGTAGTTGCTAGGTAGGGCCTTTTGCCTTTTTTAGGGACTGGCTGTACTCTTGCAATTTTCCAATTGGCGAAATACCCCAAATTGTAGAGTGGTTGAACAACTTGCAAAGAACAGGTGTTAGTTCGGGGCACATTTCTTGAGAACAATCGGCGGGATTCGTCAGATCCACAGGCTTTGTTGGTGTTGAGACCCAGCAAAATCTTTCTGATAGAGCGTTGCGAAAGGTGATCTGGGCATGTGACTGTCAATAGGTGTAATGTTGGGGTTGTTTTCCGATGAATCTAGAGTGGAATTTCCAGCAAATAGGTGCTAAAGATATTGGCTTTTCCTGGGCAGTCGTTGCTAGTGTTCCATCTTCTTTGGTTAGGAGGAAATGAGCTGGAAGTGAAATTTCTTCCCACAGCTTTGGAAAGACCAAAATGACGGGATCCGTTAGGACATTCAGCAAGTTTTGATCTTATTTTGGCTTTGTGGGCATCTTTTGAGCATTCTATTGTCTCTTTACATATGCCTCTAGCCTCACATATGCTGCTCTGGTCTCAGGGCCCGGATTTTTAGCCATCGATGGTATGCTGCCTGTTTGGAAGCCACAGCTCTAGAGCAGTTTCTGTTAAACCAGGTCTTATCGGATGATGTTCTTCTTCGGTATTCGGTATGTAGTTTGCATCCCCAACATGATGATTTCAGAAATTGTCTCAGCACATGCGTGTTGGATCTACTGAAGAGAAACAAACTCTCTTCCATGGAACGCTGAAAAAACATCCGAAGACCTTCCCAGTCGGCCGAATTGTAATGCCACATGAGGCGGGGTGGTATTGTGCAGCTCGATGGTAAATGGAAAGAGCATGTTGTGGAGATGAGGGTGTGGTCAGAGTTTCCAAGTGGGGCACAAACTTCTATTCTATACGGGTCAGGATTGGTGGTGAGGAAAAGATCTAGTGTATTGGCAGACTGGTTGTTGACATCAGGGATGCGGGTTGGTAGCTTGGCCACACAATAGTCAACATAATATTCACCAGGTAAACCAGAATTTCATCGAATCAACAATCACAAGAGATTCGACAAGTTTTAAGTGTACAATGGCTAAAATCATATTAACATTAATGTTTCGAAAAGTAAACAATGTGTCATCACCTAGATATACATGTAGTGATATTCACTAAAATGACTTTTTAAAAATAAACTTTATTTTATACTTTGGTTACAAAAATGATTTTGAATATGACATCTATTCGAAGTGCAAAATGGAAGTTTGAGATAGAAGTGGCGTTCTTCGGTTCTTGGGATCCTCTTATAGATGCGGTGGTGCTGACTCAGAACTGAGCCTTGTTTACGCTTCTGGGCGCAGGTGGATAAATGCCGACTTGGCTTTGTCCTATTTGCTCTTGCAACAATGTTGCAACTCGTTGTGGAATTACTGCGTAGAATGCCTGGATTTTGGATATAACATACATTCCATTCCATACTGTATGAATAATTTTCGGTATGTTGAATATATCCCTTTTTTCTCTTCTTAACTCTGTTTTCTTTCCTCACAACTCTCTATGAAGGTTCTGTTTTTCACTTTTATCTTGCTCACAGACGATACAGTAGGATTTTGGGAAGGGACTGGATTCTTCTTCAAGAGCCCATCGTCTGTCTAAAAACTCGCTCAATCCTAGATTAGTCTGCACCAGAACGTTACGTTAATTTTCTCATTGAAAATGATGAAAACTTATTCCAGTACAACAGGATCGTTTTGCCAAGAGAAAAATTGTAGGTTACCTTTTTGCCTTCTTCTTCTTTTTATTTAAAAAATGGTACCTTTATAAAACTGACATTTTGAAGCTCAAGTTAACTTGACCGATAAAATTAAAGTTAACTTCAAAACATGTTTATAATACCGGCCCTAACTCATATCACTCAGGGCGGGTTGTAATACAGATGGTCATCGTTTGCTAAAGGTTTCCTTTCTTTCTAGTTCATGACAATAAAAAGAGAGAGTTAGCAAAACTAAAGATAACCCGCCCTCAATCATATTCAGTTACTCATATAAGGATATAGATAGCATACAACAAGAACAAAAAACTTGTGTCAAAGTCTTATAGATCAGATAAAGCATGCTTACAAATGGCGGCAAAAAGATGGTATCAGTAATATTTGAATGTTGCGTTTACAGTTTCATTTGTGCGTTTATTAACATTTAGGACTCTTTGTAAAGTGGTGGATAATATTAGATAGTATTCCACAGCATATCGTGAAAATAACACAACTAACTTTTCTTTAACAGTTCAGTTCATCTCCGATAGGGGTCGTATCAGGATGATTGATAGGGAACACGCATGATTGTATTTTATTTCGTTAACATTTCCAAACACTAGCGCCAATTGTGGTTTGTGGTTGTTTCAACAATAATATTTTTCACAACCCAAACATAAATTCAACCCCCCTTTTAGTGTGATGTTTCAGCAAAAATTGAAAATGCCATGATAATGAAAATATTAGTTCAACATATAAACGAAGACACATGAAGCATCGAAGCAATTAGCAGTAAAAGTTTGAACTATGTGACGATGCATACGTCCGTTAGAGGCGCTAGGAGTACGTTTTTGAATGAATTTTTTGAAAATGAATGACATTATTTCAATTTCCAAGTTTGTTGCTGAACTTTCTAGGTGTTAATCTTTTGTTTGTTCGTTGATGCAGTAGTACTTCGACAAAAATATCTTTCATGGAAGCATCTGTCAGCTCTTGATTATGGTATATTGTTTTCTAATTGGCTGCGGATTGAGAGCACTTCATTCTCCCATTCATTCACCAATCAGAAAACAGTACGCTGTAAGTTCAAACGGACACAGCTGTCATATGATCTCGGCATAACTCATTAGGGTCTTTCTTATCAAAATTTCCTTCAAAGTAAATTTAAGGCAAACGAACAACTATTTTTTCTTCAGGTACTTTGGTTATGTTCAATTTTAATTTGTTTTTGTTATGGAACTCCCTAATAAAATGTGGAAACCCTTTACTACTTCCGGAGAAGCTTACCTGTTGAAGTTAATTCAAGGAGACGACAATTATACAATTCATCTAAGTGATTTGAAGAGGCTCTGGAGTGGTATTTTTTCTAAGGATACAATCATTAAAAATTCCAAGTGAGCGTAGTAAACGTCGCAAGTCATGCTCCCTGAAAATAGCTTTATGACTTTTCCTATGTGCTTTTGCCTCCTGAACACGAATTTGGAAGAAAAACGCGGTGCTCTCTTACCGTTCGAGCCCTTTTTTGTTCTAAAACAAATCATTTTCAAGCAGTTTTCTCGCGCAAAAATCACTCTAAATGCCTCCTGTTTTTAACAAGCATGAACTACGAACACTAAATCACTCATTTTTGGTACAATTTGGCACAATACAGCTGGTTCTATCGAAAAAATCCTTCAACACATACATCCTAACCTCTCCTCGCATCATCAACAAGCAAACAACCTAACCTTAATCTGAGTCCGTGTGAGAGGTTATAGGATGTACGTGTTGCAGAAGGAGGATTTTTTCGATAGAACCGGCTGTATATTGTACGAAATTGTACCGAAAATTTGTGATTTGAATAATTTTTGCGCGAGAAAGGGTGCTTGAAAATCATGTGTTCTAGAAGAAAAAAAGGCCCTAATTCGGGAAACGGTATTTGAGAGTGCTGCGTTTTTCTTCCGGATTCGTGTTCAGGGGGTAAAAACACGTAAGAAAAGTCATAGGTACAACATACAACCCAAAAAATTCCAAATGAATTTCAGGAATGCAATCCATTGGTTGATTTCAAACCCAACGAAGCCATTACACGAGTTCGAGAAATGTTTGAAGCTGTTGATCAATCTCTAGTTGAAGTTACAAACAAGGATTCAGCAATAACATTGAGCGTTACTGCAAGAATTTCTCAATTCAAAGTCAAATATGAAACAGATCTCACAAAGACTGAAGATGGGAAGGTATATAACCAAAAATTGTATGTGGTTTTTCAAAATCCTCGAAATATAATTACTATTATTATTTATTTGTTAATTTTTATAGTTTATGGAAATGATAACGATACCTATGATTCAAACCATACAGTTTTTGGAATGCCAACAGAAAATGTTATGCCACTCGATAGAAAAGAAAGACAGAGAATTGGAGGAATATCAGATGGAAAAGGGATTAATTTCAAGGAGTGAGTAAAATTATGTATCAGGTGATATGAAATACAGTAATGTCCGCTTATAACAAACCTCAAATGATCGACGATTAAGGATAAATTATAATATATATCAAAAATTATTTTTTTATGAAGGCATAAAAGATCGTTTAGTTTGGTTAATTTTTGTGAAATGAATATCCTTGATATGTAATTCTACATACATTTCACATTCAACCAGTTGAGGACACCTAACTTTGAGTTTATATTCGTATATGTGCTGAAACGAAACATAATACACACTGCTTTATTTTGTAGAATGTTATGTAGTCTGTGATAATTAAAGATGTTTGTATGAATTATAGAATTGCAATATTATAGTATTGTATTCGGCTGATATAAGTATTGTATTCGGCTGATATAAGTCTCATAAATCCAAATATTTTACTGATTTAAAAAAAAAATAGTCTGTATGTTTATCAAATTTTTGTTGGGTATCAAGTACAAGTTCCAAATATTTCATATCATGAACCATCTCTATTCGTTGATTGTTGATTTTAATATCCAAGTCCAGACTCGGAAAGTTAACTTTGAGTTTATTGGTTTGGAATTCACAAAAAAGTTGATATATTTCATTATTCAATGTGTTTATAAGATCATGTATATCAAAGTATCATCTGCGAAAAGATGAATTGTACATTTTCACAAAACAGAACCCAAATCATTTACATATAACATAAACTGAAGAGGGCCTAAAACACTTCCTTGTGGCACACCATAGTTGTTAGGCTGACATTCTGATTGTATATTTTTCATTTTAGTTTTTTTATATCCAATCTATTACTAAACCCGCAAATCCATATTTCTTTAATATTAATATTTTGTGATGCCTTTTTCATATCAATGAACACTGCACATATTCCTACTCCAGGTTTTTCTAAGGCTTGCTTGATGTACCGCTATTTCTAAGATTTTGCCACAAAATGGTAGCATATTCACGGGTCTCAATTGTTCAGCTAAGTTAGTCTTTAGAATTGTTGGTATTTTCTTCCCTTTGATAGATTCAAATTAATAAAATTCAGTAGTGGATAACCAACGATATGAAATACGTTTTTCACAACTTCATCAGTACTATATTTTGTTTTTGTTTTTTTAATTATTAATTTTTTTTTTAAATTTTTGCATCATATTCTGAATTTGTTGGACTGATATACTAATTATATCTTGAATACTATTTATGAAAACTGGTGGATTGATTTGTTTGAAATTATGAAAAGAGTTCATAAAATCAGATATTTTTTTTACCTAAAATGTCTTTGAGATGTTTCCATGTCAACTTAGAATTACCCTTATTTCCATCAATTTGTTGTTCAAAGGAATTTCCTTTTGAATCGTTTATTGTTTTGAAGATTGGTCTAGGAGGATTCATTTTCACATCTGAGAATGACAGGAGAATTCTTATATGATAATATTAATTATTTTTGGAATATCGACCCTGTCTTAGTACTATACCAATCATCATTCCTCAGTCTTATCAAATTCCAAAAATCTGGTTGATATACTGGCTACTATGCAGGATTTATAAAAAAACAAGAACACACTTTGGCCTTGGCCACAAGGCTGCAGTGAAGAAATTATTGGGATATTGAGAAAAAGCCTTATCATGATTCCTTCAAATAATGCCACAACATTCTCATAATTATTCGTATGATTTCGAAACAACTTGAGAATAAAGTATTTTTTTGGGTCTTGAATATGGATTGTTTTCAGCTGATTTGATTACCGAAAAGTTTGAGCCCAACTCATTGACTTCATCAAGTGAAAAACTGATTTTGAATGTTTTTGGAAATTCTGAAAAATTCATGGGGCACATCATGCAAGAATATGGTGGCGTTGCAGAAGAAGTAGCTGAGTGAGTTAATTTTATAGTCTTTAAAAATGTCATTTCAAACCATTTTTCAGAGTTGAAGTGGAGTCTTGGAACAAGGGAAAGAGAAAAAGGAAAATTTATGATCGGAACACTGCATCAGCAGCAGCCAAATTAACGAAAATTGTTTACAAGTGATACTAATATTTTATTAATATATACAAGTTTAAATAAATAAATTCTAAATAATTAAAATTGAAATATAATTTTTGGGAATGGACATTTGCCTGAACAAACAACAATTAATTTATGTATCTTGTTATTAGAAATGCTAAGCATGCTCTAAAATCATGCAATTATGTAATGTAACGTGAGTGATTCGATGTTTATCATCCAGTGTAAGCATTTCTGTTGCTCAAACTCAATGGAACACTCAGATAAACATCAATTTTTTATGGTTTTGTGAAGTTTGGTTTCAATTGTTGAAATTTGGAAGGCCTCCAAAAAATTCATATAAACGTTTCAATACTGTTCGAAAGGGATAATAGGATAATAACAAGATATATACTGCCATCCTAAGCAAAAGTAATAAGCAGCGTACCACAAAATAATGCAAATGAAAACCCTGGTGCTTGCAATTATACCTGTAGAAGTTTGGGATCGACTTGGCGGCACTTGGCCTACTTGATAATAGATATTACTAGCGTGTCAGATGGCGCCAATTTCGTTTTAGTTTCAATTCAGTAACAAGGTATATTTATTTCCTCAGCTTTCTTTTTGAGGCGAACTGTTCGCGGATTCTAATTCTAGCTTTGCTATTGGTTGATATGTCAAACTTCACCAATAGCAAAGCTAGAATTAGAAGCCCCAGAACATTGCACAAAGAAAGCACTGTCGTGTTATTTTTCGTATTTTGTACCATGCTTGCTTGCTTGCTTTTTCTTTATGGCCCTATCTATTCCAGATAATCAGCCAGCTGACGGAAATCCACATCACCTAAGAACGTATTCTGTCGGCTTAGATTTCCCTTCGGGGGGCACCGGGATAGTCTCACTCGAAATGCACGTGGAACTGACATTTACTTGACTTCCGGTCTACGTGGTCAGACAACCGCCTCCCACGACCCCAGGAAGTCGAATCCTATTTTGTACCATTTGAATTTGAGGTTAACTGCATTTTGACAGACGGAGAATTGGAAATGAAATTGTCATTAAATTGAAGAAAATATAAATTTCAATGCATAGGTACAATATGATGAACTTTGAAAAATATCATTATTAGTCAATTCGTCGAGATTTGTACTTGCTTTTGGTACCGAGTACAGGTGAATATTCGAATCTGCGGCGTTAGACTGTCCACACAAAATGAAAATGTGGCCCATTCTACAAAAAGTATCCTTACACACTACACTACCTGAAAATAAACAATTCCTCACGCACTAATGAACTGATGAACGAGTGATTTTTCAAAGAACAATCTCAGGAATAAGATAAGCAAGATTTTAAATCAAAGAGATAGAAAACGCAAAGATACCGACCAAACACTGAAAATAATTTCATAAAGATGCTGCAGATGTCAAGAATTAAGTTCTGACATTGAGCGAGAATATAAACAAACATTTTTGGACGGCGCCATCTACCACAGTCTCCCACAGAGAGAAGCTCTGTTGAAGTAACAGGTGGTGTCCCCTCGAAAATCTAAACAATATCGAATCAGTTCATTCACCAGGGTTTTTAGACATCTTAGTTCAGTTCAATCAACCAAACACTTAAAATTGATATACAAGGTGCGAGATTTGTCGCCTAGGAAGGGGTGCCAATCAAATAGAAACAATAAAAGTGGGTTTTGAAAACAGAAAACACAAAGAGAGTTTCATGAAAGCTAAAATGCGAATTTACACGATCCAATAAATTGGTCAATTTTGTAACCTTGAATTTTATTGATAGGTGTAAACAGAAAATTGTCGTCAATTTGAACTTGACCATTAAATTGATGAGTTTAGAATCGATTCTAATTTTTCATCAATTTTTAGTGACAATTTGCAGTAACTTTTGGCCATGAATTAGATGCCTGATAGAACAGAGATTTTCAGGTTATGTTATTATTTACGTGATTTCACATACCCTACCCTAACCACGAGAAAAATAATTGTGCGAAAAAAAAAACATAATTTACGCGGCATTACATTCGCAGGAATGTGCATTGCTGAATATAAAAGACAGAGATGTTGAAGATGGCGGATTAGAGCTTGGATTGAGAAAAGAGGGCAAAGGAAACGACATTAGTTCACGAAAAATTCCTGAGTGCAGATCCTAATCAATTCAAACGATATTTGAGAATGAATCAGAGTCAATTCAATAAGCTATTGAATAATATTCGGAACTTTTCCTATAGTTGAACCATTTCTTGTCAGTATGTTGGTATTCCTGACTAAAAACTGTTGCTAAAATTGACCAATAAACTGTCAGGTGTAAATATAACCCATATTGGTCAATTTTATTGTTCAATTTATTGATCAATTTTATTGGATCGTGTAAATTCGCACTAAGAAAGGAATGAAACTAACGCTGTCAAATACAAGACTTGGGAATAATGACAATGAGATTAACGTAAACACAATCAATACATATTCATGCTGGCAAGGAAATTTTAAAAAGAAAACAGCTACCTACAAGTTCGTATGGTTTTCTCATGGAAAAATTTTCATCCGCAAAGACGAGAACAATAAAAATCACACGAGAAGAGGATTTAAAAAACTGCAAAGTGAAAAGTACTACAAGAATAGTCTGAAAATAATGTACCTGAATGCTCAAAGTGAGCGAAACAAACATGATGATATT
Source organism: Gonioctena quinquepunctata (assembly GCA_018342105.1). Classification (NCBI taxonomy): domain Eukaryota; kingdom Metazoa; phylum Arthropoda; class Insecta; order Coleoptera; family Chrysomelidae; genus Gonioctena; species Gonioctena quinquepunctata. The sequence continues at coordinate 248,950 of JAFIRS010001994.1, forward strand.
TGTTGTTATGTCAAAGATTCCAACTGTGATATAATTGTGATAACTGAAACCTAGTCTATACAAATGAAACAAACCTATTTGTAATGAATGGTTATGAAGGCGTTCATCCATGTAGACATTGTCGAGGATGTTCAATTTTTGTTAGAAACACATTTAAATACACTATCATTGAGGTCAGTAGTGAAAACATTTATAATCTGGTAAGTATTAAACTCTTAGATAATAAAACCAAATTAATCGAATGATTTTTTGCCTGAATTTGATAATATCCTGAATAGATGCCAAACAAAACCTCTATTAATAGGTGATATAAATGTTGACCTACTCAAAAGAAGCTCCCCTGAGTTTGACACTTATGTAAACACAGTAGCACTTAATGGATTTAAGATTTGTAATGTGATTAAAGAAAATTATGCAACACGATCAACAGCAAAGTCCAAATCTATCTTAGATCATGTGTTAACAAATAAAAATATAGAATGCTACATAATGTTGTAGAATATTGTGTAACTGGCAACCCTGGAATAAATAGCGCGCGAGAATTGTAAAAAAAAAGAGGAAGACTCTAACCTAACCGGGAGAGACATCGGGGGTTCCCGGGTTATGTATGTCTGAACCACAACAAAAGATTGTATCTTCTGCATTGATCAAAATTTCAACATTATAACTATTATAAGTACAAAGTAGCAGTGTGCATTATTTACTTATTAACAGATCAAAGACTGAGCGGTAAATATTAAGTTACATCACCCATGCACTCCGAATATGGGGAAAACACTTTTCTTACGTGTTTTTGCCTCCTGAACACGAATCCGGAAGAAAAATGCGGCGGTCTCATACCGTTTCAGAGTTACATCGCTTTTTCCGAAATAAATTTCAAGCACCGTTTTCTCGCACAAACTCACTCAAAATGCCTCCTTCTTTTACCAGCATAAACAATACACCCTAAATCACTTATTTTCGGCTAACTTTGACAAAATATCGTCGTTTTTATCGAAAAATCCTCCTTCTTACACAGTTGCAAATGAACAATTCTAATTTCTTTGACAGATGACATTTATTTACTTTTAATTTTTCATGTTGGTAATAAATAAATCGGACTGTGTAAGAAGGAGGATCTTTTCGATAAAACGACGATATTTTGTGCAAATTGTCCGAAAATAAGATTTAGGTGATTGTTTATGCTGGTAAAGAAGGAGGATTTGAGTGAGTTTGTGCAGAAAGGGTGGTTGAAATTTATTTCGGAAAAAGCGATGTAACTCTGAAACGGTAGAACGCGATTTTTCTTCCGATTAGTGTTCGGAGGCAAAACACGTAAGAAAAGTGTTTTCCCATATCGAGATCATAGTGATGTAACTAATATTTACCAAACCACATAACTGATTATAAAATTCTAAATATACAACTCATAACTGACATCAAATCTCACAGACTAGTAAAAAGATAATTCACAAACTTACCGTACTAAATCAAAATAACTATAAACAAAAATTCCAACAGCTGATAAATAGCCCGATATAAATAGCTTTGAAAAATATAAAGAAAGTAATGACTGGATTACTATGGAATTTCTAGAATTATTAAAAAATATAAAGAAGATAATAACTGGATTACTAGGGAATTTCTAGAATTAATAAAAAAACGTGATAAGTTATATTTGGAAAAATTTTCACACCCACTTAATCAAGATGCAGCCAGAGATTTCAAAAAACAAAAAAATATTGTAGACAAAAAACGCAAAAAACTTAACAGGAATACTTTGAAAAAAAATGGAGCGAGACAGGTAGTAACCAAAAAAACAATGCAAACTCATCAACAGTCTGATTAAAGGTAATGGTCAAAGAAGTCAGATCACTAATCTAGGCAATGAGGGACATATCATTGATGATCCAAAAAATATAGCTGAACAGATATTTTGTTGATATTGTAAATCGATAATAAATAATGTAAAATCACAAACAGCATCACCTGCTGATTTTGAGGAAATCAATAGTGACTGTACAATGCACTATACAAAACAAATACCCAAGACGTTCAAGAAGCATTAAATGGATTGAATAAAAATGCGGCACCTGGTTATGATAACATAAATACTAAAGATCTCTCAACACTTAAGGAATGCATGGTACCTATTTTAGTGAAATTGATAAATGAAACATTCAAACAAGGTATATTTCCTGATACACTCAAAGTCAGCAAAGTAACACCTTTATACAAATCTGGCCCAAATAACAAAATAGATAACTATTGACCTATTTCAGTAGTTCCTACTCTATCAAAAGTAATCGAAATTATAATATAAAAATGTATTATCAATTACATGAACAAATTTGTTCACTTTGACGAATATCAGTATGGATCTTCACTCCGCCAAATCTACAATGCATATTTCTCCTCCATATTTAGCTACTTGAGTCCATTGTGAGGTACATGTGAAAATACTTTATTTGAAAAAATCAAAAAGCTTCAAAATAAAGTTGTAAAAATCTTATTCAGGCTTGATTACAGAACCTCAACTGATACTTTATACAGAGTAACCAAGATCATCCTATTCAGGATATTTTAAAAATTGAACAAGGTAAATTTGCATACAAGGTTATAAATGAACGAAGTAAATGTAATGCCAACTTTACATTTGTTAATCAGCGCCATGAATACAATACTCGAACCCATAACAATGTCTTTTTAGAACCTGTACGTACTAATATTGGCCTACACAATCCAATTACACAATGCATGAAAACTTATAACACTCTTCCCAAGGAAATAACAAATAGCCCCAATATCTGTATATTTAACAATAAAATAAAGAGTTGCTTACTCAACGAATGATCGGCATATAATTTTCTTCTTCCCCGTGATATTTTTTGTGAGATAGGAGATTGGTGCTTCATAATTCTTCTTAGATTTTAAGTTACATTTGTACTATATAATTTTGAGGTAAATTCTAATATTATTTTATTATGTGATTGAATTATAAGTTTAGCTAGTTTTCCGAGACCAGCATTGCTGTGCTGCTTTGGAATAACCTTTTTTTGGATAGTGCATCTATTTCAATTTATTTTTCATGTAATTTATTTTAATGTAATTCTAGTAGCATCATTTGAATAAAGTTCTTGAAAAAAAAACAAAAAACAAAAAGTGCCGTATTTACAAAAAATATGAATATTGAGATATTGGTTTCTATAGTTTTGAAAATCTATGAATTTTACCTATTAGTAAGCAAATATGGATTATAATCAACTTGGTGTTCAAACATTGAGAGAACAAAGCCAGAATATGTTTATATTTATACCTTATATCTGTGACTATTCGTATATTCATAAAACTAGATTGCAAACAATGTATTTTTTTTTATTGCTAGTACCAACATCAAAAGCAGCAGGAAACGGAAGCTAAGAAAAAATTAGCCGATTCTTCGGAAACATATTTAAAACAGAACCATTTTTTTTTCTGAGAATACCGATGATGCTCGCCCTAGTCGTACCTCATTTGTTCTCGACTCTTCGAGTGGCTCTCGAAACATCGGCACCATTCGATGACGTCATCGGAATTCCCAGACGGTGGTTGTTTGGAGAATCTAGGTCAATGGACTCGCTTATGACAAACAACGCTGGGGCATATATATTTCCGTAACAGTATTATAATATATGTGTGTGTGTACATGTGTATATTGTGCATTCATATAGTATATGCATATACTGGATGTAATCTAATCTCTTGCACTAATAGTTAATAGTCCCATAAAAAATAAACAGTTTTTTCTTTGAAATTCCTTAATAAGCAAGAAAAAAAATATAAAATTGAAATTAAAAAAAAAATTGAGACAAGCTTTTATACAAATGCTCCATAATAACAAAACACGTCGCCATCTTGGAACCGCCATCTTGAATTCATGAATTTTGACTAAAACATCACGAGGCCCGACCCCAAAAACACCCACACCAATTTTGAATCATGTTCTCCGACCTCAAAAACGCCCACATACTGATTTTTATTGGAATCGGCCAATAACCACAAAACTCGTTACCATTTTGGTGCCGCCATCTTGAATTGATGAATTTTGGCAACAAATTCGTAATCTCTGACCTCGAAAACACCCACATACCAATTTTGAATAGAATCACAAAACTCGTTCGACATATTGGAGCCGCCATTTTGTTTTTTCTCTAGCAAAAATTCAATAATGCATTGTCACCGGAATTTTGAACACCTGCCAAATTTTTGCTCAATCGAACAACGGTCAAATTGGGTGGGTCAAATTTAGCATGTAATATTTGATTACCACAGACAGACATCGAGAAACTAGATGAAAACTTGTGGAATAAAAATAATCTTCGACTAAATTCATAATATGCAACCCCAAAAACCACGACATACCAATTTTGAATAGAAAAGGTCCATAATCACAAAACTCGTCCACTATTTTGGAGCCGCCATTTTGAATTCATGAATTTGACAATAAATTCATAATCTCCGATCACAAAAACCCCCTCATACCAATTTTAAATAGAATCGGACCATAATTTCAAAACTCGTCCGTCATCTTGGAGCCGCCATCTTAAATTTATCAATTTTTACAAAAAATTCATATTCTCCGACCATGAAAACCCCCGCATACCAATTTCGAATAGAATCGGACCATAATCACAGAGATCGTCCGCCATGTTGGAGCCGCCATTTTAATTTTATGGAATTCGACAAAAAATTCATAATCTTCCACCTCAATAACCCCCAAATAGCAATTTTGAATCGGATCGGAGCATAAACACAAATCTCGTCCGCCATCTTGGAGCCGTAATTTTGTTTTTTTCTCTATGAATCCATAATGCATTGTCACGGGAACTATGAACACCTGCCAAATTTCACGTTAATCGGACAACTAGAAGTGGGTCAAATTTAACTTGTAAGATTTGATTACACACATCGTGACAGCTGAAACTAAAAGCTTGTAAAAATGTTTACTTACCAAACCATTTTAATTCGTTATAAAATTGCATTATACATTCGTCATTCACTGGTGTGAAAGGGGTTATTAGATTACATCCTGTATATATTTTCCCTATCTTGATCAAAAACTGTTTAATGTAGTTATAATGTTATTACTTTCTTATACTATATTTTTCTTCATATACAGGGTGAGTCAGAAGTACTTTGACAAACTTCAGGAGGTGATTCCTCACAATATTCTAATATGAATTGTCCAAATAAATATATGTCTGGAAATGCTTCGTTTCCAAGATACAGGGTGTTAAAGTTTTATTTTTATTTTCGTTTTTTTAAATAACTTTCGAAATCTGACTTAACGAAAATTGGTATTGGGAGGTTTTTGAGGTGTCGAATTCGAACCTGATGTTATTATTGCTCTTACTCGTAGGGGGCCACCTACACGTCTTTTCTTTTTTGAAGATTCATAACTTTTTTTAGCGTACTTCTAGCACATTTTTCAGTAAAAAAATCAATTCCTCTATCATATCTACGTAAAAAAGCTACCCTTGTTACAAGTCGCTATAAGCAACCGTTTCCTAGATATTTTGACTTGAAAATTTCAAGTCGATTATTTGATAATGATGGTTAATTTTACCATTTTTTATTTTTACAAGAATGCTTAGGAAATGAATTTGACGTTTGAGTAAGTAGTTTTGGTAATTACATATTATGTGACAGTTAAACGCTTTGTTGTTTTGTTGAAGTTTCTGTAAGTTTTAAAACACTAATTTGGAAAAATGGATTATTTAAACGATAATGCTCATTTAGCCGATATGCATTTCGTTTATGTCCTTGCGGATGGCAATGCGCGCGAAGCAAGACGTATTTCCTAATCGAGTACTGCCTTCAGCTCCAACATTTACCAGTCTCCACCGTCGTTTGGCAGAAACAGGTAGCTTTTAGAGGGCAGCTGGTATTATAGGAAGACCACGAGCAGTCTGAACCCCAGAATTGAAAGAAGCTGTTTTGAACGCTCGCGAGGAGAATCCAGAAACAAGTACAAGAATAATTACTAAAGCTCCCAATTCTACTCAATTTGGTTTTTGAGAAAATTGGCTGGAAATCCTCAATTTTTAAGATATGTACTCTTCACGGACGAGGCAAACTTCTCCCGAAATGCTATCACAAACTTTCATAACAACCATGTTTGGGCTCTGGAAAATCCGCACGCAGTTAGTGAAAGACATTATCAGTATCAAATTTCTGTAAATGTATGGGCGGCAACAATTGATAATTACTTGATGGGTCCTTTCTTTCTTCCGTTCTGACTGAATGGCACAACTTACAGAGACTTTTTAGAAACTGAATTGCCGGGACTACTTCAGAATGTACCATTAGAAATTCGTATCTGCATGTGGTTTATGCATGATGGGGCTCCGGCCCATTTTAGCGTTGTAGCCAGGGAATTCCTTAACAATGTCTATCCAAATCAATGGATCGGTAGGGGTGTAGAAGAACCTAACCAGGCGCTAGGATATCCATAAGATATCCTCCAGAGATGTCCATAAGATATCTTTCAAAGATATCCATAAGATATCGTTCAGGAATATCCATGAGATATCCTTCAGGGATATTCAAAAGCTATCTGAAAGATTCCTTGAGAGATATTCTAAAGATATCCTTCGGGGATATCCATCGAAGATAAAATATAGTAATAGCAATCTGGAGGGAAATGAAATAATGGTATTGAACAAAAAAAAATGTATTAATAAACTCTGGTATCAAAAAAATTCTCATGAACTTCGGAGTTCTCAACAAATAAAATGTATATGTAAACTCTAAAATAAAAACAGAATATTATATGCAGAATAATAAAAAAATAATGTTAAAGAAAAAATAGAATGCGATTTTCTTCGTCCATCCAGGAGTTTCCTTTATTCTAGAAGATGACAGATGCCATTCTTTGGCCCTTCTCAGCCAAGCCTAGATGGCTTTTTCAGAACCTTTTTTATTTTCCGTCGAATCACTGAGGTCAGCCGCTTCTGAAATGATATATTCACGGGTATAATTCATGTTGAAATTTACAAAAAAATACTGAGAAATATTATGCTTTCTTTTGAATTCGAATACTGATGATAATAATATATATACCACTACCATAGTTTTTCTCTCTCTTTATTGGTATACTATGATATATATATATATATATATATATATATATATATATATATATAAACATTTTTTACATAAACTTTTTTCTTGGAAATTTTGCATTCTCACTGAACGAACAGTCTCTTATGAGACAATACAAATTATCAAATAAATTGAACAACTGAATGGGCTTTTCACCTAGTGATAATTCAGCCAGTTTTAGTTGTCCACTTTATTTTTTTTGCCACATACCAGCTACATTTGGAGGCAAACATATTAGTGAGCACGGAAGAAAGGCATCGTTCCACAAAGTCATATTTTTGAGATTTCATTTAGGTACCTAAAAAAAGAGTTATATAATAGAAAAACATACAACTTACCTACATAAGCTTTGAACTTCGATCCAGTTCCCAAATATTCTTCCGAAAGATTCATTTTTTCAGTGCAATCAATAGGAAAATGTTCGAATCTACTGATGAATCATCTTCATCACATGTCCACTGTTGTAGGCATTCACACCATTTTTAATCTGGGCACTGTGACATTTGAAAAACTCGTGTATTGTGGCAAATGTAACGAGGTGCTTTTCAGCATTTCTGAAAATATCGAAACTCAAACAGCAAACACATAAATGCATTGGAAATAATGGATTTTCATAGGTTATGTCCTTCTCGGTTGATATTTACCTGTATTCGGCCAATATATAATTCCCTTTGGAAACAATCAATTGCTACAGATGAAAACCATTATGTCCAGACCAACAGGGTATCAAAAACGAAGGAAAATAGAAAAAAAACACGACTTTTGTTTGGATTCAGTGCTATGACTATGACCTTCGACCTTCCTCAACAAAATGACAGACGTCGCCAGTAATTATTCGTATAGTATGGCCAGGCTGTCGCAGACACATGTATATCTGTTCTGTGGTCGCAGAGGGTCCCCGCGACAACATATTTTTGGAAAGGTACAATTTGTGTATCTACGAGAATATTTACATTCATTTATGATTGCTTTGGATATCTCATGGCTATCCCTAGGATATCTTCTGAAGGATATCCATTTCAAATCAAGTAGACAAACGAAACATGAGATTTTTCCAAAAAAATTAATCTATATGTACGAGAATGAAAGAAGCTCAGAAATTGACACAATAAAAATCAATTTTGCAATTTAAACTTATTATTCATATTTGCTCCGGATATCTTATGGCCATCCATATGATATCTTCTGAAGGATATCCATTTCAAATCCGTCGACGGATATCTTATGGATGTCCATTTCAAATCCAGAGATATCCCGACCAGAATTGGACATGAAATGGATATCCATAGGATATCCTGTGTTATCTGGGTAGGAGTACGCTAAAAAAAAGTTATGAATCTTCAAAAAAGAAAAAGACGTGTAGGTGGCGCCCCCTACGAGTAAGAGTAAGATCAGGTTCGAATTCGTCACCTCAAAAACCTCTCGATACCAATTTTCGTTTCATTAAGGTCGGTATTTCGAAAGTTATTTATAAAAAAAGAAAAGAAAAATAAAACTTTAACACAATTCATATTAGAATATTGTGAGGTATCACCTCCTGAAGTTCTTCTGACTCACCCTGTATGTATATAGATATTTTATTCTTATGTGGTCTATTTGTCGTATCTCTTCCTGACGGACCTGGACGTGAAGAGTGTATACTTGTCTTTTCCTGTTGTACAGTATTCTATTGAAGTTCCCTTATTTCTTTTTGTTTTTGTGGGTATTTATTATGATAGAAAAAAGGTTTTTATTATTTTTATTTTTACACTACATACTTTTTTTTACATTTTTTTTACTCTACTTGTGGCTGGCAAAATAACGAAACGTCAAAGACAAAAAAAATGTTGTTTGCTGACTCTAGCATCAGGCTTTACTTGTATCTACTTGCTGCAAATATGTATATGTCTTTACCTAACGTAGTCAAATAAATGCTAACAATATATTATCTATAACTCAAATCAGTTTCTCAATAAGATTCGAGAAAAAAATTCACTAAAGATAATCGGCAGATTATTGGATTAACCAATAATCCATGATAAAATTTCACATAGTCACCTATCGCATAGTAAAATATATGATATAAATGAAGTATATCCCAAAATCCAATCAGTTCATTTTGTCTCTCTGGTGCAGTCCGTGTGCAAGGTAAAATCATGTATTTATATTTTTGTGTTTTTTATAGTTCATTATTACCATTCATTTGCTAATAATTCACAATACCAATTCAATTTCACACACTCTATGGCCCATTTAAAATTGTTTTTTAACCGACGAAACCAAAAACAAGGAGGTTCTCTATTCGACGCGTATATTTTTTTTTTATGTATGATCACGCACAACTTTTCACAGAGCGGTTCGATTCCGATGATTCTTTTTTCATTGGATAGGGTGTACCTCGAAGTTGATCCCATTTCAATTTGAACAACAAAATTCACCCTAAGGGTAGCAAAATGAAGGATATTGATCGTTCACCCTCTGAATTTTGGTCCGTTAACCAATTCTATCGGGCATAACTTTGTAGTGGGTTTTCCGATTTGGATGATCCTTTTTTTATTAGGAAGGGTATACCTCATAGTTGATCATATTCCAATTTGGAATGAAATGATCTACCCCTATGGGTAGAAAATAGATTTTTCACTTGTGAATTTGGCACACATATTAGTTGACATTGACAGCCCTCCTACATCCGTCAAAATGATTACATTCTATGAAAGGATGGAGTTATATACAAAGTGATGAAATCAACTAACCGGAACTTTCAGAATTAATTTATATTATATAACAATAAATAGTTAAAATAGAAAATCATATTATTCAATAGTTGAAGTAAGCTAGGTAAGTAAGTATTTTGGAAGTGATCAAAAATTAAGTAGGTAGTAATTAGTAGATTTCAGCAAAAAAAAAATGGAAAAATAAAAACTTTTCAACAAAAAATTAAACCGACCAGAAAATGAACTGAAAAGCAAAAAATAAAATAAACCTTTTTAGTCTTAATGATAATTGAGCTCCTAAACTAATGTGAGTAACTGATTTTGAGTCGGCGCCAAACAAACTAGCAATTGAATTAGGTAAAGCGTAAAAGCGTTTTGATTACTTCTTCAAAGTAATATAATGATTTTCTATAATTGTTTGTTTGGCGCCGACTCAAAATTAGTTATTCACATTAGTTCAGGAGCTCAATTATCACTAAGACTAAGACGGTTTATTTTATTTTTTGGTTTTCAGTTGATTTTTTCGTCGGTTTAATTTTTTGTTATTTTGTCTAATGTCAAGTTTAACACAATGTGATTTTACAAAAAGTCTCCTGTATGAAGTAAAATAAAATCCTTCAAACAAATAATTCTGAAAATAAGAACTATACAAGTGTTCCTAGTATAGAAGTATTTGCTAATCATACTGATAAATTATAAAATATATAAATAATGTACCAAATCTAGTTGATTTTGATAGATATCCAGAAAACATAATGTACCATACAATTCAATATAATATATTTAAATATTTAAAGTTTCATTGTTGAGATTTATTACTTGCTGAAACATTATGTTTGTTATCAAACTGGTTGCCGAACCGAGCAGATAATTTTTTACACATTGATAAGTCTCAAAAATCCTAGGGGATCGAAAACTGACATCACCAACTGCAAGACTTGACGTTTGGTAGGAACGTTTGGTATGAACCATGGACTATTTTCTCAAGGACTTTATGAAAAACCACTTTGAATGTGAAGGAATCAGTTTTCACAACCCACCATACTCCCAAAATACGATCCAATGACGATTTATTGAAATATTTTTCGACATGTTCATTTCCGTATTTTTCGATAACCAAGGGGAATTAGATGACCAATTAATAATATTGAAACCACCGTTTTTGTGAAGTTCGATTATTCTATCAATTTTAGTGAGTGCTTCTTATTCTCTATTACAGCAATCTAAATAATCATCAACATAAAAATTCCGTTGAACATCTTTGATCAAATCGGGGAATTTCGATTGTCTCGCATTCAAATTTTTAATTTATTGTGCAGAACATGGAGAACAAGAAGCACCAAACATCATCACCTGTAACTCGCATATACAGTGCGCGTCAAAATTATGGAACAAATTAGATATTTCGCAAGTTCTTTTGACAAAAATCCTGAAATAAGTCGATTTTTAATTTAAAATGCCGATTTTTTTATGTATATTCTAAAGAGGTTATGTCACTGGTTTTGACATGGTGACGTAATCGGTAATTTTTTTAAATTGGAATAGATGTCTTGTGATACCTCATCTGAAGGGCCTTTCAATACTGCAATCAATAATAATAATTGATTAGATTTTTTTTGTACAGGGTGAACAAAAGTTAATATTTTATTTCAATAAGAGAATAACTTTATATCCAACAAAATAGAACAGTTAAATAAGATGTTCGAAATGCCATCCACCAGTCTCTTGACAATTAGTAAATCTATGGACACATTTCTCTTGCACATTGCGGATAATTTCCGGAGTAATTCTGTTAATTTCGATCCTAATTCGATTTTTCAACTCTTGTAGATTTTGCGGCCTATCTACATAGACCTTCGATTTCAAATAACCCCACAAGAAAAAATCCAGGGGCGTATGATCTGGAGATCTTGGGGGCCACTCTATCGGTCCGCGTCTACCAATCCACCTCCTAGGAAAACAGTTATTCAAAAACTCGCAAACATCACGTGCATAGTGCGGGGGTGCACCATCTTTTTGCAACAAAATACTTTCATTTGGTGAGTTAGGATTGTTGGCGTTTGGAAAAATATCGGCAAGGCTAGGTATGAGTTCATTTCTTAAAAATTCCAAGTAACGCTCCCCTGTGAGATTTCCTTCGAAAAAATACGGGCCAATAATCCTGTCGTTTATTATCCCTGCCCAAACATTGACTTTCTGAGGGTATTGAGTATGCCCGTCTATCATCCAGTGAGGATTATCCCTACTCCAATATCTGCAATTCTGACGATTTACTGAACCATTTAGGCAAAACGTAGCCCCATCGGAAAACAGAATTTGTTTTATAAAACGTGGATTGCGGTTACACAAATCCTGCATTATTTCACAGAACTCCACACGGCGATCGGGATCATCATCATTGAGTTGTCGATGTAGGTGTACTTTGTATGGATGGTACTTTTCTGCTTTCGGAATACGTAATACAGAACGTTGGGATATGTCAAGGTCTGCTGCAATTTGTCGTGAAGTATTGTGAGGATTATTCTCTACACCCAATAGAACATCAAGTTTCACGTTTTCTTCTATTTTAGGACGTCCAGCATTCGGAATATGTTTGACATGACCAGTTTCTCTAAATTTTTTCGCAATCTTACTAACTGTTGAACGACTAGAAAAAATAGAAAAATCGAATTTAAACGGTTTTCTTCACATAAAAGATTCAATATAAAATTGAACCAGAGAAAGGTAGATCTCAGGTGAAAAACAACTACTTTCCTGGCAAATACCACGCAGAACGTTGAATGATATTCACCTGAAAATCCATGCATACTTCCATAAAATATCAATGGACATTGAAAATGCAATGATGAGGGCCAAGAAGCCTGAAACCGGTATGCGGATTGTTAGGTGAACACGACTTAAATTAAACATAATCGAGCTTATCAGAAAGAAACATCTACCTTTCTCTGGTTCAATTTTATATTGAATCTTTTATGTGAAGAAAACCGTTTAAATTCGATTTTTCTATTCATTCCACTTCACATGGCACTTATCTCTGTTGAACGACTGATAGGTCTATTTGGATACTTCGCATTGAACAAGTCGCTTACCTCTTGCTGAGTTCTGGTTCTATCTCCGCATCCAATAAAAATTAAAATTTCTATGCGTTGGGTTTCACCCAAAGTAGGCATAGTTTACTTTTAGAACCTTTTCCCTTAGAATTTGTGAAGAATATTTGTTGATATTTCAACTGACATTTATTTGACACTAACTTGCCTAATATGGCATTAATTTGTGATTGTCTTTTGTTTCCATTTTAGACTAGGAAATAGCTAACTATTAATATTTGGAAAGGATCCATTGGTGTAGTAGAGCACTGACTGACTAGTCTGCCAGGGCAGTCTAAGGGATTAGAGCCTTGGCTCAAAAAAGTAAAATTTTGCATTTTTTAACACGCTTTTATTATCTTTACTTGTAACTGAATAACTCACAATGTAATAAAATCTTGGAAGTGAATATTCACCCACTTCCAATCTTTCGAAAAATCTGAAATTTGTCACACATATCAAGGACCGATGACAATACAAGAATTTCATAATCATAATGTAATAATAATAAAAATATATTTTTCCAAACGCCAACAATCCTAACTCACCAAATGAAAGTATTTGGTTGCAACAAGATGGTGCACCCCGCACTATGCACGTGATGTTCGCGAGTTTTTGAATAACTGTTTTCCTAGGAGGTGGATTGGTAGACGCGGACCGATAGAGTGGCCCCCAAGATCTCCAGATCATACGCCCCTGGATTTTGTCTTGTGGGGTTATTTGAAATCGAAGGTCTATGTAGATAGGCCGCAAAATCTACAAGAGTTGAAAAATCGAATTAGGATCGAAATTAACAGAATTACTCCGGAAGTTATTCGCAATGTGCAAGAGGAATGTGTCCGTAGATTTGCTTATTGTCAAGAGACTGGTGGATGGTATTTCGAACATCTTATTTAACTGTTCTATTTTGTTGGATATAAAGTTATTCTCTTATTGAAATAAAATATTAATTTTTGTTCACCCTATACAAAAAAAAATTAATTAATTATTATCATTGAATGCAGTATTGAAAGGCTTTTCAGATGAGGTATCACAAGACATCTATTCCAATTTTAAAAAATTACCGATTACGTCACCATGTCAAAACCAGTGACATAACCTCTTTAGAATATACATAAAAAAATCGGCACTTTAAAATATTTATCGACATATTTTAGAATTTTTGTCAAAAATACATGGCTTGCGAAATATCGAATTTGTTCCATAATTTTGACGCGCACTGTATTTGCGCCAGAGAAACCGCTGGGCATATCTATCTTCCTTTCGAATTTTAACCTGATGAAACATCTCAGCGATGTCCCCACAGAAGCCCCATTTAGATCGTGACCATACCGGCCCTTCGGGCACATCCTAACGGTATGGCAATTATTTTCCAAGTTTTTTTTAATAATTTCATTACAAAACACATGGCAGCGTTAAATGTTTGTTTGGCGCGTTACTCACATTAGTTTAGGAGCTCAATTATCATTAAGACTGAGAAGATTCATTTTATTTTTTGCTTTTCAGTTGTTTTTTTCCTCGGTTTAGTTTTTTGTTAAAAAGTTTCTATATTCAACTTTTTTGTGGCTAAAATCAACTAATAACTATCTACTCAATTGACTCCAGGTATCCATTACGTTGTAGTGTTATCAGAACTACCTATATGTGTGCCAAGCTCCAACAGAATCGGTCCACAGATGAAAAATTAATAATCCCCTATTTTTCTACCGTCAGGGGTGGATTATTCTTTTCCAAAATGACCAACTCTGAAGTATACCCTGTCCATTAAAAATAGAGTCATCTAAATCGGATGCCAGTACAAAGTTATGAGTGTGTTAACGGGTAAAAATTCAGTGGATGAATGGAATAGAATAGAATAAGTATAATTTATTGGTGTTTTTGAATATTTCTTTCATTACACACGTCAAGAAGTTTGGAACATATACGTAGTTGAAATAACATATCATAGGATTATTGTGAACATAACAAATAAAAAATAAAACATATACATACACAACAAATTATGGTTTGAATAACAGATTATCGTTTAACATATGTTTGACTAAGGTGTAAAATATCTTCTTATGGTAATATTGTGAACATAACAATTGAAAGCAACATGTATACACACATAACAAACTGTGTTTGAAATGAGTTTGAGGTAGAAAGATGGGCGTTTTCATTCATTCATGGTGTTTACGGAATATTATATTCTGTTAGATCACTTGACAAAATTTCATCTACCGAGTAAAGGCTATGTCCCAATAGAAGGTGTTTGATGGCTTGTTTGAATTCATGGTAGCTGAGTTTTTTGAACGATTCAGGCACTTTATTGTATATATTTAAATTGATTGAATTTTTTAATGATGTATTGAGATGAAGTCTGGGATTGATGAGCTGAGAGCTAGTTCTGGTAGGATATTTATGCAGATCTTCGTGTTTGCTATAGCAATTAATATGTATTTCAATCAAACAGAAATATAGATAAAGTGCAGGAAGTGTTAGAATTTCTAATATCTTGAATAAGGGTTTGCGAGAGTCTCTGTAATCTGCTTTGGCAATAACCCGGACTGCTTTCTTCTGCTGAATGAAGGCACGATTTGCATGGATATAGTTACCCCATAAAATTACGCCATAAGTTAAGTGAGAGTGAAATAGAGAAAAGTATGACATTCTCAGGACTTTCTCGTCCACAGTGTTTCTCAGTCGTCTAAGGACGAAGGTTTGACTTGCCAACTTTTTGCATAGTAAACTAAGGTGTTCATCGCATTTTAGTTTGCTGTCTAGGGTGATGCCCAACAGCTTAACTGGTACGTCTGAGGCAAAGTGGATGTTGGAAGAAAATGTGATTGATTGAGTTTTTGTGTTGTTTTGAATCAGGTTGTTAGGGGTCACTCACTGATTTTGTTAAATGCTTCGACGTCCTTCTGAGGACTCTGCTGGTTTGATGTGGTAGTGTTAGATATCTGAATATCTATGAAAGTTCAGGTGCGATAAACAGTTCTTCTGTTAACTTTTTGTAAACATTCCTACGGCACCTGCTCGACGGAGCTCGAGCAGTGGCCCCAGTTGAATGCAAACGTTTGGAAATTAAACACCTGTATTTACATTAATCAGTGCTTCATTTCATATCAAATGTGCATATATAACAGGTAGAATATGTCATTTATATATATTAAGAACAGGAGTGGCCCAATGACTGATCCTTGGGGCACTCTTGATGATATCGGTTTACACTCTGACGTCTTCTTGTTGTATGTTACGTATTGAGTTCTCCCACACACATATATATATATATATATATATTGTAACGTAAATAAACTTAACTTGGTTCTACTAATTTATTTCACACTTAATCTACAACTTAATTTATATTACTACTCCACTGGTATAGCTCGATCGTATGGGCTCGTTCAGACTCTGTTTTCCCTCTTGAGGGCTGTCTATTTATCTCCGATACAGCATTCTCGATGTTTCGAATTCTTCCAGTTGGCGTCCCGCATGTTCCAATTGCTTCCAATATTGACCGTTGTTTTTCGCGGGAGAGCGACTGGATGGTTCTCGAATATCTCCGGGGATGATCTCATCGCTGTCGACGGCAACACGCGAGGCGACAGGTCCGGCCTAGGTTCGTTACATTGCCCCCTTCTTAAAGACATTTCGTCCCGAAATTTCATCCTTGGAGTGTGACGATATCTGCATGACTCCCCATATCTGCACCGTGAAGTTCGATGGAAGTAACACTCCACGGTCTTCATGATCGGTCGTGGAAGAGGG